>VDFB02353493.1:32840648-32906480 GCA_007258455.2 Sequoia sempervirens
ACAAGATTCCCTTCCTAGGGTTTGAAAGGCTACAAGCCTAGAGCCCCAATTAGGCCTCTAAATAGAGGTAAAATTATTTTTCCCTCTAAACCCACCAAAGGACCTAGGTTCTTTATTTAGGGTTTGTGTTTCTCATGCCTACACCTCAAGGATTTTCAGGGTTTTAAGCCTACACAGGCCGTACACTATCCACACATAGAAATGGTCAAAATCCTAGGGTTTTCAAAATTTTCAAAGCTATTTTCAGACTGTCAAGAAGTTCTCACTCCAGATGAATTGTTATAACTTCCTCCTAACCTCAAAACATTTCCAAGACCCTCAACAAAATTTAAAAGAAATAATTTCTCAAAATTCTCAATTCCCCTGCAAGATATGAATCTTTTTCTCACTGCCTTCCCTAGCCGGACCCTGCCTGGCTTGCCCAGGGCAAAGCTTTTCTGGCGCCTCCTAAACTCCCACAAGCCCTACAAGCTAATATATTTACACTAAGGGATCCTAGACACTATTCCCAAAGGGCTGTACAATTTGTAAGGTGGAATAGTGCTCTAGAGCTCCATTCTTCCAAAACTGCCTGTTACCGGTCAGAAAAAGACAGTGGACAAACTATTTACAAATAAAAGAAGAAAATGATTTACAAAGATAGAAAAATAGCACATTAAGCTAGCACAATATTAATACTACATACTACAAACAAAATTACAGCAGAGTTACTCCATTAAAGTTCAATATGAATGCAAAACTCAGAAAACTGTCTTTAGAACGCTATTTCCTTCAATTTTACAAAAATGTCACTCAACAATAATACCTCCAACCCTACCTCAGGGTCGAGTCATGACTTATATAGACCTCAAAAATAGTTGAGCTCCTTGGGTTGAGCCTTTTAGATGACCTAGTGCAAACATTATAAAACCCACTATGTTTTGCAATCTTTGGCAACTTTTTACCATTCAGCAAAGTGAGCCTCTAAACTCATTGAACTCTTAACAACCTTTTTCCAAAAGATCAAAAACACCTCTAATCTCAACACTAAATGGTCAACATGACCTTATGAAAACAAAAACAAAACTTAACACTCTAAGTTTCTTCTTTACCTAGGAAACTGCCTGTTGATCCTTAGGTGCTCCTGCACCATTACAGTTTTGAGGACAAGTTAAAATTGTCTATATGTGTTCACATTTAAATTTTTAGGTGTTGTGGTATACTACAACTTAGGTTTTCAATGTTCTATTTCAAGATTATGTTTTTTTGGTTTCTAAGAGGCGTTGGGCTCTATGTATGTTTTCTTAGAGCATGAAGATGTGAAGGAAGTGAATGATAATGTTTTGAATATCATATAATGTTTATAAAGTGATCTAAATAATGTTGTTTAATCTCTTGCGTACTACCTTTGGTGTGGAGCTAATGTGTGGAAGGTTAAGTGTTTACTAGGAAGACTTTGAATCTTGAAACTTGTTTTCGCCAAATCTTTGTTGTGTGCACTAGTGTTGTTTTGAAGCCAAGTTATTATAACTATTGCACTTTTCATGTCATATGTTTCATTCTAGACAATAAGGAGAAACTTTTTGAATCTTGCGAAGGATATAAATGGAAGATCAAATTAGTTGTGAAGGGTGTTGGTGATATGATGGGTGCAATATGCCAAAAGGAGTGAGCTGAAGGTAGCATAACATGTGATAGTTTGTGAAGAATTATATGAAGTGTGTTAAAGGTAGTAAGCTGAAGGCATCAATATATGTTTGAGTGAGGAAGTGTTCTAGAGGTAGTGATTCGAAGGAAACAATATATGTTTGAGTGATGAACTATGCTCAAGGCAGTGAGCCGAAGGCAACAAATCTTGTTGAGTACAAGTTGTGTGAGTGTTGAAAGTAGTGTACTGAAGGCCCTAGATATTATAAAGTCGAGTGCTAGAGTTAGTGAGCTGAAGGTAGAAGAGTGTTGCAATGGTGATTGATCAAAATATTACATCGAGTATTGTGTACAAAGGGTGTTGTCTCATTTTGTAAGTGTTGTTGTTTGTAGGGTTTTGTAAACTTTCTTTGGTTGTAGCCATAAAATTGTATTTTAGGGAGTTGTAGCTTCCTTTTGGTTGTAGCCCATGAAACCTATTGTAAATCTTTTTTATTTGTGAGACTAGATTTGGATAGTAGATCTAAGCACCTTACTCATCATTTTTTTTCCCTTTTAGGTTTTCCACATATATTTGGTGTTGCATTTGTGTATTTGTGTTTTGATCTACATTTGATACTTTATCTATTTTGAATAGTAAGAATTTTTGACTAATTTGATTTGGATAAATGTGAGGGATATACTAATTCATCCCACTCTTAGTATATATCATTATGTTCTAATAGAATCATTAGGTGAATACCTTTCAAGTAGTTTCCTATGCCTTGTAGACCTTCGAACAAGCTCAATATGAGGTTCTTCCTCCTCTTCTAAAGATTCAAAGCTAGATGAAATCTCCTCAAGTTCTTGTCTAGATCTAGGGGCCTTGATTCAACTTTCTCGGGTGAAGAATGAAGTTGAATCACATATTCCTATTTATTTTGTTCCAACTACAATTTAACAAAAGGGCTTAGTTTCTATAAAAATAACACTTCTATTATATATTACCCTTTGTGTTATAGGATCCCAAAGCTTGAATCCTTTCTCACCATAGTGATCTATCCGATGAAGATACATTTCACAATCTTGTTCTACAAATTTTTTTCTTCTCCTTTGGCACATGTGCATATGCACCACAACCAAAAAATATAAGATGTCACAGTGAAGGCTTGTGACCTGACCATGCCTATATAGGAATTCTATAAAAAAGAGTTGATGTAGGAGACTAGTTAATCAATTAATATGCAATGGCAACAACTTCAACCATAAAAATATATTCTATACCAACACCACTCAACGTACTCCTAGCCTTCTCCATCAGTGTCATGTTCATTCAATTTGGAACTTCATTTTTCTATAGAGAATGCAAAATTATATTTTGTCTTAGAATGTAAAAATAATTACACAATCTATAAAGTTATTAGATAAAAATTCACTACCATTATCAGTCCTCAAATTTTTTATTTTATTTCTACTCTACAACTCAGATATTGCTTTAAATTATTTAAAACAACTAAAAAAAATAAATTTAATCATTATAAAATATACCCATGTCCTACTTTAATCATCAATAAATAAATATAATATATATTTTCCAATCAAAGGAACCTCTATAGGACCAAACACATCGAAATGAATAAAATCTAATACACCACAAGATTTATGAAAAATCAAGTAAACATAAATGTAGTTTTGTTTTCAATAAATCCAATGCTCACAATTTAAGTTAAAATTAATTTTAGAACTAGACAACCCTTGAACAAGGTTTTTATTTTTCAAGGCCCTTAGACACTTTTCTGCAATGTGGCCAAGTCTCTAGTCTCATATCATAATTTTATCTATAGATATTGATTCAGAGGAAAGAGCACCCTTAGGTACCCAAAAGTAAAGATCATGATCCCTCAAATATGAAACCCTCACCTCTTCCAATGAAGTAGCCATCATCTTGATTTTCATAAAAGTAATAAATTGCACTCAATAGTGCATGCATCAATTTTATAAAGAATTCCATATGTGACATCTCTATTAATCACCATTGCACCTCTAAACATCTTCCATCCTATATCAAAAATACTACTTGCACACCCACATTTATTAGTTTGCTCATAAATAAAAAAATCTTGCTAATCTAGGGATATGAAAAACACCAAATTAATCCTTTTCATTCTACAATTAGTCCAAATTTGATTCTAAGTTTACCTTGAAAAAAAATATTTAAATAATAATCATCACCCAAGTACAACTTACCTCCATCAAATTCTTCATACTCAGTAAATTAGTCTTTATTAGAGTTCATATGAAAAGATGCACCTGATTTAATTAACCATGCATCATTACCTACATGAGTGGAAAAATATATAATGAATACATCACCATATTCCTTCTAAGATTCAAAATCAAAATCAAATCTCTTCTTCTTATTTTCTTCTCCACATTTTTTTATTAGAAGTGTCCAAACTTACCACAATTCCAACAAATAGCATTGGAATTTCTAATATATTTGGACCTACCCTTGGATTTAGATTTATGATTCCTCTCCTTCTTCTTTCCTTTTTCCTTAGGTTTTCCACAAAAATTTAAGGCCCCCTTGGCACTGTTCGATGCCTTCCTCCTCATATCTTCAAAGAGAAAAGAGCCCACCACATCTTCAATCTTCAAAATGATAGAAGTACTCCCAATAGCCATAACAAGAGAATCCCATGAATTAGAAAAAGAACAAAGCAAGATCTATCATTTCTCCTCCTCATATATTTTGCACCTCATGATGCTAATTAAGCCATGAACATATTGAATGCTTCCAGTTGGTCATTAATTCATCCACCCTCTTCCATCCTCAAGAAATGTGATTTCTTCCTCGAGAAAATATTTTCATTAAATATTTGGCTTGATACATCTCACCAAGTTTCTTTCATAGTTTTTTTGTAGAGATTTGTCCATGGACATTTATTAGAATGGAGTCTACCAAAAACAATCTGATTAGACCCTTGGCTTTACAATACATAACACCATATTGAGCAACCAAATTAGGATTTGTAGAACTCATAACATTATCATCATCAACATCCCACAAATCTTGACCTATTAATAGATCATCTATCTTCAACTTTGACATCTCAAAATTGTTTCCAAAAATTTTCTCCACCTCTATTCTCCTCAATGTGATTGGAATATAAAATTCCTACAACAAGATCACAAAGTATCTTCTACACAAGCTCCCGCTCAAATATGGATTAGTTTAAAAAACCCAACAACCCACAGCTAAAATCAAAGGTGATTACACTCTAATGCCACTTGTAAGGAAGCTAACCTATAGTGAAACCCATTCCTACACTAATCTTGAGAGGAGTGTTATAGAAAAAATCATATCTAAATAGATATAGAAAATTAAACAAAAATAAATATAAATAACACTCACATAACAATGCAATTATTTAAATGGGGAAAACCCTTTTCCAGAGAAAAATATCACACTCCAAAAACCACCCAATATATTATTCAAAAATCAACAAGATTATAATATACTTGAAAAGAAAACTTTCTCACAATAGTTTCACCAACCAAAGATCCAAAGCAATTAAATAGCTATAACACTCTTATGCTCAACCTCCATCTCATGCAATAATATATATGAGATACAATACATGAAACTGTCAAATGGTTTTACAAAATCATGAGCTAAAGCCACCTAAGAAGTGGTGCCCATCTTTATCTCTAATAATAGATTCCTATGATGTGTAAAAACACACAAGTTGCTAGATGTAACTCCCCCTTTACAACTCATGTATGTGTTCAACACATTCTTACATCCCCTAGTTCATGAGACCCAACTTTCAAGGCTATACATTTTTATCTAGGTGTTTGATTGATGAACTGTTTAAATTTCTAGAAAGCTCATGAAGCACTATCAAACTATAACCAACTGTGTTGTTTATGACCAATTTTGGGCCCAAAAAAATGCCTTTAAGGCCTTCAAACTGAACTTTGAAACTTTGAAAAATGAAAACTTAATGTCTTTAAATTCAAACATCGTTTTGGGACTAAACATAACGAGCACTCTTATTTGGCCAATCAGAAGCTTAGGAGAAAGTTTTGCATCATCCTATAATCAAGTGTAAATTTCCTATAAATAGTAACTTCATGTAATTACAAGGTTGAGAAACCATTTTCCTAATAAAAATTACATGTTTGTAGATCCAACAAGAGATATAAGAAGTAAGACATAACGAACCTTACTTAATTCAATATGATGATACCTAGACATATGAAATTTCAAGTGGACACCATATTAATTAGGAAAAATAAGCCAACATAAAAATATTAATGAGATAGGCTACAACATTCCATTCATAATGAGGGGCCAATAGCTTGATGAAACTTAGAAAAAAAACTTAAGAGATTCTTATTGGCTAACAAATTATCTTCATAAAAGAAAGATGGTGCAACAAAACCTTGAGGCATGTAATGAAACAAGGGTATTAGGTGCAATATGAGGATAAATTATAGTAGAGAGCGACCTCTAAAACCCCAATGATTTTTTTTTGGTAACTCAGGGTGTCCTTGTGTCTCAACCCTTGTGACCCGATGGTGTCAATACGACTTTAAGCTTTTGATCCACCAGTGTGAGTTGAGGTGAGACTAGTCCCTAAGGATAGCAACCCCAGCCCGCATGTCATCGCTATCGCTTACTACCCTGGAGCGGAGTCGAACCTTAGACCAATGGGGAGAAAACCCACAGCCCAAGCCAACTCTGTTACCCTTGCGGGCTTAAAACCCAATGATTAATTCATCATTTTTTTGCAACATTTCTAATAGGTAATTGAATATCTTTAAATACAAAAAATGTTTATGTTAATCATGCAAACATATATTTAGTCAGCAAATGGTTGATTTGACTAGATTTGTAGATGTGAAATTGATCTTACACCAATAAAAAAGACTTAGAATAGTTCAATAGTAAGATTGAGGGAGTGAAATACATTTTAAATATAAACAATATGAAAGAATGTTAAGAAATGAATAAACTATGATCAAGTTTACAAGAAGACTTATAAATAAAATAAGTGAAGACATGAAAAATTAACCAAATCTCACACAAAACTAAACCATTCATTAGTTAATATATGCATAAAAAATTCACTATTACAATAATACGAAATTCAATCCTCGAATTTGGGAATTTTAGTCCACACCAAAAATCTAGTAATAGCTTAACGTGCTCAAAGGACCTTATTTTCCTATAAATATTAACTTGATGATTAGTATGAGGTATTTTATGAAAATCTAGTATTCTTGCTTCTTAGGTTAATAAACTATGTAAATTGATAATAATTTTGTTAGTAAGACATTGGAAGAGTTCAAACTATTGATATATTGTAATTCAGACTATAATTGAAATAAAACTGATAAGAAACAACCTGTCTCTACATTATATGAGTTTCTTAGCTTTATCAAATTAGAAATCTAATGTTCTAGGTCTAAATCCCAACTGTTTATGTTGGATAATAGGGGAGAGGACCTATTAGTTGAGCATGTTTCAATAGTTGTGATAGTAGTTGTTTATATAATATCCAATATTTTTATCAATATTGGACCAATAGTTGAGACATGACTACCCATAATTAAACAAAGTGTATTCCTTTGATCTAAAAAGTAACCAATCATGTGATGCCACATCAGCGCTCAACTACCTATGATGTGAATGCACAAGTATTGGTCAACTACACCTTGACAAAAAGCATGCTGATGTGGCCCCAAAACGAATGTTATAAGCAGGGGACTTGCCAAGTAAGATGCTATAAAAAATTGGGAATGATTTGAAATTTCCACGTAGGATAATTAGAAGCGTGAAGTTAGGGTGCTCAACTACTTGGTCCTCTCCCCTAACAACAATTAAAAGAATAAAACAAAAAGCTTATCTTATGAAAAAAATAAAGCAATTAAAAAATAAAAAGATAAAAAATAATTAAAACAATAAAGCAATGCTATATTTTTCTAAGTTTGATGGTGGTTGTTATCTAGCAATGCTATATAAAGCAATACTATTTATATATAGTTGTCTTGACATAAAATCAATCAAATGTAATTGAACAGTTAATATTGTAAACGATTTCTTGGAGCAATAAAAGTATGGATGGATATTTCGTATTGTAATCTGTGTCTTGTTTTCAATTCTATATTCTGTTTAATTTTTCTTATTATTTCTTTGCGGCTAATTTGTACTATAATATTATTTAAGTTTGTGAATTTTACATTTTTGCAACAGTTTAAACCCCTGATAATATGAATAGTAGAAGTGATTCCCAAAAAGAAAACCCAACTGCTCAGTCAGATGGGAGAGCACAGTCTACATCCAAGAAAAACTTGGATAGACCGTAGTTGTGGAATAGAATTATCTGTAAATGTCAAATCAACGTCCAAGATCAGAAAATTCCAGCACACTGGAAGTAAACATATTATAAAGCTTAGAGGAGCAATCACAGAAAGCAACCCAAGAAAATGCATGTTGTTAAAGAGGGAGAAACACTTTAAAATTGATACATCAACATTCTAAAAGTGAAGACACAACTAATCAAACAGCTGACTCTCACAGCAAACCAAATACATTTCATTCGTCCATTGCCTTAACCAAATTCACGCTTTACGACCAGAAGAAGAATGAACGCTGTTCACAGGATTTGATGGTCAACTGATAAGAGAAAAACAAACTAAAAATAAGTATAAAACCCACGGTTTGGTACGTTTTTTTTTTTTTTTTTTCTCTGCAGCGACTCAGAGGCCAATTAAAGCAAGCAGCTGACAAGCAAGGTTGCCGATGGACTTGCAAGTTTTAATGAGCCGTACTAATAATAGAAAATATTTTCAATGCACTGGCAAAATACGATGCCTTTCCTTACCCTGTGTGGTCCTCACTCTTGCCTTCCATTCTTGAAATGAACGTCTCATCGTTACTCGTATTCTATAATGGAGATGTTCGCTGTCAACTGGTACTTTTGGGGGCCTTATGAAAGCATTTAAACATCTTAGATTTTAGGAGAGAAGGGAAAGTTTTGCTGCCCAGGGATATGGCTAACAAATGTGCCATTCATATATTAAGCAAAACACTATTTAGAAAACATAAACAAACTAAAATATATACCTGTCCAAAATCTCTTCTTTCATGTGATAGAGGTTTAAAAAAATTTAATCGATATAATATTTAAATATGGTTCTACAATTATTAAATTTAGGTCAAGTTAGAGGAATGTAATTCTCTATGCTTTAGTTTTTCTTTTTCTTTGAATGAACAAGCTTTTAGTGTACTATTTTATATAAGATATATTATTTAACATATTAAATAAAGTAGGTAGAATGGATTCACATTTCAAAACTATAGCGATAAATAAATCAATAATAACATAATCAAGTTTTCAAATTTAGATTAATACCAAAGAAAGTAGAAAATTTAAAGAAGAGTAATAGACCTAGCTAGTGACAAACCATGATCTTTGAGATTGACATTTCTATGAGATGATGAGTGTAAGCCCATGTTAGCAACATCCCCATTAGCTTTCCCATGGCGAACATCACTTGGAGAAGGGTTATTTTTCTACATGGATGAGATCTAATCCTTAAGGCATGGTGTTGATCATGAATGTTGTATTTTCTTCTTTTTGGATAAATAAATTATTTATCCTTTCAAAACTATTAAGGATTGTTAGTATTAAAACTACTTAAATCAGCTTGGTAGTTCCCTCTATAAATTTCTTATATTGATTTTTATTTTGTTATTTTCCTTAATTGAGGATTGGAAATTTGTTCAAAGAAATAACCCATGGCTATATAGTAAGATTGTTATTTTTCCACCTAGTGGACATTTTATTTGATCTTGAAATAGAAAAGATTACATTTTTTCTTTTTTTTTGCATATTCAAACTTATATTGTTGATGAGGGATCCAAGACACATGATAAAATTTGATTCTTATTGTTAATATGTTTTTAGATTAGATCATGTTTGAATTTTTGATGAAAAAATTCGAACATGATCTAATCCAGAAACATATTGACTATAATTTTCATGGATTGTGGAAATCTCTTCTCATTAAAATTTGATTCACTGAGTAGGATAATTATTTGGATTTACAGGTTCCAAAAAGTAGGTTTGTTAGGGTATGCTCCATCATTGACTTTTCCAAGCTTATCATATAAATGATTGGGATATATTCCACCTTGAGCAATTAGATGTAATTCTTAAAAATTGAGGGTTAACCTATAAGAAAATTTTGATGCAATATGTTAGGTAATAAAATTGCAGCCTATTTATCAAAAGATTCTCCCAAGAAAAGATCAATTATCCATAAGAAGTGAGAGATGCAACACAGTACTTGAGGCAAGGAATATGAATTGAACAACCATGAGAAATATTTGGAAAATTTTGCAAATAAAGAGAGTTATAAATTGAACCTTTTATCCCTAAACAATCTTTGTAGAGAAAATTTCTTTTGTATTAATCAATTATTTGATGATGAGAAGGACTATCAACATTATTCATAGCTATTTTTGGAAGATGGGGCTTATTTCTTCAATACCTTCTTTATGGAGTAGGAGTTAGACAATTTAGATTTCACTAACAATGATAGTTTAATCCCCTTCCGTAGGATCACAACTAGCTCTAAAACTCAACGAAAAATAATAAAGTCAAATTACAAAGATACTAGCAAGTGGAAAGGAAAAAAATCCAAATCTAGAAAAATTTATTTAGAATGTCAAGAATTAGTTGGCAATGATTTTTAATAGACTATGTTTTCCCTCCTCACTAGGAGGACGAGAAAATATTCATTAGTTTAAGTTCTTTTTATCTTTTAGCTAGAAATATTTTGAGAGGTTTATATTTTCCATATTGTTTTCTAATCTTTAATAGTATAGTTCTCTTAATCTTTTTTTGAGTTGTATTTTATCTTTAATAGTATAGTCCTCTTAATCTTTTTTTGAGTTATATTTTATTGTTTCAGATATTTTGATCCAAAATATTTTGTATCTTTCTTTTTAATTCTTTTGAAACAGAGTGGACTCTTCTCCCATGATTCATTGATCATTATGTATTTTATACATGCATACATCTATACATATATATATATGTAAATATTGGTATAGACATACATATATGCATCTATATATAAAAAAACTTCACGATTCTAACAAGCTAAAAATAATAAACTTAAAACTCATAAAATTACTCATTTAGTTCCTATGAATCCAAAGATGAATGCTTAAAACAATGTGACATCTGAACTTTAGTCTGCTAGTTTTTTAAGGTTAGTAGAAAATGTGGGCGGATAATGAATTTCTTCTTAAAGTATGGATGAGTTTAGTCACTTGATGTGTTCTGATTTAAAGATTCATCAGAAACGATACATATATATACGTTGTGAGTCACTAAACGTCTAGCTTATAAATCTAAAAGACTCGTTTTCAAAAGACCAACTATTGTAAAGCTTCTATGTATTCTTAAAATCTTATTCTAATTGTTATAGATTCTAGAACTGTTCTCAACTAAAATCCCGGCTGTTTACGTAAGATGGCAAATTACAGTCCAAATCAATAAAAACATACAAGAAACCTTCAAGTTCAAGGCACAAATGCTTGATAATAAAGTACTTGTAAATGTCAAATCAACGTCCAAGGTCAGAAAAGTCCAGCCGAGCAGAAATAAGCATTCTAAGCTGTATAGAAAACTATCATAGAAAGCAACGTAAAAAAATGCGTGTTGTAAGAGCGACAAACACCTCAAAATTGGTGCATCAACATGCAAAAAGGGCAGACAAAAACGATCAAACAGCCGACTGTCACAGGGAATCAGATGCACTTCGTTCCTCCATTGCCTTGACCGAACTGTCGCTTTTTTCTAGTAAGAAGAACAAGAAAGAGGGACTGTTCATACGATTTGATGGTCAACTGATACAACGTCAAAAGCTAAAAATTAGGAAGAAAGGAATTTAGAAAAAAGGAAATTCAGGTTTTGGTGCATGCATGGTTTTCTCTGCTGTCAAACATAGAGGCCGACTAGAATATGCAGCTATCAACCAGAGACAGACTGCAGAGTGCAGTGGGATTTCACTTCTACGACATTGATGAACTTATAAGATTTCATAGGCCTTACTAGTAATGGAGAATCATTGTACGGCACTGACAAATCAAGATTGCTTTCCTTACACTTATATGTGGTCCGCACTCTACTCTCTGTTGTGTGATGCATGTCTCTTCATTATTTGCATTCTACTATGAGAGATATTCAATGCCATCTGGTACTTTTAGGTTTTACGAAAGCATTACAATGGCAGAGATTTTAGGAAAGAGGGGAAAGTGAGCTATTTTTAGTGACATTCTTTTTGCTTTATTCAGGCTAAAGGTTGTCAAACACAATAGAACATATAAAACTCTACGGACATAAATGATTTGGTTTAAACAATGAAGAATAATATTTGTAGACAAATAGATTTTATATATGATAAATATATAAATTCTTGTGATGGTGAGATTTGTAAACCTATGTCATTTCTCATTTATTTTCATGTCCACTTTAATCAGAATGTCTTCTTGACAAGTGACATATTTTTGTGTTTGGTTTGGTTTGTGGTATGGTAATTAAATTCAAGTTTCTCATTTGTTTTTGTGCCCACTTTAATCAGAATGTCTTCTTGACAAGTGGCATATTGTTGTGCTTTGTTTGCCTTGTGGTCTGGTAATTAAATTCAAGCTCTAATTTTCTGCCCCTTTTGACTAGTTATTTTGAAGTAACTTAACACATATGTATGTGACATATTTCTCTATTATGATATTTAAGGATGTTTAATGTACAATTAATTTACACTTTTAAATAAGGTTATCCTTAGAGCACACTTGGATTTTTAATAGCCATGAAAGAATTATGCTACGTATAAATCATTTCTATGTTGATGACTTGTCTTTCATAACATTCATCATCATAAACCTTCCTGCAAAGGTGGTTGGCCTAAGAGAAAATGCTTGACTATCAAGTCGACAATCTCCTCACAGGTGTTCTCAAAACAATGCATTGACAAATTCAATTACCTAAAAGAAAAAGGGTAGTAGATCTTCAAGCACAATCTTTTTATTTTTATTTTGGAGTTATGCAACACAAATCATATCCATGCACTAAATCAAGATTGTCCTTGTCTTGGGATAAAAGCAGTGTTTTTTTTAGTGGTGAATATTCATCAATTACCTAATAGTGAAATTTTGGAATCAAAATTTGGCTAATAGTTCAAGCTATAAGACAACCAAAATCCCCAAATTTTTATAAAATTTTATTTTAGTCTTATTTAAATTACCAAAATGTTTATTTTATTAAAAAAATTAACTCAAAAATTTTCCATAATATTTGATACATAATGATATCAAATTTACATAAATTTATAAGTCATTATAGAAATCTAAATTGATTTGCCAATAATATATCATAATAATTAGTTACATTAGGTTCATATAGCCAATATTTAGTTTCGACCATTGATTTGAAATATAATCTAGTGGTCATTGTTGTATTTTGTGAGGTAAAATATACCATGATTTGTTATGTTCATGGGGCTTGAAATTTCTTTTGGATCATTGTGTGCATTTTTCTTTACGAAATATAACAAGAGCCATTACATTATATTTTATACAATGGCAGTGCAACTAAATATTACACACTCTAACTCTTAAACCCATTAATAATTTCCACCCTTAGGCCCCTACTTTTCTATAATAATTTTTATTTTTGAAAATGAAAGGACTTTCCATGTGAATTGATACATTTTCCTATTATCTACCAAGTTTCACCAATATTTTCTACAAAAATTTTGTGATGTAAAAAAATTGCTAATATAAATAATATTTGTTCAGAAAAGAATAAAAAAAAATCACCAATACAATTTTTTTTTTAAATGAAAGATTCACTAGGATTTTATATCTTTCATTGAGGGGGTTTCTGAAAGTCATCCCTAGATAAAATCTTTAAAATTATTGAATGGTTTGTAATAGTTTTTACACTATTGGTGTGAGCCCAAGATCATCAACTACAACAAATCACCTACACAAAAAAGCAAGAGAGACACGAGGCCATTTCACTAAATAAGGAGTGAAATAAAATGAGATGAATAATCTACATATGGTATGGGCTTTTAAAGCCATGAAATAGATGATGGGTTAGAAACTTCCCAGCATGGGAAAAACTACCCGAAAATAATTAAATGCATAACTAATCTAAATGCAATGTCCCTAAGTTAAAACTTAAGATGGTAAATGTAATTTACTCTAACACCCCCCCTTAAGTGCAACTTTGGGAGAATGCAAATGCAAATATGAAGATGCAATATGGGTCCTAGCTACACCACAATGTTAGGTACCTATTTACAACTACAAAAATAAATCTCTCACAATCGGAGAAAAGGAGAAAAACAATATGGGAGAAACCCCTCTCCAAAAGAGAAAAAAAAAAAAAATGATGCAAGGATGGAGGACTCAATTGGGAAAGAGAGAGACTATATAGCCCCGCATAATGTGTAATCACCTGTAAAAATCGTAAGTGCCTGAAAATGAAACATGATCCAACCTTGACAAACAACTTGTCTCCCTTTCAGAAGAAACAAAACCAAATAAAAATGCAGGTAGGTTTCCCATTCTAGATAGGAATTGAAAGAAAGAAGCATGAAAATGTATAATGGTGTCTTTGAAATCTACTCATGTGTCACCAAGACTTTGGAAAATGATGCCATGAACCAATCAAAAAATGCCCAATCATAACAAAAGGTGACAAATAAGGTACCAATGGAAACAAATCCTAAACACTCTCTAGAGACTAAGATGGGGTGACAATAGTTGTACCACAACTATCATCAAATAGGAGAGATAACCCCCAAATGTGTCCTCCAAATCTGAAATGTGAGATTCCACAATCAATGAACTAATGTCTGACAAACAAGAATCCTAATCAGGAAAACAATGAGATACTGGATGTGATGAATCAATGGGTGTGCAAAATGAATCATCAACACAAAATGAATGGTCCTGTGAATGATAGGAGTCTCAGTTAATGACTTTGCACAATGAATCACTAAAGGTGAAGGTACATCAATTGTCTCTGATGGAGAAGAAGGAGCATCTGAAGAACCCTCATCATTTTCATTTGAAGATTCAAATTATTCCAACACTTCAAACTCCTACATAGTACCATGATCATAGGGTTTCCTATCTGAAAAATAAAGAAACACAAGACAATCTAAAATAGGTTCATCTAGGAATGTCTAAGTATCATGATCTCCATGTATTTCTAAGATTTTAGTCCAAAGAATATATGGACACTCAAAATGATCAATAGCATCCAAAGTGGCATCATCAATATGCATTGTAATAACTCCTAGGACATGATCCCTTTTGCAATTCCAAGAAAAATTCTTACTATTAGTAATAGGAAGGGGAACAAGATTATATAGGTATGCCAAAATATGAAGCCATCTCAAGTGCTTCAATATGCCATCTCGCCATTGTTTATAGTTTCCCCTTTCCAACATAATCACAGCAAGATGCAATGAAAACCCCATAATCAATTATGCCAAATCTACAAATACATTCACTTTCAACAAATAGAAACTTCTAAATATTGCAAATGAAATGAGACCAATATCGAACTTCAACGGATTAAAAGCACCACTAAAGACTAAAATATGAGAGAAATTCCTCTACCATTACAAAGGTGATGAAAATACCTTTCTGTTGACATGTGGTTTGCGAAAATCAGCCCCCATTTGTAAAAGATATGTAAAAATGAATAAAAGGGCTATAGAGGCACTTTTAAAATCTTCTGGAGCTCTCAGTCACACCATATGACCACAAAATGCACATGGGCTAAAAAATAAGCCTCTCAAGTCAAATGGACTCCAATTCACCAAGTTCAAGCACAAGGAACCAATTCATGCCACCAAGCAACTAATCACCATCAAGCAAGATAACCTCTTGTTAGACTTGCTCACATTAATGAGAGGGACTATAAAGCTTTTTAAACAACAAAAAATCATCTACTGCTACCAGTGTGGGATAATGTTTCCCTCAAAACAACTTAATAAAAAAACTTTGGGCCCACACACTTTTTGTGCTCAACATGAAACCCTAAATAAATAGGGAAAAATTTATAAAATATAAAGTTTATCAAAATGTGCAGCCACCAATGCCAAAAGGAAAAAATTCCAAAGAAATGCAAACAAATCCAATGGCAAGGAAATGGCTTCCTCTCTCAAAGAAATCAGCCTGCAAGAAAACACAGCCTCAAGAGCCTGCGTGGTATGTACGACTCCAATGATGATTTTGGTCTTCAAAGAAACATATTTTAATTAGAAAAAAATGACGCAACAAATGAAGAAATGGCTCCTCCAATTAGTAGAAACGCTTCACAGCTTCACCAAAAAATGGTCACAACCTCTAAAGGAAGAAATGTGGTGAATCAAGCCTATCTTTGTTTCTATTGGTCCCTCCAATCACAGGTTTCAGTGCCCAAAAACTTAATTGTGGCTTCCAAGTAGAGACACTTGTGCCTCTTCAACAGAAATTGGGATTTGAGAAAAAATAATTCACCAGTGATTTCTCCTGCATAATCTCTGAATGGCACTGCTTCCCAGTGAAATTCGTGTCCCTGCATAGAGGTAATATGTGGCCTCTTTGCTCAAGAAAATTAGACCAAACAACAAAATGTGCCTTTTGAAACTGAAAATAAAACCTGATCAGATTGCAAAAAATGCCTTTCTCAAATCGGGCTTCTCTGCAGGATGATATAGCCTCAAGCGAAATAGGGGTAGGAAAAAAATTTATAGCAACTACAATGCCTCCTCTTTCCTTGCCAAATTTCTACCAGTGGCTCCAAATCAATACAGAAAAATTAAAATAAGGAAATTTAGAAATTTAGAAAATTTCAAATGTCAAAAAATAAATCAATCTCAAGTACTTTTGTGAAAACTCTCAGGAAGGGTCATAGATTGGGTGGCTTTGATACCATGTTGGTATGAGCCCAAGAACATCAACTTTAGAAAATCACCTTCACAAAAAGCGAGAGAGACACGAGGCCATTTCACCAAATAAGGAGTGAAATAAAATGAGATGAATAATCTACATATGGTACAGGGTTTTAAAGCCATGAAAATGATGACGGGTAGAAACTTCCCAGTATAGGAAAAACTACCCAAAAATAATTAAATGCATAACTAACCTAAATGCAATGTCCCTAAGTTAAAACATAAGACGATAAATGTAATTTACTCTAACATATACTAGTTTAGATTATGAGATAGTCATCATACTCATGCAAATACTTTTAAAGGTATAAAAATGTATTTCAGCATGGTATACACATTTTTCTTCCATTAGTAATTTAAGAATTATTCCTATAAATGATCTCATTTTATTTTAAATTTTATTTAACTGCAACAAACGTTCCCAACTCTAATTAATATAGGTTAGTTTATAATTAATTTACTACATTTTTAACTTGCATCGATTATGTATGTATAGTGATTCATATTCCTCTACATTTGGAAAGTCTAACTTTCCAAACACCCATGGTCTTATGTTCTCAATTAATATTTTTCATATCTATGATTTGTATTCCAATATCTAATTTTTAAATTAGAATATTTTTATTCCTTATTATGATATTTTTATTTCTAACTTTATCTTATGTAAGTTTTGTGTTTTATTGTGTTTCATTTCCTTCACTTATTTTACCTTTGGTTTTTGCCATTAAATGTTCATTTCATTCATTTTATGTTATATTTACTAGGGTTTGGGGCATTACCTTTAATTCTGACCTATACAATTTCCCTTTTTCAATTTGATTGAAATATATTTTATCATTGAGGTATTTCCACCCTTCCTTACTAAAGTATTATCTTTTATCACAACACTTTATGAAGATTCATCTTTTGTATCCTATGATGGCATCTTAGGAACTACTATATCAACAGATGAAATTGATACACCTCTAGATGATGACTCAAGATATGTTATACTTGGAAAACTATTATTTATCCATCAAATGAATTTATAGATTCTTCTCAGTGAATTTTTTTGTTCATCTTTCTTTGAAAATTTTAAAATATAGATAAACATATTTCACCATTACATGAGGTCAATATTATATGCATTTCTATATATTATATTTACTTATAAACATTTTTATCATTCATCATCTTCTCAAGCTAATTTGGAGGATATTTTGTTTCCGGATAGTTAAACTTATAATACACATTCTTCTAATACACTTGGGATACATTTGTTTAGTAGTAGTGAATATGTAAAGATAGATATCAAATTATTTATATCTCTATATTATACTTATATAGATGATGGAAATACTTTGTGTATTTGGTTCAATACTATAGATAGTTGAAGTAAATGATTATTCCACTCATTTCATATTCATTATGCATCCATCAATGGCTTGCACTATTCTTTCATTGATTATTTTAATATTATCCCTAGCACATATTATCCTCATGATTCTCATTTAGTATATTCCTTGATTGATTGTGGACTATGACCTTATACATTTTATATTAAATACATGCATGACTTCCAAATGCTTAAGGACAAATAACACTATTACTATCTATTAAAATATTCCCTAGTATAGTGAGGATACTATTTATGTATTTGGTAAATTTTTTTTTTGCATCCTCCACCACCAATACAAATTACTTGATTCATACACAGGTGACTATGTGATTTTATAAGAATGATGTTTCACTACATGCTTGGTGGTATATAAGACATAGGTATGGTTGTATAAGGAAAAAATAAATCCTTGAAAGTAAGGAGCAATCTAAATTATTTTGAATAATGAAAGACTTTGGAAACATCTTCACATGGCCATATGAAGAAAGGATAGATAGTGATAGAAATAGTATATTACATAACATTGATGGATAACAAAATTATAATCTAGCTAAGTAAATACTAGGAAGACATATCCCAATGTTGCATTAAGAATTAAGGATAAATAAATAAAATCTTCTCCTTGGTTTTAACATGGTTCATATTTGATGTAGGAGCATACTATATTATAGGAGTGTTGTTATAGTTTACATCACCTGAAAATGTTTTTCTTTCTATTATTTTATTTGCACAATTTTAATAGTATTCCAATCATTAATTAAGTACTAAAATTATTACATCATTGCAGTATTGTTTTTTGTTTCAATTTATGATTTGGAACACATGATCTACTAAGATCTAAAAATCTCTCATTTGAATTTGAGGATATTTTAATCAATAGAAAGACATATTTTAGTTATAGATTTACTATTACTCAAGCATAATATGGTAAAATTTAGTCCATGAATTGAATATTATCCCACTTTCATAAATCATGTGGAAATAAAGAAAAATATTTTTGGATTCACTATACATAGTAGAGATTATGGCATGAATTACATTAAGATTCATTGATATATTATAAATGAACTCATTTTACTATGTTCCTTATAGAAATTTGGTTGAATACACATTACACTTGGTATAAATATTTATACCTCATTACAGTTCATAAGAATCATTCCTTCAAGGTTGAGGATAACTATATGAAGTAGAATTTAGTTATTATAATCCTAAGTTTCAAGCTTGAGGATAGTTGGGGAAGTATTACATTATAATATGATAAAAAATGTATAATTTAAATATTTTTCTCCTAGGGCTTTGAACTTATGTTACAAAAACTTTTTGTATATCATAATTATTTTATGAAATAGAATAAATCAAATACATGATATTTATTTGTATCTATCACATGATTTTTCATTAGGATGCATAGTCAAATAATCCTTCATCACAACATCTACCCATGACTATATCAAAGAGTTTTAGAGAAGAATGTTTGGAATATTATAGGTTCTATAGGTAAACAAATCATTAAATTTAGGGAAGTATACAAGAATATTGTTAATATATTTCCAACAATGAGGTAGTTTGTAGGAGTGATGATGAACATATTATTGACATAAGGGTAAAATTATAAGATCTAGGGACAATATTTCCCCATGAAGAGGATATTATATTTTTAATGCTACTATAAATATGAAATATATGTTTAAAATTATAAGACCAATGAAGAGTGATAATGATAGTGATAAAGAACAAAATGATGGCCTTATCAAGAAAACTAAAATTGAAAATGTTGATAAGAAATAAATAATATTGAATGTTATATAATGTATTGTTAAGAATACTAGATTTTATTTTTTAAATGATTATAATATTTTAAGTCTTGGAGATTTTAGTTTAAAGGTTTTGATGATCTAGATTGGGTGAAATTTACTAAGAATAAGTGGAAATTTTGTGCTTCCATTTGGTGGAAGTAAATTTACATAGAAATAAATATAAAACAAAAAATTATGACTAGAAAATGGGATAGGATGGTTAAAATTTGAAATCTAGGTTCATTTGTAAGAATTAGAATTTATAATTGTATAAGTTATGTAATTTATAGTAAATGGATATGAATATGAAAATTATGTTGAATAGTATTATTAGACAACAATTAGTGAAGGTCATTAATGATGAATGCCATGAGAAGATAGCCATTTAGAGATTGATATTTTGAGGATTAATTCAAAAGGACTTAAGGTTGTTGAAGGTAATGGAAGAAAATTTGCTTGAGGTGAGATAGAACCAACAAAGAGATATAGGGAGAATTTTCTAGATAATTAGATATTAATATAATGATGTTGAAGAAAGAAAGAGAACTAAGACATTCCATAGTGATATTAATCATACTACAGTGAAGGAGGAAGTCGTAATCATTATCATAATAGTAGATAAGTAGTTATTTATACTAAAATTATAGAATGGACGAATACCAAAGGGATTGAAAGGTATGTAAAAATTAATGGGATATATTTCTATATAATATTTTTTAATGTGTAGCTAAAGGTAATAGAGGATTAGAATATTGAAAAGGTCAACAAAACAATTTTTTTATTGAAGTTAACATAAGAGATACATGAGTGGATGAAGAATCTAAAAGTGTAGTTAAACAACTAGATAAGGGTGGATCATTGGTAATGTAAAGATCTTTTTTGAGAATAGATGTTGTAGGTGAAGAAGAAATAATACACAACTATTATTTTTAGAGTGTTATATTTAATTGAAGATAAATATTGCAAAATCGCCATTAATAGTGGTAGTATTGATTATTTAGTTCTAGAATTATAAATATTTAGAAAGTTAAATTTTATGAGGTTATAAGAATCTAGTCCATATAAAAATGCTCAACTATACAAGGAAGAGACAATAATATCAAATAAAAATAATATTTGGTTAAATTCAAGATAGGTACATATCATGGTGGAGTTTGTCTTACATTATTCCAATTGGTGTAGGCTATTTTATTTTTTGGTAATATAATAGAAATATGATAGGAAATATATAAATGGTGAGAGGAAGAATAATTATACTATGATAAATAATGATGGAATACATAATTTAGTACCACTAAAATGGAAAGAAGATTAAGTGTTTGGTAATATCATAATTTTTTTATGCATACCAAAAATTATTATATAGTCTATGACATGAGAATATGTCATATATTGATTATCAAGGGTTTTGGTATTATAATAATTGAGAAAAAACTACAAAAAGAAGTCACTATAAATTTCTAATATAGTATAAAGAAAAAATACTAAATAATATTCTACATAAATTACTAGTGGTAAGAAGCATCACTCACCGCATGCATCTAATTTTAGGTATAATTTTTTGTGGGAATAAATATTAGGTTATGTGCAGGATCATGATGGGCCAAAAAGTGGCGATATGATGGGTTTTTGTAGGGTATGTGGCTAACAAAATTTTTTACCAAAAATTAATGAAACAAAAAGGGTTTTTCAATGTGATTCTAAGCTTTCTAGCAATATAAATTATACTTTACTTTGAATTTACTAAATAATTATTATTTATTTTCTATCTGAATTACAACTAAAGTCCTAATTGATAGGCTGATTGAAAAACATCTATAGATTTTAAACGGTATCACATTTTTTGAATCCAAAAAATGTGTCACATTATATGCTTTGGATACTATAGGACTAAAAAAAAATAAAATGAATTTCATAAAGTTTTGACCAAGTTAAGGTGGTTAGACATATGAGTTTTTATTTTTTAAAAGTTGTAATAAAAATTATAATTAATTATTTACTTGGAAAAAATTACAAAAAAATATGCATCACATCGGGACATGAGTCATCTACTTATATCTAAAATATTATAAAAAAATATTATCGTTTTATTGTAGTTAGGGTGGTCAGACAGAAACTTGCTTCTTATTTTTTCCCTAAAATTTAAGTACTACTGCATTGAAATTCCAAATTTTCACCAAATAGATTTTTTTTTTAAAATAAACCTAGTAGTTTAGAAACTACATTAGATTTTCTACAAATTCTATTCTTACATATTTTTTAAATAATATAGATAACTTATTCAAATTTTTACATCAAGTTGCCTAACTCTGATTTTTCTGAATTTTTTGCCACTCAAGGGCCTATTTTTTCCATGATGATCTTGCACATACCCATTAATTTTATTAATTTGAATAGCATGAGATACATTTATAAAAAATAAGGTATAACGGTTGAACGGGTAAAAGATGGTGGAAGTAGTTCAAATAGTTTAATTACGTACACCTATGCCAACTACATACACCCGTGCTAGTTATACAAAGTAATATTGCCAACATTCGCCCCCTTATTACATTGTTCCTAAAAATGTATCCCCTAATAGCTCTTATTCACTTTACCAAGGGACGGTCCCCCCTTAAGGTTTGCATAACAAAACTTGTTGAATACAAAATGTATATAATCTTTGTGAAGATCTTCCTTGAAGAGACAAATCTTGAATTAGGTGGAGCTCCATCAAGCTGCCTCTTAACCCTCCTAAAGGTGTAGCCCCTAGCTAAATTCCCATGTTCTTCCTCCCATGAACTCCCAAATCATAGATTCCTAAATTATTTGAAAATAATTCATATCAAGCTCTCCAAACACATGACTCCATCAAGTTGTCTAATGACCCTCAAAAGAGTATATTTCTGACCCTATCCTTGATTGCTTGCTGGAAAACCATCCATATTTAGCTTTACACCAAACCCCTTACCTATCTGCAAAAATAAAAATTCACAAAATATGCACCCTTCACATATGTCAGCAACAACAAGGAAAAGAAAAAAATTAAAGCCAAAAACACTTTTCATGCAAAGCATCATTTGAAAGTGAGAAGCTAACTTGAGATGATGGAAATTCCTCCATCCTCTGGTGCCACCAACCTCCAATATTGAGGGATCATAGTACTAATGCATAACCACACATGTGGTAAGTAACAACTTCATCATATGATGAATCTTAATCTTCAGTGTACACAAATTTTCCTATATTAGATTCGTCTTTGAAATTTTTTTTTGAAAGCTTAAAAATTGTGGTTCTATGCTTGGTAGATAGAATAAAAATCTTCTTCACTCTCTCATTCAAGGAAAACCCTAGAGAGCTCAATCTAAGGTATGCAAAGGAGAAAGATATTTTTCAATAGGGATGTCTTAGGGTGTGATTAAAGACAATCAGAGGGCTCACTACCAAGATAGGGCTTGGAAAGATAGGAAATGTAAATGACATGTAAAAGACCATGCAAAACCTAACTAAATGACCTAGGAAATGAAACTAAAATGGAGAATAAGAAACTAAGATTGAATAGAGGTGCACATGGAAACCTAAAGAGGCCTGAATGAAGTATTGAAATGCTAAAAAACATTGAATTTAATGCTAACTAGGACTCATATGACAAATTGGGTGATTTAGTCCTAAATTAGGGTTTTCGGGCAAGAATAGAAATCTGGAAGAGATATGTGTGAAACTCTAGAAATTTTCAATTTTAACTATACTAGAACTCATATCCCAGAATTAGCGTATCAGTTCAGTTAGGATTTTTCTAGAAATTCAAAGTCTAAATCTACTCTTCAATGTCTGCTCTATTCTTTCCACTTGATTTTTGGGTCTAAATATTTGATTTGCAACCTGTAGATGTATCTCAATGATCTCCAATGCAAGGTGACAACTTTGACAACTTTGAATACTTAGAAATTTTTCTCCAAACTTTCTCTTCAATATACCTTCAACCTAGATCTATAAATTACACACCAAAGAGAGGGAAAAATGTTGTTTTGTTAGTGGAAAAGGGTTTACCATGGTCAAACCCTATTTTGGTAATCAAACCTTAAAATGAAATGAAATAGGAAAGGAGAATGATGAATGAAAAAAATATAATGTTTTGATTATATGGGTAAAACAGGTTTTGAAGGGACACAAAACCATTTACAACTTAAAGTACAAAATGTTGCTCAAAAGATACTAAGATAAAAAACTAGCAACAACTCAAAACCCAAAACATCATTAGATACAAAATGTTGCTCAAAAGGGGTATGTGCAGGATCATCATGGAAAACATAGGCCCTTAAGTGGCAAAAAATTCAGAAAAATCAGAGTTAGGAAACTTGACGTAAAAATTTGAATAAGTTATCTATATTATTTCAAAAATATGTAAAAATAGAATCTGTAGCAAATTGAATGTAGTTTCTAAACTACTAGGTTTATATTTAAAAAAAAAATTATTTGGTGAAATTTTGAAATTTCAATGCAGTAGTACTTAAATTTCAGGGAAAAAATAAAAAATAGATGTCTGTCTGAGCACCCTAACCACAATAAAATGATAATATTTTTTTATAAGATTTTAGATATAAGTAGAGGACTCATGTCCCAATGTGATGAATATTTTTTTGTAATTTTTTCCCAAATAAATAATTAATTATTTTTTTTTTATTACAACTTTTCAAAAATATAAAAAAAGTGTATGTTTGACCACCTTAACTTGGTCAAAAATTCATGAAATTCAATTTTTTTTTTTAATCCTGTAGTATGTGAAGCATAGAATGTGATGCATGTTTTGGATTCAAAAAATGTGATATCGTTTGAAAGCTATAAATGTTTTTCAATCAGCCTATCAATCATGACTTTAGTTGTAATTCAAATAGAAAATGAATAATAATAATTTATTAAATTCAAAGTAAAGAATAATTTATATTGGTGGAAAGCTGAGAATCTCCTTTAAAAACCCTTTTCATTTCATCAATTTTGGGTAGGAAAAAAGTCGTTAGCCACATACCCTACACATATCCATCATATCGCCACTTTTTGGCCCATCATGATCCTGCACATACCCAAAGATAAAATAGTAAACTATCAACAACACCCAATAGAAACAAAACAACAAAACAACAAGAAAGAAATCAAGACTCGGTAGCAGAAAAGCACACAAAAAATAAACAGACTAACAATCAAGACACTATTTCAAGTTGCTTAAGGTGTTGGTCACCTCAAGCTCCTAGCTCCTATGCATTTCAATCATGTCCAACAACTCTTTTTTCTCACCTTCAAAGGACTTCTTCCAGATAGCTAACCCTCTAGTAGCATGGCCTTTACCATCATATTTTGCACCTTTTTTCCTTTTACCTTTGGCCAAATGTTCCTTCTCCATTAACTTAGAAAAATAAAGTTGGTCCTCTCTAAGCTCACTAATCTTACGAAATGGGATCTCCAAAGAGTCCACACTATTCTTCACTGAAATGTGACAAGCATGGAGAAGTTTCTTTATATTCGCATTGGTATCCAATACCTTTGCTTCTAAACCAACCAAGGGCTACTCACATAGGGATTTGAAATCATAGTATGAACCCTCAAGATCCATAATTATATCAATCAGAATATCCGAAGCTGAGCCTTTCAGAATATTCTTGAAATTCTCCTTCAAACCCCTTATTTTAATTTTCACCTTATTAAATTCCTAGAGAGTTCATTTTTCTAATTTGAAAGTTCCTATGGCCCCCACCCTTTCCATGTCAAGAAGCTCAAACATAGAGGTGGAAACATCATTAAGATAGGAGAATTCCTAAAAAATGAGATTAGTCTTTAGAGGCTCTGATTTTGCATGCTTCTGCACAACATCCTCCTCCTCTTGAACCTTATTCTCATGCTCTGGTTCCACATTGGGAGAGCTATGAGCCACAAAATCATCGATTTCAACCACCTTCTCTTCCAAGGCCTTCTCCTCACAAAGCATTATGGTATCCTTAACCATATCTTTCAAGCCTTAGTTCTTCAACTTGGAAATTCATTTAGAAACCCTTCTTGGCGTATCCTTGGCCTCCATTGTCAACACATTCTTCTGTAGCCTAGGTTATCCTTATCACCAACCTCAATATCACCCTGGACAATGTCCAAAGCTTCATTTTTGGGTGTGGAATCACTAGAGCCCACCTCCATATCCTCACCATCAAATCAGAATTCCAACTCATTCATAATAAGGTGCTTAGCTGCCCATTTTATGTTAGGGTTACCCTTCATCCTCTTTTTCGAGGCTGTAGCCACATGGGATGGGGTCCCATCCTTGTTGATGGATTTTCCCCAAAAAATTGCAAAATCTTAAGTGGGTTCTTGCTTTATCATAATTTTGAACCTTTGTGTCCAAGGGTAGAGCTTGAGGTTTAGTCTAGAAACCCTCATTTTATGTTTTCACCATCATAAACCCTTGGGCATTCTATTTTTGCATTGAATTGCTCTTCTCGGTTTCTGGTCACTTAAGTCATGACTTAAGCCATTGAATACATATTATCACCCACCCGCCCTTCTAGATTTGTCAATCAATCGAGCTCATGTTTATCATTTAATATTACGTAAGTTGAACCAAAATATTTCATGTTAAATGACTAATGCCTTAAGTCATTCATCCTAAGGGTCAAGTCTCGTTGACCTAGGCATGGCCCCATCTTTAAGGCTAACATTTGTGCACATGCAGATTTCCCACCGTTAAATCATCAGGCTTAATCTAGACCTGTGTCGTAGAAAAATGGCCCCTTATCATTTTCATGGCCTTTTAGGTCTTTCTTCATGATGATTGGTCCAATTTTTCTTTGATTTATTAATGTAATATGGCTTGAACATGTACAATAGGTCCTTAAAATTCAAATAATGGCATCTTGTGAAGGTGTTCTGAAGTGTTGTAAAAAATTTCTACACTTTTCTAAACTCTATTTACTAAAATTCACCTAAAAATCACCTTTCCATTACTTATCAAGTCCTATTTTGAAGTGTTGTAAAATCTTGTAACAAGATTTCACGCTTTTCTAAGTATAATTTCACTATTTACACCTTTCTTATGCTTTATTTGACCCCTTTATGCCCTTTTAAGGATTAATTAAGTGTATTTTTGAATGTAATCCCAACAAACAACATTAAATGTGACTTAATTCCTGACACCCACTTTCAGGTCCAAGTTGGAACCCATTTTCCATGGGTGGTGAATGAGTCCCTCTTGGTTCCAAATTCAAAATATTTCAAGTTTTCTTTTGGGTTTTTATTTAAAATAACCTGATGTTGGTCTATGATGAGGTATCAATGGGTTACTAAGGCACAAGAATGTATAAATAAGTGTTTTTCTCCTCATTTTACATCTCCTAACACATTCAAGCAATCTTCCCATTCATTCAAGCATTCATCAAGCATTTTGGAGTAGCCATTGACATAACTTTAGATTTTCCTTCAACAAGGGTTTGGAAAGTTGATAGAATTTGCATGTTATTTTTTTATCATTCTCTTATATTTCATTATTTCATTAAGGGTTTGATTACCAAAGTGGGGTTTGACCAAGGAAAACCCCTATTCTCTAACCCTCAACCATTTTCCCCTCTTGCATGTGTATTTGCAAACTTGTGTATGCATATTTGATAAGCAATTAGGTGTTGAAAGGTGGTCAACAAGTCAACAAAGTGATTCAAGTCAAATCAACCTCATTTCAAGCTTGAAGAAGAGATTCTGTCTATTTTCTATAGAATTAACTTCATCAACCTGATAAGCAGACAACCCCGAATCTGGTGTTGTAGAATTGTTCCCTAATTTCTCAGAAATTTGGGAGAGGACTGATTCACCATCAGTGGTGAATGAGTCCCACCTTAAGGATGGAAATCCAAATTTTGTTTGATTCCAAATCCTGACACTCAAAAACCAATTTCCAACAATTTTCATCAGAAGCAGGACTAATTCACAATCAATGGCGAATGAGTCCCATTGGTGATTTTTAGTAATCTCAGACAACATTCAAAAGATTCTAGATTGTCCATTCTTTGCCCAGATGCACTCTAAATGGTGTAGGAGCACCTACATGATTTCTTGCCTCCATGAGGCCATATGTAAATAGTTTATCTATTTTGTGTATTGAGTCTTATAATAAGGTTTATAAAACCATTTTAGAGGTGTTTGAGTCTTAGTATGTCATATTTTAAGTCATTTCTCGAATAATGTTTAAAGTTGGTCTATATTGTAAAAATTGTAAAAGTTGCTCAAAAAAGTTGTCAAGCAACTTGTCAAAAAGTATCATTAAGGTGTTTTGTCAATACACTAATCAAGAGGTGGTTGAAAATAGTTGGTTTTGGTTGAAAATGTATAAATACACCCTCAAAAACCCGAATTGGGGGTTGGAGACATCATTTTTGAAGATGGATGAATGGAAACCTCAAATTTTGTGCATTTTCTGATTTTCACATTGTTTCCAAATTGAAGTTGTGATTTGTACGGCTTGGATTGAACCCTACCTAGGGTTTGCAGTTTTGGGAAAAATACAATAACTTTTGTTTCCACCATTGGATCTTCATAAGAATTGGAGGAAAAGTCTATAACTATGTTTTCTTCAATCTAACCAGAGAGATTGGCTTCATTATTGGTTTTGTAGAAGTTATTAATGACTGTTCATTCAACTAAATTGTGGGCTGCCATAGTTATGTTTCCAATGTGATATACAATGCCTAATAACATTTGTTATACAAAGAATGTTTTGGATTATTGTTGAAGGTTTGTGAGATGTGTTGTGAATCCTCCTAGCTCTGCATCAAATTGGTATCAGAGCCTAGAAAAGATATAGGCTAGTGATGTTTGTTGGTTTTGTGTTGGTGTTTATGGTGTGTGTTGTGCAGGTTGAGAAAGGAACCTGTTGCCTAGGTGTGGCAAAGTGAAGTGGAAGCTAGGAGAGACTTGCTTGTGGAGATGGATTTGTTGAGAACATTGGAAAGATGTTTGCAGGCTGAGGATTCAAGAAGGAAGAAGGAAAGAGAGGAAAAAGAGTTGAGAACGATGGAGAGAAAGAAGGCAAGACAAATAGAGTTTGAGAATGCCTTGGAAAAGATAAGTCAAAGGTTGGAAAGATTAGACAAAGAACACCAACTTCTTAAGAAAGAACTAAGGAGTTGGAATATACCAATATCAAAGAGGTTAAGATGGCCTCTAAAGAAGATTATGAAGAAGCAAAGAAAATAGAAGAAGGCAGCAAATGAGGAAGAGGTAAAGTTTAAATCTACTATTCAAGTTGAGCAAGGTAAGTTACAAGTTGAGATGCATGATATTCCAATTGTGTTTGAAGACGAACATGTTGATGTTGAGATTAATGATATGGTTGTTGTTGGTACTCAAGTAGTTGATGAAATTGTTCTTGATGAACAAGTTGAGAAGGTTGTTGATGTTACTGATAACATTGCTATTGATACTCATCTTGATGATGATAAAGTTGTTGATAACATTGATGTTGATAATAAAGTTGTTAATAAAGATGTTGCAGATTTGTTTGCTAATGAGGTATATGAAGGTTTGAAAGAGTATGATGCAGGTTATGGTTATGGTGAAAATGTTGTTTTATGGTACTCTAATGATGAGAATGAAGATATAGATGATGCTACTAAGGTTTATACACAAGAAATAGAGTTTTGGAGCTTAGAAGTTGAGAAGATGATGGAGAAGAGATGGTATAAGAGGAAGAGGAAGAAGGACCAAAGGACACTTTCCAAGATGAAGGACAAAGTGCAAAGGAATTGGAAGATCAGGAAGAAGACAATTCAAAGGGGCTTGAATTCTTTTTCCCTCGAGAGTTTGGTGCAGGAGCACCTACTTGATTTCTTGCCTCTATGAGGCCATTTGTAAATAGTTTATCTATTTTGTGTTTTGAGTCTTATAATAAGGTTTATAAAACCATTTTAGAGGTGTTTGAGTCTTAGTATGTCATATTTTAAGTCATTTGTCAAATAGTGTTTAAAGTTGGTCTATATTGTAAAAATTGTAAAATTTGCTCAAAAAAGTTGTCAAGCAACTTGTCAAAAAGTATCATTAAGGTGTTTTGTCAATACACTAATCAAGAGGTGGTTGAAAATAGTTGGTTTTGGTTGAAAATGTATAAATACACCCTCAAAAACTTGAATTGGGGGTTGGAGACATCATTTTTGAAGATGAATGAATGGAAACCTCAAATTTTGTGCATTTTCTAATTTTCACATTATTTCCAGATTGAAGTTGTGATTTGTATGGCCTGGATTGAACCCTACCTAGGGTTTGCAGTTTTGGGAAAAATACAATAACTTTTGTTTCCACCATTGGATCTTCATAAGAATTGGAGGAAAAGTCTATAACTATGTTTTCTTCAATCTAACCAAAGAGATTGGCTTCATTATAGGTTTTGTAGAAGTTATTAATGACTGTTCATTCAATTAAATTATGGGCTGCCATAGTTATGTTTCCAATGTGATATACAATGCCTAATAACATGTGTTATACAAAGAATGTTTTGGATTATTGTTGAAGGTTTGTGAGATGTGTTGTGAATCCTCCTAGCTCTGCATCACTAAATCAGCCTTCTTCTTTTTTTATATGCATTTGTTCATTCATAGTTCATGTTTGTATATCACATTGTGTTTTCCAAATTTGCTTAAATCTTAGCTTTTGCATTCTTAATCAATCAAATAGATCATCTAATTATACTTAGTTCATTCCATTTCGTCCAAATAACATCATACATTGCATAATTTGAGTGAACCTAGCATAGATCTTTTATGTGGGGTTTATCTCTCTTCTTTTAGGCGAAATGTCCTAAGACCGCAAGAGTAGCATATAATCCCTACCCAGAAATCTACACCATTCCCTACCAGCCCCGTACAATTAAAATAATGGTTAAATTAAAGCTAGAGGGTTAGCGGGTGATTAGCGCTTGTCTCCTTGCAGGTGTGGGGCCCAGTCTCCACTATTAAGCCCGATGTGTAACTTCAAATCAACAGCCAGGATGCAATGCTAATATTTGATCTCAGCCATTCCCCACTAACCACACATGATTTAAATAATGTTTTATTTAAAGTCGTGTGGTCAGCGAACTTGTGACATATGGAGCTCTTATTTTGCTTGGTGACAAATGGTGAAGCTTGTGCATGAATGTGTTGGAGTCTAGCTGGTCAATTGTCATTATTTGGGAATGGGTGCATGATAGCAATGGAATTTCAAATGTGATTGACTCAATTTGAGTCATCTAATGTGCCATTTCATCTAGAGATCAATGATTATTGTTCAAAACCAAAAATATGAGCATTAATGGAATAGGAACCTGTAATATTAATCAAATTCAATCCTAATGTGTGTGAAAAATTACTCTCCTATAATAATTGAGGATGCTACATAGTTTTTTATGCATTTGGAAGATTAATGATTGTGATGCAACATCTAATGATTGATTATTTGTTCACTTGTGTGGCTTTCACTGAGCATTGATGATCAACTTGATCAAATTGCTTCATAAATGGAGCTGGTAGCCTTTGCCTTCACCATTACAATCAAAAGATAAAATTTCCTAGATCTGTGATGAGAGTGGTGATAGCTTTTATTCTACAAAATCATCTAGGAACTAGTGTAGGGTTGGTCTGCAATTGTGAAGTATTGTTGTTTTCAACTTTCCTTTAGTGAAAATGAGTAAGTCCATTGTCTCTGCTTCCCCAGTATGAAGGTCTCAAAGACTTAGTTCGTAGGATTCACATGATGACGTTTCAAAGAATGAGCAAACGACATCTAGAGTTACACTAGCTCCAAAGGAGGAGGGTAAGAAGGGTGTCTACAACAAGAAATTAGTGTAGGTTTCTATGAAAAACAATTATCAATTGAGAAGCCAATTTTTTGAAGGAGGAGAGACTGAGGTTAAAGAAAAGGAGCTTGTGAAGACTGTGAGGGAAGCAACAAGGAAGAACAAATATCACCGAGCCTATCTAAGGAAGCACCATTCTCCTATTGAAGTCTCGAGTGATCCCTTGGATATGGAGACTAAAACTGATTTAGGTTACTCCCAGTATCTTATGGCCTTGACTAAATTTGAAGGTGTGGATGAAGAGGTGGCGACAGTTTCCCCAATTTTAGGAAGGACACCAAGTGGGCAGTTTGATAGATTTGTAAGGTTCAATATTTATTCAAATTTAAAATGCGACAAAGTGTTCCAAACTCTTGATTGGGGACACCCATAGTTCTTAAGTCACTAAAACTATTAGGATATGATGACCCCATGTAGGAATGAAATAGAAAAATTTGGATGATAGATTAGCATTGACATTTTTTGTTGATTTCAAGATTAGAAAAGTGAATGAGTGAGAAAATGTTATATGTTTATGTTTTGGATGATTAAGATGAGTACAAGTATATTGTGTTTAGCTTTTTGTTTTGATATAGAATATTGGTGAAAAAATGGAACTTTGATACTTTTGAAGTTTTTGTTGTTCTGAACTAATAATCAAATGCATCATTTTACAAACGCATTGAATGAAAATCAAGTGTGGTGTGTTTCCCTTGACAAATGTGAGATGATTTTATAGAAGTGTAGGTCTATAGACAAAGGGGGCATTGGCTAATAGTCAAATGTGTCACTATATATTTTGATAGAGGATTGAATTGAGAGCAATGCATCAAGTTGTACAAATATTTTTATATGCATACAAAAGTGTCAATATGAAAAATTAGACAAGTCAATATGCATATAGAAGCTCGACACAAGTTGATAGTAAGATGCGTCGAGGTTTAACTAAAAGATAGGCGATGAGAGCCAATTATGTTCTATTTTATGCCATGTTTTAGTCCATTTCATACATCTTCATACCCATTCTCATATCCCATTTTCCTATCATATTATACTATTTATGTTGCATATACTATTAAAATACATAAGAGGTATTTAATATAGATTTGAGATAAAATAATGAAAAGTAATTATTATATTGCTTTTACTAATGAGAATTGGAAAATAAATTATCCAAAAAAATATTTTTGGATCTTGTTGCACTTACAAGATCTTTCTACACATTATGCTAAGATGACTTGGATGTTTCTTAATAGTCAATGTAATGGAAAGGGATCTGCTGCAACAAAAATGCCAACTCCATTGCCAACTATACACCACCAGATTTCCTCTCCATATTATTGGATCTAATATAATTGTGGGATCATTTGCAAAGATTATCTTGGTTATTTTATGTCATCAAATTGTGATTAGCATATTGTTAAAAAAATTAGTTTAATAAGATTGGTCATGGACCACACAAACCTTTCTTAGCTAAATGATTTATCTCAACCTTTGAATTTGTTGTTATTAGATTGTAAACTACACCTTATATTTAGGAATATGTGTCTATGCATCAAAGCTACATAATCAATCCTATGTAATACACATGGAGATAAATACATTTGGTATTATTACCAAGAGAAACATTTTGAGGTGATTTCAAAAATTTTGTAAGTCTTTCCTCAATTGACTAATTGGGAGGTAGGGCACCCACTCCTTAGTAGCCAATTGAATGTACATATTTTCTTTATTTTTTCAAGGTATATTGTGTGTGTATATTTTCTACTATCAATTATGTTCTACAATTTTTTGAACTTATATTTCGGCTACCATAATTTCTGTGTGTTTATATTTGTAAATAATTTAAATTTATTCTTGTACTTTAGATTTTATGAATTTGATTATTTGTGGATAAGTTTTTGTTTTCAATTTTTTTTGTAATTTTTGCAATCCCTCTTGCTTGAATAGGAAAGAATAGATCCCATTGCTAGGAAGTGACAATTCCTATCACCAAAATTATTTTTATTTTCAATAGGTTTATTTCCATAGGGTTCACTTCATACATACTCTCTTCACTACCTACAACCCTTTTGTAAATTGCCACAATACCTTTCATCGGCTTATGATCTCTAGATTGACACTTAGACTAAGCTAAATTTAGTTTATTCTTTACCTTATTTTTGGCCTTTCAATAGGTTTTTAAAACTTTATCCTAAGTACATCTAGGGTTATAAATTTTAAGGATTAATTTGTGTTTGTTTGTTCTAGCAAGTGACAAAAGTAACAATGAATCACACATAGGAATGACTCTAGAAGGGTTTGCTGGTAGATTTGTGTATGCCTTATTTAATAAGACCATGCTAATTGGTGTTACAAGTGTTTGAGAAATAATGGCACACCATATATACAATAGCTATTTTAGTGATAGATCAAGTTATCAATTTATGGTGGACCCACCCATCAAAGTACCACCTTTGTACCACAATGAATGGGTGACTAGAGTATATGAAGGTCATGTACCACCTTTGTACCTCTCACCTTAAAAAGGAAAAGGTCCTAATCAAGGAATAACAATCATCTCAACAAGAGGAAATACATGGTTAGTAACTTCACACATTGATCCTTGTACATTGCATCACTATAAAATAAGGGCTAAAAGGTCTTAAAGGCTTCTAGATAAAAAGGTTCATATGGGGGGCCTACTGTGAACAAAAAACTCATCTATTATGCCTAAGTCGAGAGGGGTCTCCTCTCTTCTCATCACCTATACATGTCTTGGAAAATCAAGGTCATGAGGCTTGGCTTGAAGGATGATAACTACTCCTTGGGGAACAACTTTCATTCTCCCCCTTTATATAGCCTACCAGGTAGCATGCTTGAGATCAAAGAATGGGGTGATGAGGCCCCCAAGCAAGTCTCGTACTTTAAAATCAATGAAAATAATGTTATTTTTGATTCTCAAGATCATTCTTAAGAGTATTGAGTTTAAAGAATATGTAGAGCATTAATCCTTAAGCTGTACAAAAAGATTGTAAGTTAGTGGTGTTTCTAATTTCCAAGATCTCACAAAGCAGAAGGAAAGGGCATACACAACACTAACCTACCAAACACACTATAGAGTTCTTTTTAAGTGCACCAAAATTCAAAGATGTGGTTTGATTTTAAAACACCAATTTAAATGTCAATGTTGTTGGTAAATTATTAAAACCCAAATTGAACTGTGCAAGTTGTTTGTAAATTTTAAACAAAAAATAAAATGTTAAATTTGTAGGGTTAATTTTAATTGCACCAAATTGAAATGTGAATAAAGAACCTACAAAACCACATGTTAGTATTTTTTTGAGTTTTATTTGTCTAATGTGTGCCACATGCTACACAGATGTTAGCTTATGAAAAATCAACCCACATTAGGGCTAGAAATGGAAATAAATCAAGAAAAAGTTTCAATCCCTAAATAGGAAAAATATGTCACTATAACTAAAAATAGATACACTAAGATTTGAAAAAAATGCATTGATGTACAATAAAAAATGCCACTACAAGAAAATTGCATAGAAAATAGAGAATAAACTATCAAATAGAAATGACACAAAATGATAGATGCAACACTACAATAGAGGATATAAGTGACATGATACTACAAATGCATTGATGAATAGTTAGATGCATCATTGTGAAAAAATTGCACAAAAAATAGAGAGAAAATCAAATAGACAAAAATGACATTGAAAGAAAACCTGAAATTGTAATTTTCAAATACAACACAATAGAACAAAGGCATCACTATACGAAAGAGAAACATGTTGCTCTATGATAAAGGCATTTCTATAACTTGTATGAGATACAAAAATGTCAAAAAATGTTAATTCTGGGGCGTGGGTCCCATCAGGCATGCCAAAATATTGTAGGGGAAATATGGGTTAGATGTAAGAAGCATAAATCAAGAAATTAATTTAAGAAACACTAAAAACCTATCAAAGGAAGGTCACATTAGTCCATACTCAATGAAATTGGTTAGAAATATAAAAAAGATTCAATTAGAAGCATGGAAAAACATAATTCAAAGAAATAGAATCCTAAAAACATTGTAAACCTTTAATCCCATTGCGTTATTATGCTCCAAATGAATTTGGATTGCTCTATTAAGCATAAATCCATGTTGTAAAGCTCAATATTAAAGAATTATGGCTCACAATTAGCTCAAAAAAATGAATTTCTCAAGCTCATGAAGATTGTGAATAAATTTGATGAAGATGAGGGCTTCTTCTATAGATTTTCTAATATTTGATCAATAGTCAAGATTGAATCTCAAGATCGACAGATGATGGAAAAAAAAGGAGATCAAAGAAGATCAATGGATGAAATTTCTTGAGAGCCCAAAATATCTCTATTTTTATAGAAAATTGGTTGAAGATATTTTGGAGGAAAAATATCTATTCAAATTTGAATTTGAATTATGGAATATTCCTTTTAGAGGGAATATATATTTTGAAAAGGGAATATTCTATTTTGAAAAAGGAACATTCTTAGTGCAAGTGGGAGGAAAATAGGGAGTTAAGAAATCATGAAAAATTAGATTTAATTAAATAATAAAAATTATTTAATCACGATGGAAGGAAGAAAATTTAATTTAATTAAATAATTCAAAATTATTTAATAAAAGGGAGAAATTAGTAAGAAATAATGAAAAATGATGAATTAACCAAATAATTTCAATTATTCAATTAATAGAAGAAAAAATAAATTTAATCAAATAATTCAAAATTATTTAATTAAATAGGGGAATGAGGTGAAAATGAGGAAAATGATGTTAGAAGGAAAAATTGAGATGTGTGATACATTGAGGACATTTTTTTTGTGTCTACAACAAGACAACAAGTTTCTAATTCAATTTTTTTCTCAAGTTCAAGTTATCCATTCTTATAGAGAAGGTAATAGAACTATCAATGCCTTGGATATTACTATTCTTTAATTCAATGAATCAAAGTATTGGTCAAATAATAGGGATCTCCTAATTATGGTAAAGGATTTTTTATTCAATGATAGTAAGAGTATTAATTTTGTTTATAATGCACAATAGAAAGATGCTTGAGGTCAACTTAATTATTTAAATAATTAAAAATAAATAAAATGTAGGTGAAGATTCAAATACCTAATAATTTGAAAGTTAACTAGATTAACAATTTGAAAGGTACGAGCTTGAATTTAAATGATTAAGTTGTTATTGTATCAAAGGATGGGGACAAGCTTATAAAATCTAATATTTTGAACTATGACATTTACAAAAATTTAAATACTTTTAAGGAGGATGTTAATATTCCTATAATATATATTTTTTGCAAGTAACTCATTTTGCAATTGAGTAGTAACTATGCTTCACCTCTAGCAAGTGTTATCATGAATTTTGCAAGTAAAAATCATGGTTGTGAGTAGGAATGGAAATTTGAATTCCTCTGGCAATGGTGGAGATGATGGCTTTGAGTCAAAATATGATTATGATTTTTGTTGTTTATGGTGGATCTGGGGGCTCCAACCTGCTTCATTGGAGTTTTATTTGTTTTCTCCCAGTATTGTTGTCATGTTTCCTACAGGTGGGGGTTCAAAAGTGATTGCTTTGCCTTTTGGCCTATGGAGATCTAGTTGTCCTTTGTGTGCTTCTGTTTGGGATGGGGATAAGAATTGCATTTCCTTTGTGGCACTTTCTCCTCTGCAGGTGCTTTGGAAGTATGGGGTCATTGTTGTGTGTTTATTTTGTTTTGCTTTCCCTACTTGTGCGAGGACATTGTATTCGGCCTTTGGGCTGGTTATTCTGCCCGACTATCATCTTTGTTTTGGTTTTTTGGGGTTAATATTTCTTTCTCCAATTGGGGGGAGTCTTGGATATCGCTTTGGCTCTAACCTATGGTGTTGGTGCTCCATTTTTAGGTGTGTCCTTAACTGGTTGGGTGACTATTGTTCTCTTGTTGTCTCTCTATTGGAGCTTACTATTGGTAGCAGTTTGTATGTTTTGTACCAAGTCTTATTTGGTGCTCTTGTCCTTTATTCTCCCACATGGATGGGGATTGTTGATTTCTCCTGTGTGCTCTTGTTAGTTGAATCTCTAGTTGTTTTGGCTCTTGTTCTAGGACTAGTTTGAAAGGTCTTTTGGGGAAGCTATACATGATGTTATAAGATGCCTCTGTGGATTTCTTTCTTGGAATACTTACTTTTCTTACGGAAGGCTTGCTGATGTTCAACAAGGGTGATGTGCACTCCAAATTTTTAAATGCTCTATAATCTTGGATGGTTTGCATTCTTTTCTCTTCCTAAAGGCCTAGGGGTTTCTAATGACCATATCAAGTTCTCTATTGGTGGGGTTGCTTTCAAAGTTCTTGTTGAAGGCCCAGGTGCTCTTTTTGCTCTTTTTGCTCCTTTTGAGGTGGAGTCCTCTCCTATGGAGGTGGAGAAGGGTTTTGAGGGTGTGGTGGGCTGCTTATTCTTCTTCAACAAGTCTTATCCCTTGTAGCTCTAATTAAGGTGGAGACCACTCATATTGAGGTGGAGTTTGGGTATGTTGGAGACTCTTTGCTATAGTGGATAGGGTTCTCAAAGTAACTTCTCCTATAGAGGTGGAGAGGTAAATTGGATGAAAAAATTTATTTGCTTCTTCAACATTTTTGTTGTGTTTGGATTTGAAATTGGTTCTCTGAGAGATAGGACTGTTGTGAGATGGTTGTCTCATCATTTATTAGTTTCAAATTTTTTTGCAATCTACAATAATTGGTTGGAATTTCAAGTTGTTTTGTCTACCCTTGGGATGGTTATTGTGATTGAGTGTTGTGTTGCTACATTGTGGATGGTTGTTTAGCCTGTTTTGTTGGCTGTGAGGTAAAATAATGTGGTGGAAGAATATGGTCACCAATGGACTCATGTGTCATGCCATGTTGAGTGCAGCCTCAAGACTTATCTTTTTTCCTCTGGTTATATGTTTGCTATGAAACTATTGGTGCTTAGTTTTATTATCCTGGATTGCTATATCATGAGAACTATGTTATGGTTTCATACCTGCTGGACTTTGGTTAAATCTCATAAATGGTCTACATAATATTTTGTTGATTAATATGGGAATTCTATTTTTGATTATGCTGGTAGTGGTTTTGTGCTTGCAATTTTGGGTACTTGGCCTATGTGTCATTTTGGCTTTGGGCTATTTTGTTTGATGTTGTTTTCTAGTGGTGGTTGGTGCCATTTTTCCCAACCTATTTCTCTTTTTTCTAGTTTGAATTTGTAACCATGGGATTGGGGTCCTTTCCCTGCTTATCTAATAAAAAAAATTTCCTATAAGAAGAGATGTGAATTACATCAACAAAAATGGAATAAAGGATTATATGCCTTATAATGATTATATATGTTGGAAAAATAAGGATTGCTTAATTATTGTCAAACACCATCTTCAAAGAATGAAGAATCATGATTATACTCTCCTCTTCAATTGTGATAATTTAGGAAGATTATTATGAAGGAAACTATCTTCACATGGTAGAAAGACATTCTTTGTACATGTTCCTCTACTTGCGCCATGTATGTTTTCTTCTTGATCACTAGTGTTGTGTTTGTTTGATTCCATTTTACCATAGGTGGATGATGATTGAGTGTTGAACTTGTCCTATGTGGCCCTTAATAAAAGTGCTAAGCTATGGATTTTTGAAAGCGATAGTTTTACCCATTTATTTTTAGAAATGGGGACTTACAATGACCCTCTCACCTATCAATTTTCCACTTATAGAAAAAAGGTCTTGTTACTATTAGTAGTATTGGCTTCCCACGTATAGAAGAGCTTATATCCTCAGGTACTAGCCTTAGCTATGAGGGAGGTAAATTCAAAATTATTAGTAGCCTTAGTTATAATAAGTTTTGTGTCACCAAAAAATGTATAGTTAGCATTTTTATGCTCACTAGAGTCTCTCTTATGGAATTTGGCTTGATTTTTCCAAGATTTAATGTTGTAATGTGGTCAACACATTCACATTAGGTCTTGGACCCTTGAAAATAATTAAGACTTCCAAGTTGTCTTGTAAAGGTGTTGTGAAATGTTGTAACTCACTTTCACACCTTTCTAAGACCCTTTCATCATAATTAACCTAAATATCTCCTTTTTATCACTTACCAAGTCTTATTTCAAAGTGTTGTAAAGTGTTGTAACCCACTTTCATACTTTTCTAGACTTGTCATCACTAATTCAACCCTTCCTCATGTTCAAATGATCCTTGAATACACTTTTTAACCATTTTTAAGTGTGTTTTTGAGGATATTCCTGTTGGACAACATTTATCCCCCTTTAATTCCCGAAACCCACTTAATTTGCTTAAGTGGGACTAAGTCACCAATAGGAGTGAATTAGTCCTTTTTGGCACAAAACTCAAAATTATTTTAAATTTTTGGCAGGATTTTACCCTCTAACCCTTGAGGTCGGCCTGTGATGTGTTAGTTTTGGGAAGTTTTAGTAAAATCATGTATAAATAAAGGGTTTCCCCTCATTTTTTAGCTCCTATTTCATCAAGCATCCAAGCATCCATTCACTTAATCATTCTCAAGTATTCAAGCACTCTAATCATAATCAAATCATCCATTGGAGCACTTCATTGCATATCTTTAGATTTCTACATCAAGGGTTTGGTGAGTTTATGACATTGCATGTTATCGATTTATCATTCTCTTCATATTTCATTTTATTTCATAGGGTTTGATTACCAAAGTGGGGTTTGACCAAGGCAAACTCCTATACTCTAACCCTCAACCATTTTTCCCTCTTTGCATGTGTTTTTGCAAACATTTTAGGAAGACTTGTCAAAGGAATTGGTATTGAAAAGTAGTCAAGAAGTCATCAAAGTCAATCAAGTCATCACAACCCTAATTCAAGCTTGGAGACACTTTTTATCCCATTTTCTACATAATCAAGTGTGGATACTTGTGAGAAAAGCAAGTGTAGACCTAAGGCTACAAGATTATGCCCCAAAATTGTTGAAATCTATAGGTGGAATAAGTCACCACTACTAGCAGATTAGTCCTACTTTGGGCCTAAAAAGTGGTTTGTACATTTTTGGATACCCATTTGGCAAATTCCTATTTCGGTAAGTTTTCCAAAAACTGGGACTAAGTCACTCAGCCTGGTGTAAGTATCCTAGTCAACATTTTCAGTCAAATTTTTAGGATTCTAGAATCTCCCAGCATCAAGTTTCAAATTCTAGGTGCACCTCTCCAATTCTGTTAAGTTATTTCATCATTTACTTGCATTTTTAATTGTTTTTGCATATCACATTGTGTTTTGAAATAAGTTGCATTTCTTAGGTGTTGCATCATTAAGTAATTTCATTTTTAGACTAGTGCATTAATACATCATAATTAGACATGATACATCTCATTCAAATTAACTTTGAGTGTAGACATTTTCATTTTGGACCCCATTTCTCTCTCCTTTTAGGTGAAAAACTCTAGAAGGAGCCAAAGTAGTGTGGGAAATCCAAAATCATTGTCCACAAGTTTATTAAAGAATTCTTAGAATATGGTGAAAATATTAAAATAAATCAAAATTGGTATAACAAAGAGGCTCTCTTGGCACCATTGTATATGGTAAGTCTTCACATTATGAAGTATTTTACTTTCAAAGGGAGATTTAGTACCATTAATGGGTATCATTTCCACTTGATAGTTTATCTAAGACATGGAGAATTAATTAGTGTACCTTTTTATCTACTCTCATAATAAGAAAAATGTGTCACTAAGGTGGCTTACACTCCATTACAATAAGGTATGGTTTTGTCTATATATAATTATAGTCTAATTCTTCCTCCTACATCTAATACTTATTCTAACAATAATTTTTGTGTGAGGAGTAAAAATGGCGGTCCTTTTAATTTTAGTTCTTCCCTTGTTAATACTTTAAAGGATAAAACCCTTAGCCCAATTTTTAAACATGAAAAGCCTCCTCTTAAAACTCCTAGTTATTCCCTAGAAGGAAAAAAGATTAGTTTTTAGTGTTGACCTATGAAACCCTACCTTTTAAGAGAATGCTAAAATTCATATATAGTCATATACTTTAACCAAAAGAAAGGATTCCACTATAACTAATTCTCCTCTAGTTGAGTCCCACCTTAAAAAAAAGTAAGAATTACCTTTCCAATTATGAAAATAATTTTACTCTTATTAGGGAAAAAGGAGAAAACAATAAGGGCACCAAGACTATTAAGGGTTAAAATCAAATTATCAAAATTGACACAATCAAAAACATGTTGGACTATGTTATTGCTATATTGGACAAGGAGGGTTTAGGATTTGTGTATAAGGAGCACTTGGGAGGAAGGAGGTCAATAAGATTGGCTAAACTTGTTGGAGGTACAAAAATTATGTCCGTTAATAAGAATAAAAATATAGATGTTGACTCTCGGGAGGATGTTAATGAAGTAGATACAAAGAAATTTCTTCCTCTATTTGAATTTGAGCCCTATTGTAACTCTGAGAATAGTGTTGCATTTCCCCCTCAGGAAGATGTAGAAGATTATCTTTCCCTATCCTCTAAGAATGATCTTGATAAGAATTCATCTAGTTATGGAGATATAACTATCTTTGATAATGAGGATACTAATATTGAAAAATCTAAGGAAGTGAATTAGAAAGATGAAATGAAAAATCTAAAATAAGATCCCTAGACACTTATTTTTTCTAGATAGAAGATAATTAGACCAAATTCACTAACATTGATCTCGATGGCTTAAGAATATCAAGGGGAATACCAAAGCTATGAGAAAAAAAGGGAGAATATGCACCATAATTTCAATTTTTATTAAACTGGTCTGATTAAAATGGTGAAGGACTTTAATGAACTTGCTAAAATTACTAATGGAAGTATGAAGTTGATGATTGGAGTGGTTATTGGTTATTCAAAGCACAAGAAGTAGAGGAAACAAGATTTGGATAAAGATTAGTAGGAATTTAAACCAAAGAACAAAAAGAAAGAGAGATTGTTGGATGTTTCTTGCTGAGAGAAGACCATGAGCTCCTTCTCAAAGAACTAGAATTCTCTTTGTTAGGTTGTCTAGAGTGTTGTGTTTTATTTTTTTGTCTATGAGTTGTTTCTTAGTTGGGTCTGGCATAGAGAGCATATTTTCTTAAGAAAAAAAATTAATCTTAAAATAGTAGTAATAATGTCAATGAATAATGAAATTTGAAAATCTTTGACAATATTTCCCACAAATCATAATTATTGTCCTCAATGCTAATAAGAGTTAAAAGAAGCAATGCTAATCAACAATAGTGCTAAAAAGAGTTGTAGAAATTTGTAGAATAATATAAAGATAGTGTCACATATTCAAATATTGAATGCATCCAAAATTAAAAATAAAATAAAATATAAAAAGGCATTAAATTTTGCTATCCACAGGGATACATTTGAGGGTAGTTATAATGCATGCTCTATGAGAGAATGTAGCAATATTAAAAGAAAATGACCACTATGCATAAAATTTTAGTGAACACTATTGCATATTTTAGAAGTTTGTATAGAACTCTAGCATACAAGAACAATAGGTCATTTGTGTACTTGACATGCTAACATAACACAAAAATGGATAATATTGGTTAATAGAAAAAAGAAGAATAGACAAAAGCAGACAACACAAATTCGTACGAGGGTGAGAAAAGGCTAAGTTATTCTAAATAATCATAAAAGAAGCTCAGAGTTATGAACAATAAAACAAGCCAAAAATAAAAAATGAAAATTGTAGGGGTATGCAATTTTTGATATTATACAAGGTCTTTCAAAAAATTTCATTCTGTAACATACAAATTCTACAATCAATCTAATATTTCACAGAAAATAATACACTTTTATGTCTACATAACCATCCATCCTTTGTACTTTGGTCCCTCCATGTCAATTTTCATTTATAAATATGTACATAGGACTACCAACCATCTAACCAACATGTGGAATACTGCACATGTCATCATGTATGATATCTTCACATGGATAATCATCTTATATATGTTGTTATTGCCTCACACTATGAATCTATAATTATACCCTTAACATTGTTATGCATACATCTTTCTAGTATAGCCACCTCTACTAGCTCTTTGCTTGTCTCAAACAAATAGACCAACACTTCTAGCTATTCGTAGTACCTTGTCACATCTAAAATATTATTATACTCTTAGATTGTTCTATATAGACTTCAACTCTATCAAAAGTGCCTCAACATAACTATTGAATCTTACAACAAACACTATATTCATATACAATTGTGAATTCTTTCAATTTATTTATAGTTTATGACACAACACCACTAGATGTTGTTAGAGTGAATAACCCAAGAAATATCGACTGCAGAAAACCTTCAAGAGAAATGAGAGAGACAACACTGCCATTTCACCAAATAAGGAGTGAATAGAATGAGATGAATTATCTAGATATGGTACAGGCTTTTAAAGCCGTGAAATAGATGATGGGTGAGAAACTTCCAGCACGAGAAAAACTACCCAAAAATAATTAAATGCATAACTAATCTAAATGCAATGTCCCTAAATTAAAACTTAAGATGGTAAATGTAGTTTACTCTTAACAAATGTAAACAAATCATACATGCTATGTTGTATCGTGCAACCACAACATCACCACATGTAAGTCAACATGTATGATCTATTAAAAATCTTGAAATCTTGTAATGTACTCCAGACAAACTATTTCTACAAAGATGTTATATTAATGATTCTCACCCGAGTGCCAACTTATGCCAAAATGGGTTCAATTTTTTAAAACGACAGTCCAGTGAAGTTTATTTTATTTTTGGAAATGGGTTCAATTTTTTAAAACGACAGTCCAGTGAAGTTTATTTTATTTTTGGATGACTTATAAAAAAATGTGTGAAACAGTTTTGTTTCAAGCGAGTTATTGATACAAAAATATGATAAAAATGTTGTGTTTCGTGTTCAAGTCGGGTCTGCATTCACCAGCAGGCCCGGAATTTCAACTCATATTTCGCTTTCAAGTAGATTATGGAAATTTGTTGACCCCTAAAAAAGTTCAGATCAAGTGTAAAGAAGCGAACAGTTTCGATAACAACGCAATTAATATCGCCAGTAATAACACAAAATATCATGTCATGTTTGTCAGTCCGCTGTTGTCAAGGTACACAGCATGTGAGTTCACACTTTAGTGCGTAATATATAGTGAGAATCATGGTCCACAGATCGTGGATTTCCTGGCTAGATTATGACTCTTTACTGCAAATGATGAATGGCGGGGCTTGATGGTCAGTCTAGAATGGAGGGAGGTTTCAATCACAGAACAGGAAATATGCAATCACGGCAGGCGCTGAGAGACGTAATAAGTTGGATCCTAAAAGGAAAGTGTGAATGTAGCTGGCGGCATTTCTATTCATGGGCCCACAAGATGAATACTTATGCATAAAATCCAAATAGAACGACAGAAGAAGAAAGAGATGAAGAGAGATAACAACATATAATAGAAAATACATGAGAAGGTACAACATCAATAAGGAAGTCGAACATACCACATAAGCTTTTTCTTCAATGCCAAGGTTAAAGTGAAGAGCGCTGTGATGCCTGTTACCTCGCATCATCTCAGAGAACTATAAAAATGTGCCATAGAGAAAGAGTTACGAGTGACACCTATATCGACGAATCGAATATATATAATAAATAAAGGGATACATGTACAACATTTAATACCGAGCATTGTTGCTTACGAAACGTTGGTACGTATCAAAGGTGTTTTATCCCATTCAATGTTGTAGGGAATAAGGATCATAAGGATACAAGGAGATAGTATAGTATAAAACTAACATTATGTAAGAAAATAGTTATTTAAGGAAACCAGGGAGTAAGAATATTTTCAATGATCTTATTGTCTATAAATCTATTATTTACAATGTCATTAAATGAGCTTCACATTCATAAAGGAGGAGGAGAATGGTGGAATATCATCAATACTATCATCTATTCTTCTTATAAAAGAAGAGCCACCACAAAACATGGAATGTCCAATTAATATTATAATCACTACATAGCGAGAAGAATAAAAGGGGGTATATAATATGAAAGGAATCCATTTGGCATATGATGGCATGCTTGGTGCATCTAGTGAGTGAAGTAGATGGAATGGCAATATCCTTAGAATTGCTAGTAATTGTAGGAAGCATATAATGGTTTGCAATAGGGTCAAAAGGTATTAAAACATTAATAGGGCTAAAAGAGGATGATCAAGAACATTAGAAAATGGATCTAGGTCTACATTAAAACTTCTGAAGGATTATGAAACATAAATTTGTTTCTATGTTGAGATAAGGCTAGGCTAAGACAATAGTGAGAGGGTCCAAAATCTCATTGTAGGTAGAAATTGGTGAGAGAGGGAGGGAGAGGAAGGCACTTTGGAAAAAAGGTTGCTTTTTTTTTGCCCTCTAGTTCACTAGATAATGTTCTATTACTATTTATGAAAACCCAACTTGTGCAATACAAGAATATAATGGGACATATGTTACAAATAAATGATAATAATTTCTCACTTTGAGGGGGAAACCTACAAAATCTCTTCAGGGGACTACCTCCACTAAGGTCTTTAATAACACAATAGTCAATATGAGTAAAATAACAAACAATTAACTCCTATATATACCATACTTATTTTTTGGATGACACTCATGCCAACTTAGCTACCTTATATGACCATATTAATGGTTATATAGCTTAATTAGGAGTTATGGTAGCCACAAGCTAACTACTCATCACCCTAAGCCTAATATAGGGTTAATAGTGTTGGTTAGATAGTTAGATGGTTGGCAATCTTATATGTAATAGTGTAGGACGATACAAAAAAGAAGGGAGGGGTATTTGAAGATTCTTGTAACCTTGAATTTTTAAAATTGGGTGATTATTACTCCTTGAGGAGTCCATCCTTAGAGTATTCCTCATAAGAATGTTTTTAAATATATATACAATTGCAAGTTGCTGTATGAAAACCCTTTTTTCATCTCACATACTTAATAGATAAAAGTTTTATCATATCTATCCATCCAAAAAATAAATTTTTTAGCTGTAATATGACCAGTAATCTAGCACAAGCCATAGATCTAATGACATCACCCTAAACTAATAGTTCATAATACTTTTAAAAAAATTAACCTCATCAATAATACAAAAATCCTATCTATTGATTATTAGATGAAGCATCACCAATAAATCCTAAATATCCATTCCAAAGAGGAAGCAATTCTCCACTATATTGAAAGGAAACCCAATAGTCACATAAATTTTGCATGTGTCAACACTACACAAGTATACATGCCCTTGATCATCCTCTACTTTCTTCTTCGAGGCCTAATAATGTTCTTAGTGTCCTTTAAGCCTATTGTAATCCATCATATGATGTTAAATGATGTATTACAAATATATACGATATATTACAAATCTTGGAACTCGCCAAAATTTACTGCAATGTACTCTACAGACAAACTCTTCCTACAAAGATGCTATATCGGTGATTAAAACGTTCAAACAGTTGAAAACAACAGTCTAGTGAAGTTTAGTTTATTGTTGGATAATTTATTAAAAAGGTTATGAAAACATTGTTTCTCGAGGGAGTTGCTAATACATAAAAAATGATGAAAAAGTTGTGGTTCGTGTTCAAGTCAGGCCAGTGTTCGTCAGCAGCCCGTGAACTTGAACTCATATTTCGCTTTCAATCAAAATGCATAAAATGTCATCTTTGACAGTCCACTGCTGTCAAGGTACACAGCATGTTAGTCTACACTTTAGTGCTAATATATGGTGAAAATTATGGTCCACAGATCGTTGACCTCCAGCCTAGATTATGACTCTTCACTGCTAATGATAATTGGCAGGGCTTGATGGGCGGTCGAGAGTGGAGGACGGTGTCAATCACAGAACAGGAAATATGAAGTCACGGGAGGAGCTGAGAGACGAAACCAGTTGGATGCTGAAAGGAAAGTGTAAGTGTGGGTGGCGGCATTTCTATCCATGGTCCTACAAGATCAATATTTATGGGTAAAATCCAGCAATCCATCGTGCATGAATACGAGAGTGGAGGACGGTGTCAATCACAGAACAGGAAATAGGAAATCATGGTAGGTGCTAAGAGAAGGAATAAGTTGGATGCTGAGAGGAAAGTGTAAAAGTAGGTGGGGTATTTCTATCCAAGCTCCTAGAAGACGAATATTTATGGATAAAACCAATCAATCCATCGTGCATGAATAGGATGACGGAAGAAGAAAGAGATAAAGAGTGATAAGAACATGTGAGGGTACATCGTGCATGAATAGGATGACGGAAGAAGAAAGAGATAAAGAGTGATAAGAACATGTGAGGGTACAACATAACTAAGGAAGTGGAACATTAACAAAAGCTTTTTCTTCATTGCCGAGGTTCATGTGAAGAGGGGTGTGATGCCCTATTAACTTACATCATCTTCAAAATGTGCCATAGAAAAAGAGTAATGAGTGACACCTACGTAGATGTAAGGGATATATATATAAAATAAAGTAATGAGTGGAGGACGGTGTCAATCACAGAACAGGAAATAGGAAATCATGGTAGGTGCTGAGAGAAGGAATAAGTTGGATGCTGAGAGGAAAGTGTAAAAGTAGGTGGGGTATTTCTATCCAAGCTCCTAGAAGACGAATATTTATGGATAAAACCAATCAATCCATCGTGCATGAATAGGATGACGGAAGAAGAAAGAGATAAAGAGTGATAAGAACATGTGAGGGTACAACATAACTAAGGAAGTGGAACATTAACAAAAGCTTTTTCTTCATTGCCGAGGTTCATGTGAAGAGGGGTGTGATGCCCTATTAACTTACATCATCTTCAAAATGTGCCATAGAAAAAGAGTAATGAGTGACACCTATGTAGATGTATGGGATATATATATAAAATAAAGTAATGAGTGGAGGACGGTGTCAATCACAAAACAGGAAATAGGAAATCATGGTAGGTGCTAAGAGAAGGAATAAGTTGGATGCTGAGAGGAAAGTGTAAAAGTAGGTGGGGTATTTCTATCCAAGCTCCTAGAAGACGAATATTTATGGATAAAACCAATCAATCCATCGTGCATGAATAGGATGACGGAAGAAGAAAGAGATAAAGAGTGATAAGAACATGTGAGGGTACAACATAACTAAGGTAGTGGAACATTAACAAAAGCTTTTTCTTCATTGCCGAGGTTCGTGTGAAGAGGGGTGTGATGCCCTATTAACTTACATCATCTTCAAAATGTGCCATAGAAAAAGAGTAATGAGTGACACCTACGTAGATGTATGGGATATATATATAAAATAAAGTAATGAGTGGAGGACGGTGTCAATCACAGAATAGGAAATAGGAAATCATGGTAGGTGCTAAGAGAAGGAATAAGTTGGATGCTAAGAGGAAAGTGTAAAAGTAGGTGGGGTATTTCTATCCAAGCTCCTAGAAGACAAATATTTATGGATAAAACCAATCAATCCATCGTGCATGAATAGGATGACGGAAGAAGAAAGAGATAAAGAGTGATAAGAACATGTGAGGGTACAACATAACTAAGGAAGTGGAACATTAACAAAAGCTTTTTCTTCATTGCTGAGGTTCATGTGAAGAGGGGTGTGATGCCCTATTAACTTACATCATCTTCAAAATGTGCCATAGAAAAAGAGTAATGAGTGACACCTACGTAGATGTATGGGATATATATATAAAATAAAGTAATGAGTGGAGGACGGTGTCAATCACAGAACAGGAAATAGGAAATCATGGTAGGTGCTAAGAGAAGGAATAAGTTGGATGCTGAGAGGAAAGTGTAAAAGTAGGTGGGGTATTTCTATCCAAGCTCCTAGAAGATGAATATTTATGGATAAAACCAATCAATCCATCGTGCATGAATAGGATGACGGAAGAAGAAAGAGATAAAGAGTGATAAGAACATGTGAGGGTACAACATAACTAAGGAAGTGGAACAATAACAAAATCTTTTTCTTCATTGCCAAGGTTCATGTGAAGAGGGGTGTGATGCCCTATTAACTTACATCATCTTCAAAATGTGCCATAGAAAAAGAGTAATGAGTGACACCTACGTAGATAAATTTATGGGATATATATATAAAATAAAGTGAAACAACTACAACATTTAATATCAAACAATGTTCCTTACCAAGTGTCATTTTCAAAGGTATCTCAAAGGTATTATATATCCCATTCAACAAGGTAGGTAATATTGATCATAAGGATAAAAGGAGATAATATAGTAGGAAAATAACATTAATCAAGAAAATAGATATCTAAAAGAAATGGAGAAAGAATGTCATCAACAATAGTCTTATTGTCTACAAAGTCAAAAAATGAGCTACAAACTCATAAAGAAGGAAGAGAGTCATGGAACATCTTCATTTTCATCACACACTCTACTTAGAAGAGAAGGGACATCACAAAACATGGAATGCACAATTAATATAATAGTCATGACATAATGAGAAGGTGAAAAAGGGGATGTGCAATATGCAAGGAATCTATGTGGTAGATGATGGTATCCTTAGCGCATCTAATGAGTGAACTAGATGGAATGACAATATCCTTAAAATTGCTAGTAGTTGTAGGAGGCATGCGATAGTTTAAAATAGGCTAGAAAGAAACCAAAAAAAAAAGGCCTAGAAGTGGATAATAAAGGATGATTATTGCATTTGAAAATGGACCTTGGTGTATATTAAAACTCATGTGAGGAATGATGACAAGGGAAAAACTTTGGTCTATGTTGAGGCTGGGCTAGGGAAAGATAATAGTGAGCAAGAGCCTCAAAATGTTGTTGTGGATATAAATGAGTTTGGGAAGAATAAAAGGAGATAGGGTAGGAGAGAGCATAAGAATTAAGAAAGATATGCAGTTTTACTATAATTTATCCTCCAAATAAAGAAAGACTTGCCCTCTAGTTTCCTAGATAATGCTCTATTACCACTTGTAATAGGATATGCAATAGAAAAATACATTAGGAAATTTTTTCTAGATACTTGTAAATAATTTTCCACTTTGAGGGGGAAACATGTTAAGCCACTTCAAGATACTCCCTCAAATAATGTTTAATAAGATCACAATAATCAAACTATATGTACTATACTTATGTCCTGGTTGCAACCCATGCTAGCTTAACTACCTATATCAAACCACATTAATGATTATATAACTTACGTAAGAGTTAAGATATCTATAATATATATACTTATGCCCAATATAGGTTAAAGAGCATAGGAATGTTACACTCTCCTAGCAATGACAAAATTACCTTCTACTAATTTATATAAATTATACCATTAAACATGTCATGTATTATTTAATTTTCCATTTTAGATACAAACATAATATTTGTAGCTAAACTTGGAATATGCAAAAAATTCAAGAGTGTCCTACTCTACCATGAAGGTAGTCTTTATGTTTTCATCATTGTAAGCCCAATAGAGGTTTAAGGGCCTAGTAATACTACACTCTCCTAGCAAGGACACAATTACCTCTTAGTAAAACAATTTTCATTAAATTTTTATAGTGAATGTGGATATGTGTGGTTATGAGTGTGAAATTTCAAATATTCCCCCATAAAATAATTGGATAAAAAATTTACAATTAACTCAAGGTAGAAAATTTATTAAGGTGATAGATTTCAATGAAGCATATATAAATGAATATGCACCTCCAATGACCTATGATATGCCTAGAAGGTGAGGCATAAAAGATTATTCTATCAAAATAAAGCATGAAGAAAAAATCATGCTCATTGAAAGACAAAGAGAAAAGAAAGATAATGTGACATACAAATAAGTGGCATCACTTGAACCACACGAAGGAATCTACATGCTTAAAGGGCTAGTGTAATTATATAATAATTCTAATTAAGAAAGATGGATGGAATTTTCATCATCTACCAAGCATAAGGAACTATGAGTATAATGGAAGAAAACACATAGTTAACAAATGAATAAGAATATAGCTTTTTGGTCAACATGAAAAAGACCTAAATGGCCTAATGATTTACATCATTTATAAAACTAAAAAACAATTTAAAATATGATAGAAGAAATTAGGTACACAAGGAAGAATATCACAACATGACATTCCTCTTCTACTCATGTACATACAAGGGTAACATGGATCCTCCATTGGGACCAACTAAAATTTTAAAAAATATGAATAGAATAATGAAATAAACATATAAACTAAAGAAATATATACACATGAAATACAAATTTCTTAAAGGGCTCTTGCTTTGTGGATTCACATCCTTCCCAATCTCATATAAGTGAGAGATAAGGACCAACTAATGGAAATGAAAACACTAAAGTAATGATTCAAATTAGGACACTGTGTGAGATTAGGAGGAACAACATCCTTATAAAAATATATTAAAGAAGAAATAATTAGTGATCTTGTAAAGATAATAGAATTTTTTTTATATATGTGATAACAAATCAATCATGTACTCATATAGATCAGTGACATGTGATTTACATGTTTAATTTAAAATCAATTATTTCTCATAAATACTAGAAACAAGGATTGTGGAATTAGGAAAATTAAGCTTGGGTGGATCAAGAGGCTCCATACTAGGGGTAACTAATCTAGAAGGACTTAGAGGTACTAAAATAGGGTCAATTTTTGAATTATGAAAGAGTGGGATGGGTTAATGCTTATTTTTTTGTTTAGAAGGTGGAGTTATGTAAATTTCCAATATGAAAGGGCGGAGTTTATGAAAGATATGACACTAGATGCATGAAAGGTACCATAAAAGTGAGGGTGGTCTTTGATATGAAACTCAAATTGGATAGGTCAATATGATATGAAAATAGAGCTTGTTATAGGATCTTTAGTATCTTAATGGAAGGATCCAATACTATTTAGACCTATTTTGGTTTTTTTTCTTAAGTCTCCTTGGGAGGATCATATAATTGAAGGATAGAGGTGTTTTATCAAGCATAGTTTGTCAATAACATAACATCAATGTTTATGTAAGTGATCCCATAATTTTTTTCTATTCTATGCATATGATATGAAACACAAAGAAAGAGTTGCATTGACTAAAAATAGGTTTTATCTATCTACCATATGGGTAGAATGAGGTATATGAGTATAAAATATAAATTAACAAAATATAGGTGGAGAAGTTGGAGGATAAGAATGAGTGGGAAGTAGTATATGGAATATCATATATTTTTATAGAGTTTAATTTAAAAATTGATACTTGGTGTATGGTGTTATAAGGTATAGATAATAAATAATTAAATGAAAAGTTATTACAAATGACCAATGGATTATATTGATTGTGAGTAATAATATTCACCAAACCACTACTGGAAAAAATTACATACTTAGAAATGATATAAGAAATAGTTTTTATCATAGTGAGACAAGGTTGGCTTGACAAGATGTGAAAATGATCAAAAGTATGAATCATGCTAAATCAAACAACACAATTTTGATTCAAACTTGATATAAAGGTGTTGGTGTAATTAGTTAATTACACTTGCATAAGTTTACTTAGGTAATATTTTAATTCCTAGGTTATAGTTTTCATCCTTATCTTGTTGAGCTATCTTGTTGCTAAAGATAATATTAGGGTTGTGCATTCTTTCTTTTACAAGCAAGTCTCATCTCTTGTAATTATTGAATTCTTGAATAATATTACTTGCACATCTTCATGCAAATTACTTTGTTTTTTCTTTTTTTCTCTTTTGTGGAAGGCTTTTTGGTTTGCACGTTTGATCTTGGTTCTAACAAAAGGCTTATGGAATATATAGTAGGAATAGAGATGCAACCATGCATGCACACAAATATATTTATGGATCATTACCATCTCTATAGATTTAGTGTGTATATAATCCTCTACTATAAAATTTAAAAAATTATCATGAGGTTAATGAGAACACCATGGATTATTTCTTGGATTAATGGGTCTTCAATGTATAAAAAAAATCATATATTACAAAATTTACATCAATATAAGGAGAAAAAAATATGGGATTACAGATGGCATCACAATCTGAGGCTAAGGATAAATTATCCATAATGCCAATGCATGGAAATGGTGAAATAAAATGAAGAGGATGTGTTGGAACTCAATCTAAAATGCAAAACAATATTTGAGTCCCATCCCCCTTATGTATTTGAGCTTTTTTTTTTTATCATATAACAAAATTGAGATGAAATGTTGGGAAAGGGTTTGTTAATGAATAAGGGGTATTTTATCTATTTATCCCTCTCCCCAATGTATTTCATTAGGAAATAGATCATAAGGAGTAGAGATTTAATTTCAACGTCAAAGGTGAGTCAATCAAACTTGGATCTCAGGACCTTAAGACAATAGGATAGATCTAAAACTGAATTGAAATGATAAACAATGTGTAGAGTCTAAGCTAATGTATTGTAAAATTAGTAAAATCTATTCAATTCAAAGGGTTAACTGGCTAAACAGTCCACTTCACATTGCTAAGACTACATTAAATCATCAACCAAGGTGCATAAGTTTATGATGGTACAACACTATATGTGGTTTCATGGGCTCATGTTCACCTAAATTATCCTATGTAAACTTATCCAGACTATTCTACCTTGCTAAAATTTTATAGAATTGCAAAAATAGTAAAAGTAGTCACAGAACCTAATGGCTATGGGTACATACAGTATAAGTTGTAGGTGACTGCTAATAACAAGTAAGTATGTAGAATCAATCCAAAACTATCTAGAATAACAAAATAACCAAATCTAATCTATGGAGTACTAAGATTCACTAATTATACAACTGTTCATGAACAAATATTCATGAACAACAACTCCTATAATTGTAGACATGCAAAATTAGCATTATGCATTCAATCAGGTTCATTCATCAAGTAAACCAAGTTTCACATTCATCCACTCATTAATTTAATCAAACTCATCAAATCTATTCACCAAGTAAATCAAGATTATTAAATAAATCAACTTGTCTCACATCATCCCTCTAATTAAATAAATCAAACATTCATTTAGTTAAATCCAAATGCATTTTCCATCCTTTTTTGAATTAAATAAATCAAATATTTAAGTCATAAAAGTCAAAATCATCCTAATCATCATTAAGCTAATCTAATCCCAATTAGCCTAACCTAACCACCCATTACATCCTCTAGATAATCCCACTTGCACAAATAAATCAATTTATTGATTTATTAAATTCCTTATTTTCTTTCAACATGGCATTTATGGGGAATATTCCCTCAAGTTTGAAAATGAGGACAAGTGGACTTGTCCCCTCCAAAGTTGTATTAATTTCCCATTTTCATGTCCCCCTCTCAAAATTTATTGCACAAATTTGAATTTGAAAGTCCCTCTCTTGGGCACATTTCCCAAATCTTGCACATCCCTCAACCTATGGCACCCTGACAAGTGGCCTCCTTTCATTGGTTTACATTTAGTCCCACATTCACCCATTTGGCCAATCTCTCATCAAGAAAATCTATAAATAAGGACCTCATTCTTCATCAAATCCATCTACAACTTTTATGCAAAGTTACTCTCTTGGTTTGAGAACTAATTTTTCTCTTCATCATATTGGAATTTGTATCATTTCAGCTTTTGAGCAAGGATTGGGAAAGGGTCATTTGCATATTTGCCACCAATACAATATGGAAGAGGTGATTGTCTTGCTTTTGTAATGTCTTCTTGATCTTCTTTATGTTATTTGTGGCATTTATTGAGCATAGACATGTTATTTCATAAAGGTATTTATAGATTTGCATGTTTAAACTAACCCTTCTAATGAATGTTTGAGATTGGTTTCACTTGCAGATTTGTAGGTACTTAAGTTTGGCGCTAGAAGGAGGGAAACACACCATATATATTTAGCATGAATAGATGTTGAAGCAGTTATTGAAATGCCATATATATTTAGCATGAATAGGTGTTGAAGCATTCAACGACACCCTTTATCAAATTTTTGTAAACTAATCTGCATCTTTTAAGAAATACATTGTGTCTATTTTCCATGATTTGTCCATGTTCTTTTGTTAATAAGTATTGTGCACCATATCCATTGAATTCGCCATTTACTCTTACAAGTTGAGCAATCCATATTGCTATCTCTATTTGCTGTTGTATTTATCTTTCCAACAGGGGGAACAAATAAGAAAGATGTGTTTATTCTATCTAGATTTAGATTCCTTTTTTGTGCCATTCACAAAATTTCATTATTCGGTTGACATAGGTATTCTACCCACAGCCAGAAATCGGCCATTGGGCTTGATAACTAAGTTTGATTTGAGATTCTTTCCAGAAAACTATTTTATTCTCTGTAGATATTGTAGCACATAATAAAAAGAAGATAGTTCCATATGGAAGGATGTTTCTTCTAAGCAAGTTTTACATGTAATCATCATGTTGTTGAATTCTGTATTCGTGATATTTTGCAAATGCCTTTCAAATTCATGATTTTTTCTTTTAGAGTCCTATATCTTGCACATTGACATCATATGATGGGTCAAGGATGAGAATAATTTTAGAATCTTGATGCTTCCTTAGTGGACTCGGGCCTTCAGGGTTCTTGTTCATGCCACTGGTTCTTGTCTTCTTGTTAATTGGCACACAGGCGGGCGTAGAAGGAGCTTTCAAAAGAATCTCTGTGCTGTTAAACTGAAACAAAGCCATTCCCAAATACCAGTGCACTTTGAGTAGTAGGTGGCGGGTCTACCCATGAAGATAGGTAGCGCTTGGAAGCAATGAAGGCAAGTAATGTGCTGCTCTGTCCCTTGAGTCAGCTTAGATTTTGGTAAGCTCACTTGGTCTCATTTATCACGCCCGTGCCAACACCCACTTCGACTATGGAAGTCATTGCAGGCTCGTTGTCATTAATCCTCTGCCACATATTTGGCCTTTAGTCCTTTAATTTGTTGCATTTCTCTTTACCATACACTGGATCCTTTATTAGTTGAGAAGTGTTTGATTCTTTTTGTGCGTACTTGCAAGCACGTAGACATTTGTTGACCTTGTGTATTATTCCCAATTAGGGATTCTTAAGTCTCCTCCACTGTTATTCATAAATGACATATATGGCGCTAGAATATGACCTACTGGATACTTGAATGTTACCTTAGATTTGACAATAAAAAACCTCATTTTTGTTCATCCTTTTCTAGTAGCAGGTTGACCTCCACGCATTCACTTGTAGCCTCTTCATTGATACATGATGGCGGATGAGATGGGAAACACGACATTTCACCCACTAATAGCATAAATCTAAAAATCTATTCAATGATATTGGGTGTGGTTTTCTTTTGTTTTTCCTATTAATTGCATTTTGGTTGTCTACTTGTGATGGAAAGTTGTGAGGGGCATGCAAATCTAAAGACAACTACCTCCAGATACATTATGTTTCTGTTTAAAATAGATGGATGTGCACCATAAATGTTGTTTCTGTTTCTATAAATCATGCGTAGGTGCATCTATACTTCATCATGCATAGGCATATCTAACTATTATCCTGTTGACATCAAAATTTAGCCAAAGATCAGTCTGGAAAGCTTTCATTTTTTTTATTTACCCATGCAATCTTGCTATCTAATCTTTTCAAGAAGACACTATCATAAAGCACCGGCATTGGTGTTGACATGAGTGAAAGTTGAGCTATATGGAACATGATTTGAAGCTATGCCTCATAAATACAAGTTTGTTGTTATTTTGTATCACCTAGAGGCTCGCATTTATGACAGATGTAATGTGTTGAATGCTACGCCTAGAATTTCAATCTGACCATGCCTCATAAATAGAAAATTCTAATTGTTATTTGGTATTATCTGTTGTTTTACTCCTTTTTAAATGAAAGTCAATTGTTGGATGCTCTCTTGTGATAATATTTTGACACTAACACTTTATATAAATTGTCAATTCACATCAAGAATACACAAAGGTTGGAAACTTGGCTTTATACCTACCAAACATATTTGTTTAAATTATCAGATCATCAATGCATAAAGCAGGCCCATATCATGTTTAGAGAAAGAACTTACATAGCAATACGCTCTTTTATGAGCATGCAGGATGGAATTCTCTTTATGGCTTGTTGATGCAATTTATTCTCAAAGTTGTGTTATAAGTTGTTCATCATTAGGGTCCATTTTGAGATAGAAAAAAATTGAATTTGTGACAAGGCTTTTTGAAACATTTTTTCTTTAAGGTTGACTTAGGAATACAATTTATTAGCTTTGTGAATCATTTTCATGGTCATAGTTTAAAATTTGAAATTGATGATAAGGATTTTTGAAACATTTGTTCTTTAAGGTTGACTTAGGGATACAATTTATTAGCTTTGTGAATCATTGTCATGGTCATAGTTTAAAATTTGAAATTGATGATAAGGCTTTTGAAAGATTTTTTCTTTGAAGTTGAATTAGAGATACAATTTATTAGCTTTGTAAATCATCTTCATCATTGTTGTCATAGTCAAAATTTTAAATTTATGATCTTGCTTAGTGATTGATTTATTGGCTCAATACCTTTAGTGATGTGGGTCATGATAAGAGAGAGAATGAATCTAGCAAGTGTGATATATTTTCAATAAAGTCAATATCAACACATGATCCACTTATAAGCCATCTTTTTATCATCTAAATTTTTGTCCTTTCATTTAAGATCATGCCATTGTGTGAAGGTAATGATCCAAATGAGTTCAATATTTTGATCCTCACATAATTATCTTTTTTTTTTCTTGAATAGGTACAAGGAATAGCGAAAAAGGTACAAAGGAAAAGCGAAGGAGGCTAACGAAGGAAAATGAAGGTAAAGTGAAGAAAGAAAATGAAAGGAGGAGAAATGAAGATGATGTCTTGGGAAGATTAAAGTGTTTGTTTAAACACTTTTCACGAAATTGTTATCTTTTCATTTTTAGGACACTAATTTTTGTTTGGGTTTAAAAAGAATGCTTCAATTTTTCATTGAAAAAGGTTAAAATTGAAACTTAGACACCTACTAGATTTCAATTTGGGCTAGAATTGAACAAGAAACTTCACACTTGACATTGGTGTTTTAAAACGAATCAAATCATTGCTTTGAAGGATAAAATGAATGTGTGACTCTATTGTTTTGTAATTATTTACACAAAGTAATACCATCAAAACACGTATGTGCTTCTCTCACACCTCACGGTAATCTTGAGAATCAAAAGGCTTTTGGTGACATTAAGTTGCGTAAATAATTTCCCATACACATTTCGATTTGGGTTTAAAATTGAGCATCTTGTGCGAGTGTGAGTAGAGCATCATCACATATATTCTCTTTCCTTGAGTCGTCATAGATTGATCGAGTTACGAATTTTATCTTTGCTTGCTTTTGTTTATCCTAGAGGGTCTACCTTGGGGAAAAAGTACTCACCCAAGGGAATGACTCAACTAGTAACACTCTAAAGCCAAGAGTATTTCCAACTGGGATATAAATGTGGATATTGGAAAAAATGCCAATATCACATGGTTGATCCCGACAAAATGGATCTGAACGGGGACTCTTGCCATATGGGTCAATCTCCGTGAATGGAAAGTCCTTACTGGAACCCATGTGCTAGAATCTCCCAAAATCCTTTAATCTATTTGTCGGTGCAAGAACGGTCGTTTTGAAGCTGCCCCACACTTTTATGGTCTTTTAGTAGAAATGGAAAACATGCCATGGGAGTTTCATGGGTATTGATGCTTGGCTGCCCCATATAATCGAGTGTCGTGGAGGGGAGCCAGTGGGGTCAAGCATCTAACCATTCGCTAAAGATAAATCTTGAAATCATCCTTAATGGTAGGCTTCTTGGCAAAATCAAAATAATCAAAATCCTTGAAAACTTTATCAAAATCACTTGGCTAGGTATGAGTAAATGCATCCTTTTTCATATGCTTAGACAAATTTATCAAAATCATCTTGTTTAGCTTAGTATATGTAGATGAATCCTTCTCCATATGCTTAGTGAAACTATCATCTTGTTTGGATAGGTGCGGGTAGATGCATCCTTCTCTCTGCACATATTAAAATTATCATCCTTTGGTCAAATCTACCCCTTAGATAATCATCCAAACATATTAGGGTCTATTTGTTCAAAATCCAAATCAAAATAAAAAATCAATCAAGGACAAATCCCAAAATCAAAATCCGCAACATATCCAAAAGCCCCAAAAGCCTAGTATTTCCTTCAAGACTTACCAAAAGATCATAAAATCCACATCATTCATCTTTTACATCATCATCATATCACCTTTCAATCCTCAAGATATCCTAAAAATTTCATTTTGGGGCATAAAATAAAGATCAATCCAAAGAAATCAAGAGATTCATCTCCCATTCTTAAAAATTGATCCTTATTTTATAGTTCAAACTAGATCTCAATACAAGAAGAGCATGGAAGCCAACAAAGAAACACTTGGTTCAAGTGATTTAAGTCAAAACACTCGTGAAATGAATCCCATTGGGTCTGGAACTCTCACAGTTAACCTTCTGACATCAACGCAAAATCTGCAAGAGGAAAACCAAGGAGAGGATCTTACCTTTGGAATGTCTCACAAAGAAATAACTGAAATGCTCCAAAATCCAGAGAACCATAAAATCATCAACATCATGATGAGACTTAACCCTTCATTATACATGCTTGAGCTAGTGAAACAAGGGGCCAAGTTACCTTCGGATTTTGACGTGAGTACCATAGTGGAGACATCATTTCCTCCAATCTCTTCCACCATTCCCATTTCATCTACACCCCCATTCCACAAATCATGACATCTATTGCTCCAACCCAACCCAATGTTAATAAGGGAAATGCATTTTCTAATGCTATCAAAACACACCCCCTTGTTAATTATCAAGACATGGACGCAAACACCACCTTGGAACAAAACATACCCAAAAACCCACTATATAAAAATGTTCCTCTCACATTCCATCATGATCCATCATCATCATTTCACGCAATGCCTCAAACTCCTCTCCTCACAAATCCACAAGAAGAGGGAGATATGTTTGGACCAGGGGCGTATTTGACACCACGACATTTTCACAACAACTAACACCCCTTACATTTCCACCTCTCCCACCATTTCCATTGTCATCTACACCATTACTTGGTTTAGGGCTTCCCCCTCTACCAAGTATCGATCATAACAACATCCCAACCATCAATCAAAGCATTATGCCAAATGCTCAAAACTTATTGTTGACATCACAACAACAAGCGATAAATGTGTGCAAGCAATTGCAACATCATCAAGCACCCCCATAACATCATAAGGCATGGTTTCTCAAGGGCCAATCACATCAACGGTGCTAGTTATCACTCAAACCACCACACCAACAACACCATCCACCAATCAAATAATCAACACATCACCATTCACCACCACCACAAATGCCATTCCGAATCCACCTCCACCCCCACCACCTCCAACTTCCACCACATCAAGCCAATACGACACAACATTGCAAGCTGCTTTCTAGAGAGGATACCAACAAGTTCAGAAACAAAAGTTCATACAACTAGCTGCTCAGCAAGCTACTCAAGCTGCGCAAGCTGCCCAAGCTGCATTATCTTCCTCTGCAACCTCTTCTTTCTCTAGTACCCTTCCTTCAAATTGTCCTTCATTCAACGCTTGCTCCACTTGGTTTATTCTTTCCCTCAATAGCCTATTGTCTTCCTCTTGTCCTTCGACCATCTTGGTCAACTCTGCATTTGTCACCATGATGGTAGAATCACTAGACTCAACTTCTGACATATATTATTCTATCCCAAATCTTTAACTTGCTCTGATACCAATCTGATAGGGGAGGGTTAGATGGAACACTCACTGTTCCATGCTCTGGGTCTCACCTTGGCGAACCCCATTGGTGTCACTCTCCACCACCTTAACCTATAGGCCCTAAAGCTTGTTAGGCACCCCTAGTTATCCTGGCCAACCCTACTATCATCTCCATTTCCCTAACCAAGCCAATCTTGGTGCTCTCTCTACCATTCTCTCCTTAGCCCTTAATCTTCCTAAAGGCTAGCTAAGTCTCCAACCTTCACTAATTCGATGCAGGGGCGTGTGACGTCTCCCATGGCTTCAAGACCATTCCCCTAGGGTTCTTGATCATCCACCAATCTCTAGTTCTCCATCACTCTCACCAAACCCTCTCCTAGGGTTAGAAAAGGCTACAAGCCCTAGAGCCCCAACTAGGCCTCCTAACCCGAGAAAAATGGAGTGTGCCCAAATTCTCCAAATGAGTCCAAATATTTTCTTGGGATTTGTGGTACCCTTTCCCACACCTTGAAGATTTTTGGAGTTTGAAGCCTCCATTTTCCGTACACTACTCCAACCCTTAGCAAATTTAGGCTTGTTTTAAGCCAATTTATGACCTCCTTGAGATCAATCAGTTTGTTTGCCACTTCCCGGTCTTTGTTAAGCCTCCTTCTTTTTAGAAAGCCTCTACAAGGAAATCCACATCCTCTCCACACTATGGTTCACCAGGAGATTGGCACCCCTGCAACCTTAGTGCTCTGCACTCTTTGACTATCCTAGTCGGGCACTACCAAGCTTGCCTAGGAATAGTCTTTTGCCATGGATTCCTAACTCCTAAGGACTCCTACCTCTACCTTATGTACAAACATGGAGTCTAGCCTCTTTTTCCAAGAACCCATACACCAAGTATAGGGGAAACATGGTCTAGAGCTCCATCTCTGCTGGTCTGATAGTCAGAACCAAAATTTCAAGAAATGAACTAACCTAACAAAAATAGATGCTTGAACCAATGCAACAAGCTAACTACTAAACTAAGCAATTCCTGAAAAGTAATTACACTACCTACTCTACTCTCAATATCTAATCAAACCATCAATGCATAAATCAAAAACCATAAACCAGAAGATGTTCTTCAATATCACAGTCTTAATTGCACTCCATGAAAATATTACAAATCAAAAACCAACCAACCTTGCTCTCAGCTCAAGCAACTCCTTATAAATCCTCTCCAAGGTAGTTACCAATCCATTGGGTCAGAAATTTCCATAATCAAGTGGCAAAAGGTGCAAAATGTCCCATTTTGCCACCTTTGTCAATTATTGCTAACTCCTAAACAACTAAGAAACATGAGTTACAAACTCCCTCCTGATCACTCCTAATCAAGACAAGAAAACACTCTAACTCAAATTCCAATGGTCAACATGACCTTCTTAGAAAAGCATTTACACTAAATTTATCCTAGACTACCCATAGCCTAGTGTTTCCTAGGTGCCCCTGCACCACAAGAACAACTCCTATTGCAACAAAAAGTAGCACAAGCACAAGCCGCACAAGTGCAAGCTCAATATTAGGCACAACAAGCCCAATATCAAGCATAACTTCTTGCACAAAGACAAGCAACGCAATTGCAAGCATATCAGCAAGCAATAAAGCAATATCAAGAACAACAAGTTGGAACAACAACAAGCACAACAAGCATTGTTGGAATAGCAACAAGTGCAACAACAAGCACAAATCTTAGCACAACAACAAGCATTGTTCATACAAAAGTAGGTAGAAGCTTACCTCACTTGGAAAAACATACAGATACGATCAAACAACACACCGACCAACCCACCCATCCAACCCACTTTCATCCCACCCCCTGATTTGCTTGCTTTTGCAACAAATCAAGTTGCTTTTGCAACAAGTGCTCGATATGCAATCCAGGTGAACAACAAAAAAACCAAGCAACTTGTGTCCCTATCCATTTTATAGGAGCCTAGAGATGAAACCATTCCCCAAGAGATTTGAAATCCCAACATTTGACAAATATTGAGGGATGGGAAACCCTAAAGATCATATCAGGGAATTCTAGGTTCATTGCATGGAAGTTGCATATGACGATACTTATCTGATGCGGCTATTCCCTAGGAGTTTGGCAGGCCACAGTATGGAATGGTTCTCTTGCTTACCCTCAGGCATTAGAACATTTCAAGAAATTATAGATGCATTCATTAAGAACTATGCATGCAACATTGCAATGGATGTTAGTCTAGAAGAACTTTCAACTCTAAAACAAGGAAATGGTGAATCTTTCGCTTCATTCCTACAATGATGGTGATCCAAGGCCAATTGGAGCAAGTGGAACATGCCAGAAGAACAACAAGTTTGCACCATCATAGCCAACCTTGAAGGTTGTTTGGCATTTCATCTCAAGGTTTAGGGCATCACGACATATGATCAATTGATCCCCAAGGTGCTCAACATCGAAAGAGCCCTTATGACTCAACCTGCGGAATCCACATAATACCCCGAACAACAAAACAACCGCCTACCATCCAATTACAATGATAAAACTCGCACGTGGGAAAGGAACAAAAAAATTACTAATGATGTTGTCGTTGATGCCAAGGTGGTCATTAGTGGTCCTCACCAAAATACACCCACACTACAAATCCAAACACAACACCAAAAAATTCATCACATAACACACCAACCGCACAATAACCCGACAATCCATAATCTCAATGAGCAAAGAGGACCACCCCAATGCAAGAATTATCCCAAGTTAAAGTACACTACTTTGGGGGAACCATTGGAAGTCATCATGAAAAATTTGATAGATGAAAAACTCATTCAGGCTCCCATCTTTGAAAATTACCAAGAACCTGATGTCAAACCTCCTTGGTATAACGAGAATCAACTTTGCGAATTTCATAAAATCAAATGCCACACCACAAACAGTTGCATGAGACTCAAAAACATCATCCAAGATCTCATCGATAAAAAAATCATAAACGTGGAACAACCTACGAGAAATCAGGATCTTAAGATATATATGAATCTGATGCCAAATCATGGTAACAAAGGAAATAAAAATGATAAAGGGAAGGGTAGTGTAAATCATGTGTATGAAACAGTCATTGCCTCCCTAAATGAAGACTGCATGGTCATCACCATCAAGGGCGCCCATACCGAAGATTGTGGAGTCACCACAAGAGGTGGAAAAGTAACCATGGTAGGATCATCCCAGCCAAATAGAGTCCCTGCATCTAGTTTCATTCGTAATGGCTACAATGTCCTAGATCAACTCAAGAAAATGCCAACACAAATATCCATCATGGAGTTGCTAAAAATATCATTTGCCCATAGAAAAATTCTTGAGGAAGCGTTGGCCTCATCCACTGTCCCCGCAGATCTTGATGCAGAACAATTCCAAGCTATGGTCAGAAATATCATTACACCTAATCTTCTTACGTTCTCTGACCAAGATTTCCCCACCTAACCATCTCACAACCATGCACTTCACTTGGAAGCCATAGTACATAAGAGAAAAATCAAAAGGGTCCTAGTGGATGGAGGTGCAGGCTTGAACATATGTTCCCTAAGCCTCATCAAGCAATTGAAAATATCAGAAGATTCTAGATCGACAAAGGAAAGGGCATCACGATAAGAGCATATGATGACCAAGAAAGAGAGTCTCAAGGTACAATTAAAATCCTTATTCAAGTAGGGCCTACGATCATGGAAGCTACTTGCCAAGTCTTAGACCTTGACTTACCATATAATATCCTCCTAGGACATCCATTGATCAATGCAATGAAAGTCGTAGCATCAAATTTTCACCAATGTGTGAAATTCACACATAATGGATAAGAGGTTACCATCCACGAAGATCTCAAACCTTTCTCATACTACAAGAATCTTGAAGAAAAATATTACAAAATCCCCCAAGTACCAAAAAATGATGAGGGCCCATCCACACGATACATCGATCCCACCACCCTCGCATCCACTTCTATGACAAAGACACTCACCACTCCCACCATTCCCACCATCTCCGACATCAAGCTCATCATCCAGGATGATGGTTGTGGAAGCTACAAGTGGTGTAGGAGCACCTGGCAAAGTTCAAGGTTTATTGAAATGTTGGTTAAAGTTATAATTTTTGTTGTGCTATCATAAGGTCATGTTGACCATTTTTTTAGGTGATTAGGGTTGTTTTTGCAATTTGGGAAAGAGGATGTCAAAAGTTCTAAAGTTTAGAGGCTCCTTTTGCTAAATGGTGAAAAGTTGTCAAAGTGTTTGAAAACACATGGGGTTTTATAGATTGCATCTTTAGGTCATCTATGAGCTCAACCCAAGCTTCTAAATGTTTTTTTTGTCCTATTTAAGGCTTTCCTCGACCTTGTGATAGGGTTGGAGGATATAGTATTTTGG
>VDFB02353493.1:32906580-32916826 GCA_007258455.2 Sequoia sempervirens
TGGCTTGTTACCTTGTTTAACCCTATGAATTGGTAACCTCCAACCCTTGTAACTTGTATCCATTCTAGAAAATTCCTTCTGCAACTCCTCACAATTGATTTCCTCGTTGCAAAACCCTTCCAATTTGAAAACCTCACCAATTGCTTCTTTTGACACATGTATCTATGATTTTCCAGAAGGATCACATATTGCTTTATACTTTGGATCATAATGATCAACAAGCAATTTTACCAATTCAGCATTAACAAATACATTAGGGCATACCAATTTCCCTACATTCAACCTCCATGGATTACAAACTGGCTCAAAACGATTCCTCCTATGGTAGTGGAAATTGAAAAGCTCATACCCCCTTACAGCAATCCAGACATCACCTATGAACTTGCATTTATCATATAGCTTATCAACTCCTGCCCTAAGTTGTGCAGACCTTCTAGCTTTAGGCCCCAAACCAGGTAGTTGATCAATAAGGACTTGGTTTAGCTTCCTTTCAGTGCCTTCATGCTCTGTATCAGTCTTTTGTTTCTTTCCCTTCGACTGACTACTCTCACCGAGCTTTCTACCCTTACCCTTTCCATAACCAAAAGACTCCATTTTCAAGCTTACAGAATCAAAATGTGAAAAACAAATAAGCAGTTACTTACAATATTTTGCTTGAGCTAAACTAAAAAATGTCCCGGTTCTCTATTCAGCATGCCAATTCGCCAGCAATCAATTCGAAAATGAAGAATTGATTAAAATACTAATGTCATTACTATTTTATCCCATCGCGCCATTAATGAAGCACGAATGAAGCCTCCTTTGAAACTGGCACTGTCGCATCAAATGTCCTATCATTGAGAAAATTTCAAATCTGGGGTGAAATCCCTTTTCAACATTTATTTCAACATTCGCCAAGACACTTTGCGGTCTTACCGACACCTGATATCAAATTGATGGCTAATGCTTATGTTTTTCATGTCTCTATAACAACTTCAAATCAGGGAGATATTACATAGACTTCATTGTGCCATACCGATATGCATTCTTCAAAGCATTGTCCAGTCACTGAGACATTAATGTTCTCACACCAACCGAAATCCTTTATCTTTATGCTCTTTTCCGTAACTTGCAAATGTTGGGGAGATATCTCGCAGACTTCATCCTATTTCTCTGAAAGTCTTTATTTTCCTTGGGTCGCCAAGACGAATTTATACTCTTTCCGATGTAATCATCATTTCACCCACTTCACTGTTACTTTCAAAGCCGAGGAGATGTTATGTAGATACCTTTGCGTCTTACCAATATGTACTCTTCAATGTATTTTCCAATCGTTAAAACAAAATCAGCCTTGCACCGATGAATTCTCATTTCGGTGTGTCCACCAAGTTTTCACACCAAAGAAATAAACCCAACCATTGAAACAATACTTTCAGCAAGACAATGAACCTTCGGGAAGACTTATACCTACACAAAATGTCCTACCGAAATCACTCCTCCAGATTACTACTATTCACCAAAACTCACCCCGAATTACCTGTCGGTATAATATTCATACTTCGGTGAAACTTATACCGAAAAGTTCCTCTCCCGGCAATTGAAATCTCTATTGGCATAAGTTCTAACTCGGCAAGACTCTATAACTTCTCATCGATAGCTTTTGAATACCCTTGAACTTGGTTCAGCGAAACAACAACCGCTTCACTAAGACCTTCCCCGATGCACACAAGTCTTACCAAGACAATTGCTTGCAAGCCAGTCGATAAGACAAAATGACTTTGTTATGAGTTCATGCCGATACCAATCAATCTTGCCGAAACAACCCCTTTATGCATTAGTCGGTATGACATATTATCTTCGCCCTGACATTACACCGATGCCCCAACATATGTCGATATATTTTTTATAGATGCCTGTCGACAAGAAAAAATAGTTCGCCAACACATCCTCCCGAATACTTTTAGCTTGACCGATATACTTTTACATGCACCAGTTGGCAAAACACAATGTATTCGCCATGACTTCACTCCGAAAATAACTCCCCTTTTCTGAAATGATTCCTTTTGTCATTGAAACAAGAAAATTGTCTTGCCGATAGTCTGCAACAAACATATATTAGTGAAAAATCAGGTTGGGGAGACTTTTACAATGTCTTGCCGATTCGGATCTTTTAATGAAAAATGAAGGACTTGATGGACTCAATGAATTTTATGATAGAAAATAAGCAAGACAATACAAAGAGGGAATTTTATGCTTATGATGAGGACTCAATGCTGGAACTCTTGGATGCAATAGACTATAAAAATTTCAAAATTTTACAGTTCTAACAAGCTTAAAGTGCAAGGGAGAATATCTCAATTTATGTTGTTTGTTGGCCAACTTTGTAACAATATTGAGCATAGGAACTCATACTTTTTCAAAAAGTATTGACAACAAGTTGAGACAATAATAGGTACCCCAAGACACATCACTAATTCGTGTTTATAATGTGGAGGATAAGTTGAGTCTATAAATTACCCTCATCTAATAATTCTCATCAACTTGAAGTCAACTCACTATTGCTTTGTGAAAGTAAGATGCTATGAAGTAAAGAGATTATTTTTCTTGCTAGATATTGAATAGAAATAATGTAGCTAAGCATAAATTCACATATTACATTTTGAAAGGGTAGTTGAAGGCCTAGTGAATTTTCATCCTACAATTATATCACTTATTTATGTTATATTGTAGTTTTAAAATAAGAATTTTTGAATATCTTCTTTTACTTCACATCAAAGATATGTTGTGAGCTACTATAAACCCCCTTGATTATTTTCACTATAAGTACATGACTTTCAGACAATTATGTTAGGTTTTATTATCCTTGTTATGCTTTGGTTTATGAAGGTTTAATTATAGTTATGATTTTTACTATTGTTAAACAATTATTATATATTCTTAATTATTTTTAATAGAGTATTTGAATGTTATTGTATATCTAGGGCTATGCAACTGTAATATGTAATCTTATTTTTACCCACCTTTTTGGTAGATACTATTATAACTAAGGTCTTATAACTAGGCTACATCTATTGACTAATCATATGGTGTAATTTTCTTTATAAATTATTGTCTTTTTAATAAAGTAAACATGAAAACTTTTAAACTATATTCAAAAACTAATTTATTATCATTCTTATTGGCCAAGGAGTTCCACCCATTATTCAACATGAATGCAAAGAATAAAAGTATGAGTGATTACAATGATTGAAATAGGTGAGCGTATATGATATACCACTCAAGAGACTAAAAACATAGCTAATACAGGATAAAGTGAAAAGGTACCTAAGTAAACTAAGTGTGAAAAGAACATAAGTGGAGAGCCATATAGAAAATGTATTAGTTAATGCAATGTATGGGTCTTGGATACAAGTCTTGATGATGTACCCATGTAAAATAAAATCCACCTAGAAAGAAGAGAATGAGTCCAAAAACAATGAGAAAAAATTCCCTCCAGTGAGATGATGAAGCAAAAAGGACTAATTCACCCCCTTAAAGGAATGCTATCTGGCACCTCCAAGAGATATCATAGATGGAGATACTTTATCTTAGTGAAGGTTTAGGAAAAAATATTTGTAACTTTCTTTGCTATAGGAAAATAACACAAATCAATAACCTACTCTTGTCTCGACTCCAAAATAAAATGCATATAGATATCAATGTGTTTATTCTACTAATGATGGATTCAATTCTTCAATATTTGGATGGAACTTTGATTATCACAATATATGATTGATGGCCTTGAAAAAGGAATACCAAGATCAATGCGGGTATAGTGAAGCCAAATAACCTCAATAACCACATTAACAATCCCCTAATACTTAGCCTTAGTTGACGAGACATAAATGAAATATTATTTCCTTTTTTGCCTACAAATTGGACCAAAACCAAGGTTAAATATATAGTTGAGCATGGACTTATGATCATCAAGATCGCCATCCTAAACAAAGTCTTTGTATCCAATCAAATTTGAACTTTTGTATGTTGCATAGTGAAATATAGAAACTCTAGGTTTCAAAGCACTCACCAAGATTTGAATGCAAAAATATATTTAATTAGATTTAATAATTCGATGGGTCTAAATTTAGAAAAAAAACAAAGTAAAGCCTAAAAAGAATGCTCCAAAAAGAATAAATTTAGCAAAATATTGAATCTAATTAAATCCATTTTGAAAATGCAATAAATAAATAAATAAAACTAAACATAAAAGACAATAAAAGTAAGGTTAAGAACATTTCAAACTTAAAGAAATTTAGAATATAAAAGACTCAAAAACATCAAGATAAATACTCTAGATCATTGTGTTGGAAAGAGACACTGCAAATGTCTTATGGTGTTGTCATTTATGGAAACCCTAGTCGGTAATTGGATCCACATGACACCATTTGCTCACACCGGCAAGCAGATTGAGGACAGTCAGGAAGAACAAAGCATCCAGCAGTTTGGTGCTCAATGATTCTCATGCAGATTTCTAGTTGTTATTTTGAGTTGTGGATCTCACAAAAGGTGCATCAGTGTATTTCTTGTGTTATCCAAAAATATTAGTACCTCATACCAAGTCATGTGTAAGTTTGGAGATCCAGTTGATACTTTTCTATTTATCAGTATTTTGGGGTTGACTCAGTTGATAAAATGTGGTGCGGATATTCAAGGAATGTTTATTCGAATATTTTTGTGTTTGATCATTATTTTTTGGGTCCAAGCTAAGTTGTGGACGACCATTGTGGATGCGCATTGGATAATTATTAAGATTTGAGCCGACAATTGGTAATATTTTTTAGTTTTATTAAAGCCAACTTGTTGCAATTAAACTGTTAGTCGTGGATATAGATGTATAATCTATTATATCATTTTGATGCATATGTGTGGTGTGTCGATGTGTATTGTGAATATCATAAGAGTGTTAGAGTGATTTTATGCACAATTTCACTTGTGCATAAATATTTTGTGGTGCGAGTCAAAGCAGAGCAGAGTAGAAGTTCAGTATTAATCAAAAGGACAGAAGATCGACAATTGAGCCTAACCGGAACTGTAATCAAGCATTTGTAGATGTTATTCTTTTAGCTCATTCTCTTGGATCTAATCCAAATCTTTGCAAGGCAATGTGCCTTCCTATTTTGAGCAGTGAGCTCTAGGTAGTGAGCCTGAATGCAAGTGCATTCCCATATTCTAAACTTCTTTTTGAGTATACTCTGATTATATTGTGGATTGGCCATCCACCATGGTTTTTCCCCTAATAGGGTTTCCACATAAAAATCCTTTTGTTATGGTGTTATGGTTATTTTCTTTTTGTTTTGATATATTTCTTTTGATTGAATGTTTCAAGTGGGTTAATGATCAGAATAATAAAGTTAATTTTTGCAGAACACTGATTCACCCCCCTCTCAGTGTTGCTTGTTTCCAATAATTGGTATCAAAGCTAGTACCTCGAAAGAAGTATAACAACTTGGGGAGATCTTGGAAAGTGTTTTCAATCGATACAAGTAGTCTTCAACAATAACTTTATGGTGGCCCTAGATGATCTTGACCAATCAAAGTTTGAGAACCGGGAACTATAGGAAAGTCTTGAGAATACAGAAAAATTCATCTAGTCATTGAAAGACAAAATAAATGAATCAAGGGAGAAAAGAAAGGAATTATGTGATCAACTCAACCAGAAGAACAGAAGCATGGAAGATGAACAACTCAGTCATGCCTTGAAGGAGAAAACAAAAGAGTGTGAAATTTTTTCCAGAGAAAATGTTGCCCTGATGCGTGAGATGGAATTCATCATGATGAAAATGACCAAGGAAATTGAAGATAGAAAGAAGAATGAAGAAAAGCTTGCTCAATCCTTGACAAAAAAAATTTGAACAATGCAACTAATTGGACAATGAATTGGAACAATCTAAAAATAATGAGGAAATGCTTGAAAAACAGCTTGATGATCTTAGAGATGAATTTACTATTGAAAATGAGTACAAGGAGAAATTCAAAGCCAGTTCAGCCAAACTTGATGAACTGATTAAAGTTCAGAGGACTAGTGGTGACAGGCGAGGTCTTGGATATGAAGAAGGAGAAAGTTCTAGATCTAGACAAAAGAAATAAGGACAAGGGAGATTTAGGCAAGGAAATCAGGTGAATGGAGCTAGATGGAATCTGGTAAGACAACAAAATGCTCAAAGATTCAATGGATACTATTTTTCTTGCAAAAAATTCGGTCATATGGCTTCTCAATGTAGGAGCAGCATGAACATAAGTGGACAATCATTCTCAAGTCAATGCTTTAATTGCTATAAATATGGTCATAAATCAAGTGAATGCAAAGCTGTGTTGAATAAATTTCATAGAGATATCAGATGCTATGCATGCAATAGACTTGGGCATATTACTAACCAATGCAGATCAAGACAAAATCAGTAGAGCGATTGGCTTGGACAGAGAAGTGTTGTGTGCTATAGCTGCAACAAATTTGGCCACACTACTAGATTCTATTGGAATAGAAGAGGTTTGGTAAAATAGAACATGCAACAAGATTTTAAGGGAAAAGGTAAAGTCACTACTAATGTGATCAGGTAAAAAAGAATCCCTCTGTTGAAGGAAATATGCTAGCACCATAATCTACTTTTGGTAATTCCTTCGAAAATTAGTTTTAGGCCTTTGGCCTAGGGAAAGCTTTCAAGAAAATATCTTAACCCCCTATCAATAACTGACACCAGAATGTGGATAGGTCTCGTTAGTACCCAGATGCTTTTTATATGTTGTTCAACCGATTTGAGAAGGTATTATGCAGTATAGGAGATCCACAAAAGAATTATTTGTCTCAGTGCATGAAAACAGAGTAACCAGATGAACTAGGGTAAAAGAATTCATTGTGACAAAAGGGTTAGTTGTGTGAATGATAAAAAGACAATTGTATCATTCATTTGTCACTTTGCATTTTGGAGGAAAGTAGTTTGAAGAGCCCTGGAGTGAACTTTGTTGAATTGTGGAGGGATTCAAAGTCTGAAGAAGATTTTGCGATTAAACTCCAATCTGACGAAAAGGTATTTATCGAAAAGCCTATGAATTTTTTATTTTGCAATCACGGCCACTCCATTGGTAGTAGAGGTTAAGGAAAAACCCCATCCTAAATTTAAATGACATCCTTATAAGTTTGTTGAGACCGATCCCTTAGGAACATTTTCATTTGTATCGTACGAGTATTGCACACAGAAGATATTAGGGCTTATATACATGCCAATATTCAATAATTAGGAAGCTCTCCAATAATGAATTTGTATTCCCATCATATAATTAAACAAGATCTTATTGTAATGCCAGAATTTCAAACCCTAGAAGAGAATAAGTTCACACAGTTTGCAAAATTTCCCATATTTGGAAAGTGAATGGGTTAGATAAATTTTGAGCGTGTTCATGCCGAGTTCATGTGGCTAAATATACCCTTAAAGATCACAAAAGAGGCTATATGTGCAGTCACAGATCTGAATTCCACCGGTAGACTTCTAGTCTTGAAATCCATGAAGAATGAGAAGGTTACTAAGGCAACAGGTGTGCAATGGGATAGAATGGAAATGACAATAGAAGATATTGTTGAAGTGGATGTAAAATTTGCATCAATGGTCATTGGCTACAAGATATACCATTCTAGATGGGATAATTCTATATCTGGTACAACCATCTATGCAGCTTATGAAATGGTAAAGCAAAATGCAGAATATGACTTGTGCGAGCTGCTCAGAAGTCAATTGATGGAGAATTTGAGTAAAATCAAGAAAGATAAGAATAATACTTTCAAATACGGTAATCTACTATTGTGTTTATTCTTCTATTTCATGGATGAGGTTTCGAGTGTTGGAAAAGTACATTGGAAAAATGATGAGCCTGTAGCTGTTCAGATAAGGAACATGTTGTTTGGAATTGGTGATTGTCATGTCAGGAATACCACCCTCTGGGGGTACTTCAAAAATTTCTAGAATATGATGCATACTAAGGAAAGAATTCCCACTTCAATTGTGGAACAATACAAAGATACTATCTACTTCATATGGATATTGACCAATGTCATATGGAAGTTGTTGATTCCAAAGCAATATGTATCATGCCTATGGGATTCGAAGTAGAGGAGAAAATCTTGAAGATGTATGCAAAACACTTGTTGAGTTCACTTTTGGATCAAGGAGAAGAGAGGTTTGAAACATATGCAAAGAAAAGTATGTAGGTTCATGAGGAATTGAAAAAGTCGGTGATAGTCAGGAGAGTGAGGAAAGAAGTAGAAGTCTTTGCAGAAAGTATGAGCTTACAGGTGTAGAAGCTTTGAGAGAAGCAAGAAGGAGGAGAGATGAGGCAGAAGTAGCAAAAGAGAAATCAAAAATAGAGTTTGCTAGTCTGGGAGCATCTTCTTCCCGCACTAGATCTACAAGGAGTTCCCCATCCTTATCCACTCCTGCAACCAAGCCAGCTCAAGACAAGCCTTCTGGTAAAAGGAAGAGGAAGAAAAGCACAAGAACATATGAACCTATTTCAAAAGATGAGGAAACAAAATCAGAAGAAGTTTTGAGAGAAACGAAAGCTACTAGAACTCAGGTTGTCAAGTTAAACAAGAGAAAATCTTCTGGCAAAGAAGAAAAAGAAAAGAAGGAAAAAGTTGATAAACCTAGTATGTCAGTTGAGGAAGTTGAGAATGAAGTTATCAAGGATGGTAATCTTAAGCGCCTTTGTGAATTGTATGAAACTTTTGATAAATCAGGTCATAATTCTTGAAGAAGCCACAATAAAACATATGAACATTTTCAATAAAGTACTTGTTGAGATTATGTCTAGCTTACCAAAGAGTCTATATGATATTTTGGAGTCGAGAAGATTAAGTGCTAGAACAGAAGAAGAGAATCTAAGGAAGAGAATTCTTGTAGATTTGTGTCTAGAAATGTCAATTAAGGAGATGAATTCACTCCTTGAAAAGGCTAAAAAGGAATTTAAGAGCAAGACAAGGGTGAATAAACTCATGATTGGTGAAATAGATGCTGTTGTTGGTGAAACCGAGGAGATTCTGGAAGATTTTCTATCAAAGAATAAGATTAATGTCGAGGAAATGAATACTGAAAATGTTTTGGAAAATGAGGAAGTGAATGTAGACGCTGAGGAGTTCAGATTCCTCCTAATGTGGAAAATATAGACACCTATGGAAACTAAAGTTCCTAAGGTGGTATTAGCTAAGGAGAAGGAGTTGCAAAATGAAGAGGTTGAAGTGCCTAAAGGAAATCCAAAAATAATCTCTGAAGAACCTAAGGTTGTAGAAGAAAAAGTTTAGGAAATCAGAGTGGAGGCAAGAGACACTGCCAAGGTAGTGAAGAGATCTCTAATGGAGCACTAGGAATATTTTGATCATGAATTGGATGAAAGCTCAATCAATATATCCACTTTTTCCCCAATTCAGATGATGAAGGTCGCATCAATTGCTCAAGCTAAGGCCATTGAGAAGATTTTGAAGTCTCACATAGAGTATCATGAATTGCTAAGCCTTGCATCTGGAGTTCTACAGAAATTAAAGCCCACTAGTGTCATGGATCTGTCTGGTTCCTCTTATGGTGAGCTAAAGAAGCTCATAAATGTTGTAAGTACTCAATTTGGGTCTCTTGAGAAATCTGTTGAGGATAAAGTGCAAAAAGAGTTTAATGGTACAAGACTTAGTTGGTTGAAGGAAGTGATTGTAAAGGATAAGAATTTGTTAGCCACCTACATGAAGAACATTTAGGGTTCTATATCTAAAGTTGGAAAGGCCTATAAGGAATGTTTGGTTTTGTCCAAGTTTACTGAAGGTAATGAGAAAAGGTGAAGGATCTTGAAAATTAATTGGCTATCATTTATGGTAATTTTGATCCATTAGCTAGTGATGTTGCTTAGCAAGAAGGCTAATAAACATATCTACTTGACAAAATAAGATGTCTAAAGAATGAATTTGACAGGATTTTTGGGAGAGTAAGTGAACCAGAGGACTAATTAGTCTGAATATTGAGATAATGGTGAGTGCTTTGAAGGAAGCGAAAGTTGTTGCGACAGTTAGTGACCTAGAGAATTTTGAATCTATAGAAGCTCAATCCTATTTAATGTGTGGTAACATAACAGTTTTGGAGAGTCTCAAAAAGGTTTGCAACGAAAATTTAAGAGTGTTGAAGCAAGAATTTGTAGATGTTTTCAAATCTTTGTAAGTTACAAGTTCATGCCTGTACAGTTTTGGAATTTGGTTTCG
>VDFB02353493.1:32916926-33027868 GCA_007258455.2 Sequoia sempervirens
ATCAACCTCAGACTCTCAATTGAAAAGACATCATCCTAAACCTGTGCTCCCAATACCAATACTTGCGTTGTCAATCAACCCTTACTCTCTCTTTTTTTTTTTTTTAACTTAGGGGTATCCATGCAACCCAACCCAACAACCATTTGAGGTGAGTTGAGGCAAGACTAATCCCCTAAGGATGCACGTAGTTACCCGCTAGCCACGTACATCGAGTAAACCTAGGCCTTGGACGAAACCTATGAGGAGCAAACCCATGACCCAAGCCAACTCCGCTATTCGTGCCGATCAACCCTTACTCTCACTTGAAAAGACATCATCCTAAACTTGTGCTCCCAATACCAATGAGACTACATCATCTTAAACTTGTGCTCCCAATCCATCCTTGACTCTTAATTGAAAAGACATCATCCTAAACTTGTGCTCCCAATAATTAAAAAATGATTTTACCCTTCAAACAAAAATATATATACCAAAGGTCCAAAACCAATCAAATCCTAAAACCCTAAAAACACCTAGGAAAAGGTGTGATGGAATGGACTTTCCTCTTCAAGTGCGAAAATAACCCCCATAAAATACGCAACTCCCAATAAAAAAATCCCCAAAACAGCATGAAATTCATAAAGACGTGTACACTTGTATTTCTATAAAATTATGTACCTCATAATACGACAGTTTTCACCAAATTTAGTCCTCGTAAACGCATGTGACTAAAGATCGTGCAGTTTCGCCCATCGTACGGCCACGAAACAGGGTACAGGGAATCCAGACCGTCCAGCATGGGTCACTGGGCGTGGGTTTAATTTTAAAAAATTCTTGGTTCCCGGCGTACAGTGCAAAGACTTTACGGTTTCCGATATCCCGACTGCCGGGCCGGGTGTTAAAATGTTCCCGTACATTTAGTACATATGACAGTGACAGTTTTACCACTTTTCACTCTGGCTGCCAGATGAGAGGGAAAAAGGTCAGAGTAAAAAGGTAAAGCAGTCCGCTCACGGGATTGGAAAATAGAAATTTACTGCAGACAGGTAGATATAGTTAAAAAAGAGAGTACGCTGTCACCAACTAAGAGATTTGGATAAATATGGATAATAAAATTGGCACGCCTCACGAGGTTTTGCATATTTTTAATAAATAATAATTAATTAATATTATTGCTATTTTTTTTACTATGAAAAATTAAGTAATTGATAAATTGTGTTTTTTAATAAATTTTCTCAAGGAGAATTGGCAATTTTGGCTAGAGGAGGATAATTAGGGTTTAGGTTTTGGATAAGTGATTTCTGAGTGTAAATTAGTTTGCAAGAGAAATATGATTAGGTAGTGCTTACATTTAAAGGAAGTTCAAAGATTACGTCAATAGAAAATCATATGTATATTAATATGTTAGAAAACATAAAGCAACACAAATTAAGAAAGAAAGTTGTCATCAAATTGACAAAAAACTTTGTAAACGGAAAAACAATGTTTCCATCTAGTTGGAAAATCAATATTTATCTGGCTTTTACACGATAAGTGAGATTTTGGAGGCTTTTACCATTAAATGGTAGATGGTTTACCATTAAACGACGTATAAAACTTGTTTTTCGATGACTCAAAAATGATTTGCAGACCTGTTTCAGGCTTAAATCTCACACTATATGTAGCCTATCAATTAATTATAATAAATAAGTATACATATATGATTAGATAAATTTATACTTTTATTTGCTTTTCATTCATGTTTATCTTATATATGCATACTCAAATATATTCATACATATTTATTCTTTGGTTATATATTCCCAAATTTATAATTAATTTCTTTTATTCTTGTTGATTTGTCATTCCTTAGCTTAATTTTTATTGTCTCCCTCTTAACACCTCTTGCTCACATTTGTCCCTTGTTCTCCATTCCTCTTGTCACTTCCTCCTGTGCCCCTCTTTTTTTTTGTTAACTATAGGGGTATCCTTGCAACCCAGCCCAATGCCCAACCTACCTTACCTTGGACTTACTTTTTTGCCAAGTTGGGGGTGAGAAGGGATGAGCTGGGGAGAGACTAATCCCCTACGGATGCAAACAACCGCCCGCAAAGCCACATGCATCAAACAAATATGGGCCTCAGAGTTGAACCCAAGACCCTTGGGGAGCATACCCAAGACTGAAGCCAACTATGCTACCCATGCAGGCTTTTGTGCCTCTCTTTTTAAGACTGTGTTTGCAATCTAATTATTCACTTCCATTTTTCCTGATGATGGTGTTGGATAAAAGAATAACTTCTTATCTAATTCTTAATCATCAAAGCTCCATTCAAGCTCCATTCATGTTATGATAGCAATGGGTGAGATATAAAACTTAGACTACTACAATATACAAATATAGAATTATGTGCAAATATGAAATTAAGTTGTCTTAATATGGATTTACCATGTAGAGATTCAACTTCTTTACAATGCTTAAACTAACCAATTTAACATGCTTAATAAAACCACCTTAGATGAACCTGAAACAACAATTATAAAAAGATTACATCACCATAAGATAGCAACAACAAAGAGGCACAAATCAACAATCATTAAAAGATCATCTCACAACACAAGATTTACTTGAGAAACCCTTTTGGAAAAAACTCCACTAAGAAGAGAGGCCAAACTTGCATTATCCTCAAATGCAAGATTCCAATACATGCACTTCCATCACTACTATATCTTCAATCCAACAACACCCGTGTATAGAGTTTTCAATCTAACTGATCATATTCCTTACATTCCTACCATCATTACCTCTGCTTATATAGAATTTTCACACTCTAAATACAAGCATTTAATGCATTAAACAATATTGTTTGTAACTCTATGACTCACCTCTTACATATGGACAACTAATTTATCCTAACATACATCTAATTTGTCTTATCTTACAAGGCGATTATTGTCTTCATGTGGGGGTGTTATAATCATCCAAAAAACATATCAAGTATCCAAAATAACCTTAATGTTCAAGATTCTCTTTCAGTAAATGATAACTTACTGTGAGTAAAAAATTAGTTATTAAACCCAAGTAAAAACTAATTACTGTACCAATAAAACTCTTGTGGTAAAAAATAATTATTTTTGATGGTGAATCCCTCATCCCTTATGAATTATTTTAAACAATATCAAGATTAATTATTTATACATAGGGTTTGCAAGGTTGATGGGACCTTAATCCTAACAAATGGATTGCTACTTGTGTGATTTGAAATGTCAATAATACACAGTTGATTCCATAAACAATCTTTTGAATTTCATAATGATATCCAATAAATATGTTTTTTCTACTTATCTAAACTATGTTATACTGGTAGTGTAACTCTTTTATAATTCTATTATTGAACTTAATTATCAAACCCTCTATAACAAAAAAATTGCTATATGATTTGAGTTAGGCATTCAAGAGTTGCAAAAAATAGCATTAATATAGATTCTCATTACACAAGGTACGCCAAATCCTTTATGGAAGATATTAACTATCATAGTTCAACATGAAACTTTCTTCTATTTATTTTTATAAATTGTATCAGAGGACTAGCATATATACAAAATGGGGCCTATAAAGCCTATAGCAAAAAAATAACAAGGTCGTTGGGAGAAAATTACATAAGATCTTAGTGGAATAAATATGCTTAGACATCACTAATAAAATTTTCCAACTCCTCCTCTAAAGCTAAAAGTCATAACATTTTCATTGCCCCATTCCATGCCCAAAAATAATTCCACCTTTAGAGTATTTAAAATTCTTGTAAACACTTGTGCAATTTTTCCAACCCAACCATGAGGTGATGGAAGTGGTTCAAATAAAAATCATGGAAAGCTTCATTCTAATATTAACCCTTACAAACTTTTCATGAAATATGAAGTATTAACCCTTCATAATAAGTATGTTGGGATAAGGTGTGTTGTTCACCTTGCCTAATGCTATAATGTAAAAATAATATTATTTATGGTGCACCTAGGAGATCTAGGGATGCATGCATCATGTGAGTTAGACATTTTGGGGCCACTTTATGTGTTGTATGTAACATTTGGATAAATATTTATTGTGATTAGACATTGAGAAGATATTTAATATCGAGAAAACTTTGTCTCAAAAAGTAAACAAGGGGAAAATGATTTTGTAAGCTCATGGTATTAGGCCCACATTATTTATATAATACCACTTGGTGGTTTTGTGCAAGCTTACTTCTACATTTAGGCAAGCATATGAGCAGTTGTTAAGGTTAGTTAATTAGTTAATTTGAGCATTTTTTATAGGTTGCATATGTGAGGAGAGGAATTGTGGATTGTGATGTGGTTGCATGAAATTCTCATTTGTTTGTTAACATGGAGTGCATGTAGAGAGCTTGATGATTCAGCTAAATTCATTGAGACTTTGTAGATGTGTTACAATCTTTGTTCATTAGATAATACATTGAGTTTGGATGCTTTTGGAGGTTGGTATTTTCCCTCTTGAGGGTTTTTCCAAGGTACATCTTATGTCATCTTGATGGGATATTTGTATATTCTTTTGTATTGTAGATTTTGAATACTTGTTTGCATATTTTTCCTCATGGGCTTATGTGAAATAGTACTATATGATTGCAAATTTCCTTTTGTAAATAAAAATCATGGAAATATTCATTATAATATTAACCCTTATATCATCTTCATGAAGTATGAAGGCTCTAATCACCACAAAGAGCATGTTATTACTTAGTTAAGCATTTGTGCAATGTTGAACATATTGTTTCTACCAATGGATTATTTTGGTTGAGGAGTAATGAACACATGCCTCCTCAAACCTACACACGACGTTCAATCCATATCCTTCACCAAACTCCACAATTGAAGAACCAAATACATAACTATTAGGATTGAAATTTCCCTTTCCCATATATTCAATGATGTTCTTCGCCACCCTACTAGCATCATCCTTGATTTTGCGTTTATTTCTTGATTATCCACTATTCCTTATCTCTCACCCTTTTATTACCCTTCCTATTCTCATTTTTCTTAGCCTCAACCATTTTTTAATGAGATATGGGAATGAGGATGCATAGTCTAACCAAATCCCATCTTATAATGATTCATATCAATGAGGAATGGATTATTTTAGTTACTTCACAACTACTAACTCATCCCTTCAATCGTCATCCTTTCATCTCACACATGGTACATAAATGATTGTTTAGTGTGGCCATTAAAATGTAGCATGCAACAACTTTAATCCTTGTTTATTCATAATGCCTAGCTAACTAAACAAGTGTGTAAAGGTACAAGTGAGTTGAGTCCACCTATTAAGGAAATACATAAGAATTGTGTTGCATATCAATTGTTATACCCATTATTAAGAATATAATGTAGAATGTATTATACTTCTCTACTCTCTAATTCATCAAATTCTCTACTTTGTATTGATTGCCAAGGATTAACAATATTCAAAAATATCTTAAAGGGAGATTATCAAATTGCAAGGACCAAGTTCTCTTACATCAATTCCTTGAAATAATGGTTTTCCATATTGTAGGAAAACATGTAAGTGATATAGATACGTTAATTTTAATGTAATATTATGTTTTTTAGTGCTTCTATTGAAGCATTCATTATTCAATGATTTCTTGATCAAATAGTTTCCTTGGATATGTTTAAATGCAAATGAATTCTTATAAATGCCAAGACATAATGAATCATTGCACAAGTGTGTACCAAGTCAACTTCTAATAATTATGAGGAAAGAGCATGAGTGACCAAATTTGAATTTGATTTTTTTAATTTATTTTTGGGTTAAATCCATGTTGTGTGAGATCAACTTTGCATGTAGTGGAAATGACATATGATGATATACATGGAATTTGTGGATCAAGGATAAACGTAAGGAAGTATTGACCAATAAATAATAGGAATGCATGAGAATACATGTGAATACATGCGAATAAAACATAGATAAGGATAGGTGTATATGGATTGTATAAGGAAGAATAAATGAGAGGGATCAAGGATTGAGAGAGGACCCAAACTTAGCACAAAAGTGTGTGGTGCGTTGCTATGCAATTATATCAATATAATATCTTAAAATGGTCCCAAATTTGAATGGAATGGGTATGCACATTTCATCGTTACAATTTTTAAGAAGATTATTTAAAATATACTTAACTTCGAGTTTATAAAATTCATGTATGCTCCATACCATGGTCTATAAATATAATTGGTGATTTTTTGGGGGCTAAGATTTCTTTAGATATTAAGTAGTCAACATTATTTAAATTGTCTTAAGGATGGACTCTATCTTTGAGTATCAAACATACTTTAAATTTTTTATCTCTTTGATATTTAATATTAGATCCTAAAGAGTATTAATAGAAGGAGTCAATAGTAAAAGATGGACTATATATTTGAGTATTGAGTATACTTTGATTTATTGATCTGTTTGATATTTAAGATTAGCTCCTAAGGAGAAACCTTAGTACAAATGAGACCATGATTAGCTCCGAAAGATTATTAACAAGTTAGGAGTCAATAATGGAAGTCCAAAGTCACAACTTATATTTATATATTAGATGTTACTTTGGAATTTGAATTTGGGTCTCCATAATGAAAAATCAATGATTTAACTAATTGAACTCAAACCCTTTGACAAATATTTTGACTATACACTATTATTTTAATATTTTTCATGTTTAATATTTTACTAGAACTAAGTTATATTGGATTAGTAATTATTTTTTATTGCATATGTGATATTTTAATTAAAATGGAGTGATATGTTAATTGCTTTAGTGGATTAATAGATAATATATATAATTTATTTATTGTAATTAAATATAGTTTCTTAATTTTATTATAAATATAATATAATATTAATATTATTGAAAAACACTTTCTAATTGTATAAGGCCATTGTGGGATGAAGGAATGCCAATTTTATTCACTCACCAATGAGAGGAGATGGTTATATAGCCAATAATGTAAAAGTTAGTAAGTTAGAAGTAGTGGGGTGTTTCCATTTATAAGTTATTCTTTACAAGGTAGATTGGTGACGAAGCTCCATAAAATATTTTGGATTTGATTCCAAGGGTAATTGATAATGAATAAAATGACTTTCTTCTTAAGCATTTCTCAAAAGGAAAGAATAGAGCAACAATATTTTGTATGGAGAAGGATTAGGCCCTAATGGTTTCCCCTATTTTTTTCTAAGCCCTATGAAGCATAAATTTGATGTTAGTAGTTGAAGAATATATGAATTCAATTTTTTTTTTTTAATTGAATGCAACCCCACTCACTCTTATCCTAAAAAAAAGGAGTGTGAGAGGATGCCATATGTTAACCTATTGTCTTGTACAATATAGTTTACAAGATCATTTCTAGGCCAATTATAAATTATATATTAAAGCATTATCTTGATTTTATTGATTTTATTGGTTTGGAGAAGTGGGCTTTGCAGAAAATCATCATATCCTTGTTTTTGTTAACCATGAGTTAGCTCTTTGACCTCTACTAAGAAGTAAGTATGATGTTAACATTATAAATTAATTAGACCTATCATAAAGTTGATTGGGTATTTTTGTTAAATTTATGTTTAGATTGGATTCTACTACAATTAGATATATTAAATTAAGGATTACATTTCTATCCCAATATTTTTTTTTTTTTGTTGGCGTTTCATCTTGTGGGTTATGTAAATGGGGCTAGAGGATTGTGACATGGAGACCCAATTTCATTTTTTTTTAATTATTTTGGTTAAACCTTTGGGTAGATCTCTAACTAATGTAAGGGACTTATGAAAATAAAAGATGTGAAGATCAATTCTAATTTAAACCCCATGACCTACATCTATAATTTGTTGATGATATAATGTTATATGGTGAGAGGCATCCCATTTGGGGGCTACAAATATGAAGGCTCTTTTGAAATAATTTGAAATAGCATCAAGATAAGAGACAATATCAGAGAAATCAAAGTTCTTTGTTATCAAGTTCCTTTGGGTAGGCAACATTGTGATTATGAGAGTTTTGGAGTTCCAAGAATGAACCTTCACCAACACCTATCATGGATTTCTCCTCTTTGTAAGAAGGGTGGGGAAATCATTGTGGAAACCTTTATTAGGTAGATTATGAGATCAACTCAACTCATGAAAAAGTACGTTGACTTTTTAGGCCACATCCTTCTAATTCAATTGGTTTGATAAATAACACCTATATATCTATTCTCTCTTGCAAGCACCTGCATGTATAGTGGAGGAATAATTGTTCATTTAGATAGTCTTTCTTGTGGAATGGAAATGCATCAACTCATAATTTTTCTTTGGTGATTTGGCATGATCTTTTTCTCGCTAAAGGTGGTCTAGGGCTAAATAATTTGGAGGCATTTAATGTGATTTTGGATGCCAACCTAGTTTGGAGGTGTTTTAATGATGTTAAGGTATTATGGATTCAAGCCTTTAGAAGTAAATATTTGGAGCACATGGATTTTCATTTTCTCTATAAGGGACCAAACAAAAAGAAAGGGCTTGAAGGTTACTTCCAAATTAGACAACACAAAACATCTACAATTTGTTAATGATACCTTATTGTTTGGTGAGGCATCCCTTCATGAGGCTAAAAATATGAATGACTTTTTCAAGTCATTTTGAAATAGCATCAAAATAGTAGATCAACTTAGAGAAATAAAAAAATCTTCTTTATTGTTCTTTTTGATAAGCAACACGTGATTTTGAGAATATTGTGGTTTCAATTTGGAAGCTTTAGTAGAACCTATCTTGGAGTTCCTCTCTTTACAAGAATGACAAGGAAATATCCACGGGAACCTTTATCAACTAGATTGCGAGATCACCACAACTCATGAAATAATATGCACTTGAGTTTTATCTAGGGCAAGCCTCCTTATCCAATTAGTTCTACAACTAAAACTTGTTTATTTATTTTCAATCTTGTAAGCAGTTATATGAAAAGTGGAGGAAATGATTTCTCTTTTCTAATCTTTCTTTTGGAAGGGAAATGTATTGACTGACAAGTTTGATTTGGTAAATTGACATGAGATTTATCTCCCAAAAGGTGGTTTAGGGTTGAATTTGGAGGCATTTAATATGGAGTCACCTTCTAAATATAATAGTGAGGGATGTTCATTCTATGTTCTTAATGATCATATATTCTTCTTGAATGTTTTTGTAGCGAGTGATAACAAATGATCTTATGATGTCTAAATGAATTATGACTTTTCCCTTATATACAACACTCTAGTGTGTAATTTTGAATATTTTACATTTAATTTATTAGATGATAACTAGTTATGATTGAGTTGGATTAGATCAAGGACTAAATTGATTTTGGGAATTTAAGGGTCAAAAGTCCATGTTCATTTTTGAACTAGGTTCAAAATTGCAAATACAAGTTTGACCAAAGACAAGAAATGGGGAAGACGAAGATCAAATTTGAATTCTTAGGATGTGTAGAGTCAAGTTCAATCTCAACTTAGATAAAAATGCCAACTCTCACATAAATCTACTAATTACATATTGAACAATTACACCAAGACAAAAAACTTAAGTAAATCTAAACTAAATGATAAACATACTCTTCACCCTTACAATCATATCAAAGTCATATTTCTTTTGATAATTCTAAATATTAATAAAAACTTCTATTTATCTATATTATCAATCTTGCATCTAATAATCTAGGTATAAAATGATACAAACAATAAGATTATTTGTATTTAATTTTAACAAAAGCGTTTAGAATTAAAATAAAGCTTTTAATTAATAATGGGTTGCCTTTACTTGTATGGTATAACAAGATGTTGGACAAGTCATTAAAGTATGAACACTTAAAAAATTGTATTCAATTTTTTAAAGAATAAAAATGAGATTTTTCTCTTATCTTTAATAATTTGTTATGTTTTAGAATTATTATTTTTTAATTTAAATTTAATAAATTTAAATATTATTATATATTAAAGTTATGCTTATCATATGACAATAGTACTTTTGTACTGTCACTCATAATTCATTGATTGTTTTGTCCAATAAATGTTATTAAAAAATTTCTTCTATCCATTTCAGTTTCATGGATTGAAAGAAACCCTTTCGTTTTGGTTTACATTTGGCCATGGTACCTGCTTTAATGCAATACCGTAAAGTTTTGTTTTCAATAATTAATACAATTATTTCAACCGGAGGAAAACAAAAATGCTGTTCCCAAATTAAAAAGAAAAAGTTAATGGAATATCTAGAAATGTTACGTAAGATTCATAATAATTTACAAGAAATTTTAGGCGTTGTTTATGGACTACCTAGTGATGGTTGAAGCCATTGGTCAAAGTTTGATGGGCACAGTCTTTGAGGGATTGATTATCATGGTCTTTTCAGTTTTCTTGTTGTGTATGAATTGAGTGTAAGTTTCAGGATTTAATGCAAATGTTGGATGCCTGGGTTGAGGCTGTGTATTTGATGGGGATTGGGATTGAGGAATTTGGAAGGGGGATGTTCTGAGCATGTTTTTGGGTATTGCTTTAGAGGGAATTGGGAAGATATTCTGGGAAAGGAAGGTTTGATTGACTGGTCTGATGAAGTAGATTAGGTGGGCCTTAGTGATTATAACTAGGTGGTGTTGCAGTAGTCCTTCGGTGGCATTAGTATCATTGAGATTATAGGTGGTGGGTGTGCTTCAAGCTTAGTGGGGTGTATATTCAATGAATATATATTGCATTTGACCATTTAGTTAAGATTGGTTGGTACTTGGTTCTGCGAAAGTTCTCAAATGGGGTATTGTTCATTCTCAGGTGAAGGGTATGTTGAAACCCATTTGATTTTCAGATGAACTGTGGTTGTGTGCATTGTTGTTGTAGAATCTAATGCGGGTTAGACAGAGACCTGTGGAATGACTTTGGGTTATAATTGCTGGGTTTGTTGATTCATGTCGATTAAAAAAGTTGAAAATTGTTGCAGTAGAGGTTGTGTTTGTGTGCTTTGTTGATTGAAGGCTGAAATTTAAATGTGCCCAAAAAGTGAGACTTTTGTGTTAGATAGTGAATGTCAGATGTTTGTTTGTTCATTGATGGTTGGACATTTCCAGAGGGAAAGAAACTAGGTGAAGTGGTTTGTTTGTAGTGGGGATTGAGAAAGGAGAACAGTGGTTAGGGAAGAGGTATGGAAAGTGCAATTTTTTTTTTGGTTTCTGCTAGTTGTTTTTAGAGGGAATTGGTTTGTTTGCTCATTCAATGCTGGCAGTCAGTATATACAATGTTTTTGGCCTGGTAGACACTGAATTAGTTTTGGGAAGTACAATGGGTTTTGGTTTTTGTCTTTTAATGGCAATGGGTTTGCTATGAATGCATGTATTTATTAGGGGATGTTGGGCGTGGTTTCTGCCTAGTAAACTGTTCGATTGAGATTTGATATTCTGGTCAGAACTGTGGAGGGAGCTTCCTGACCAGTCTGTACAAGAATAGTTTTATATTTCTTCTTGTGTTGGCCGGGGAATAGCAGAGATGGGTTGTGCTTCTTCCAAGCTTGACAATGAGGAGGAAGTGGCAAGATGCAAGAAGAGAAAGAAACTGATGAAACAAGCAGTGGATTCAAGGAATGAGTTTGCAAAAGCACAGATGGACTATTTGCAGGCATTGAGAAACACTGGTGCCACTCTAAGACAATTTGCAGAAGTAGAATCAATGGAGCTAAACAGGGCTTCATCTTATAATCATTTCCGTCATTATCGGATCACCATGCCACATTCACCTTTTCTTCTTCCTCCACCACCACCACCTCCTCTTCTTCCTCCACCACCACCTCCTCCCCCACTGTATTTGCAGCCTCAGACTGATGTCTCGACCCTTCATAGATCTGTAAGTTCCAATTATTCAAGTATCCCAGACCATCCGACAGATCACCACAACAGTAATAGCAAAAAACCATCATCTCCTCCCAAGCATTCAACAGCCTCAACACAGAACTGGAATTCCCAACACGACTCTGACACGGAAGCACAAACTCCGCCACCACCACCTTCAGGCCAGTTATCAGGATGGGACTTTTGGGACCCATTTAGCAGCTCCTCTCCTGGTCATGCATCTGAACCTAGAAGAAGTAGACAAATATCAGAAGATGAACTAAAGAAGCAGCAACAGCAGCAGCAGCAGCAGCAGGTGGCGGTGGAAGAAGAACAATGGGATGAAACACAGACAGAATTTGAGGATGAACAGGAAGTGGAAAACATAAACACCAGATTTCCTGATAAGTCTCCTGGCAGAGAAACTGATGACAACTCTTCTATGGTCAGTTGGTACACTAAAAGCACTGACCTAGCGATGGTGCTTTCTAGAAAGCAGAAGAATCTTGTAGAGATAGTCAGAGAGCTAGATGAGTATTTTCTGAAGGCTTCTGCAGGGGGTAAAGAGGTTTCAAGGATTCTGGAGACAGCGAAAGGCTTTTTAGATCACAATTTTGGGGATTCCAAGAGTAAGATCTCTGTCACTCTAAATCTGCTTTCTGACTATTATCTGGTATGTGACTTACCAGTTCAATTAAATGATTACGAAGATAATAGTCCGTCTCTATCCTGCTTTAGGTCAAATTCATGTCTGCAACTTAAAATTTTAGGTCTGCCCATTTTTCAAAAGCCAAAAAAGTGGATTTAAGTCCTGTGATTCTGTATAAAATAGAAATTTTGGGTTACCTTTAGAATATTTTACTAGTTTTTCATGACATTCCTGTATTCTTTAATGAATAGAAATTGGATTATCCTGTGGGTAAACCATGGTCACATTTGTGTATGAATCTCTGATCACTTTGAATCTTCTTTGCTATGTAAATGTTATTGTTCAATTCTTTCTTTTAAGGTAGAAAATATATATATTTTTTTCATTTTCTTGAACAAAAGCACTTCATTAGGGCTTATTAAGGTTGCTTGTCTATGCTGCAGGGAACAGTTACCAATCTGCTAAAGTTTTCAGTGCCTTGTCTTGGTCTTGGTCTTCCAAATCACCTCTGGCTGGTAGAGATAGTAATGAATTTCAGAACATTGATGAGTCAGGTAGGCGAGGAAGCCATTGCTCAACCTTGGAGAAGCTTCATGCTCACGAGAAGAGACTTTATGAAGAAGTCAGGGTATTTGTCTTTTTGCTTCCCACTATCCCTTCTTTCAATATTTATCACTTCAATGATCCATTGTATTCTTGCGGTCCCATAGACTGTTTTGGTCTCGTGGATGTTATTGAAATGACTTTTATCTACCTTAATTAAAGATAGACGCCCTGCATTTCAATATTGTTGCCTGTTTTAACACCATAACTTTGTGTGTCAAAGAGAATGCAAAATTTGCAGTAAAAGTACAAAAACCTAAACTGGGTGCTTTTCTAACTGTAATTGTTTTGATATTAAGCTAGTGAGGCCCAAGTCTCAAGTGATGTTCTCTATAGTTTAGAGAAAAATTGCAATGAGCTAATCCAGGAAACCAGTAGAATTCAAAGCCAACTGACAAACAACATTGAGTGTATGTATGAGAAGCTTTTCTATTGAGATTAGGAGAATAACTAACCAGCTTACAAGGATTGGTCAACGGATTACCTTTTCTCTATCATGGATATTGCTTCATGGTTTGGTTCAATAGTCTTAGTTCTGAAATTTGAATGGATGCAAGCATTTTTTAATTTGATTTGGTTCCTTCAATTCTTTTGCAGAGTCATGAATCTGCACGAATAGATCAGAATAAGAAATCGGCATTGTTGCACCACCTGGAGTCAAAAGGAAAAGATGAGAAGAAGATTGAAAAAACAAGAATAGCTGTAGCTATACTGCAATCTCAAATACTGGCTGCACACCAGGCTGTAAATGTGACAACGGCATCAATTGTCAATTTGAGAGAGAATGAATTGTACCCACAACTTGTTGAATTATCAGAAGGGTAAAAACAAGCACTTATCTTTGATATTCATGATTGTTAATGCTTTCAATTAGCTAATTCCTCTGACAATTATTTGCAACATTCATTTCTGTTAAAGTCTTCAATAAGCCTTGTTGGCGATGCAATGTTCTACTTGTATTGTGATGGATAAGACTAAGAGTATGGATGAATACTGCTATTTGATATTGGTATAAACAAAATACTTCCAGGGAAGTTCAGAGTGAATTATAGAGAAAAAGATATATCCCTAGGAATTCAGCCAATGTATGGTACACTATGAGGATCACTTACTTGGCCTTATATACGTAGCAGTCTCATATGTTTTACATTTTTACTGTATTGTTTTTCTGTTAGGAAATGCTGCTTGAAAGAAGCTCCTCATAAGCTGCACACCCTCTTAGGCTAATAAGCTTCAGGTTGAAGGGGTTTCAACTCTGCAAAAATCTGTGGAAGACTTTCACTGGTCTCATCCTTTTAAATTTGATCACCTGCCACAAGTTTCAAACCTCACTGGGAAGCTTGAAACTCACCTGCTGGCTGGCATGCTGCATCTTTACTTCAATGGTTAATCTCGACTGTAGATCCTTTACTGACACCTTGATTTATTATCAAATGCCAGTCTCTGCATGTCCCCATGATTACTTTTGCTCATGTTCTTCTGGGGTCAACTGCATGGTTTGATTAGGTTCTGACATTTGGATCTCTCTACTGGCCTCGTCATCAGGGAAAACATCAAAGTTGATTCCTGATGTTATGTTTTTATAAGTTTGTTTTTTGTTTTGGTGGTTTCCTCTTCATGATGCTTTTAAATACTGTTTCCATTAGATCCTTGGATTGTACTCATTATTCACTTCTTAGATCTTTTTTCCAAAGAGAAATATAGAGTAAAATTGCCTAACAATATCATTGCTAGAGTTTGCAGGTTAATGCGAATGTGGAGGGCCATGTATGAGTGTCATCAAGTCCAAAGTCATATTGTGCAGCAAATCAATCATCTGAATAGTCTTCCAAGCACAGAGGCTACAAGTGATTATCACAGGCAGGCAACTATTCAGCTGGAAAATGAGGTTACTGCATGGTACAATAGCTTTTGTAGCTTGATTAAAAGCCAAAGAAAGTATATGCATGCTCTTAATGATTGGATTAAACTTAGTCTCCCCCAGCCTGAGAATCTAACAGAAGGAAACATAGGATATTATGGGCCCATCTCTGTATTGTTGGAGGAATGGCACCAAGCACTTGACAGGTTGCCTTACCAGGCAGCGTCTGAAGCTATAAAAAGTTTTATTACAGTTATCAATGCTATGGTAGTGCAGCAAGCTGACGAGCAAAAGCACAGGAGAAAATCAGAAAGGCTTGCTAGAGAGCTTGAAAAGAAATTGGCCTCCTTACAGAGTTTGGAAAAGAAGTATACTATTTCTACCCTCGGCAGATCAACAGCAACAAATACTGCTGGGTCTGGTCTTAGAAATCCCTTGGCAGAGAAGAAGGCTAAAGTTGATGCATTTACAAGGAAGGTTCAAGATGAGAAATTTAAGCATACGAATTCCATTCGAATTACGAGGGCCATGACCTTAAACAATCTGCAAACAAGCCTTCCAAATGTCTTCCAAGCAATGATGGGTTTCTCTAGTGTCTGCATGCAACAATTTGAGGAAGTGCATAACCACACCAAGTCCTTTAGATTTTAATACATTCTATAAGAAATTCTAGTTGCTCTATTATGTGGACAGAATAGGAAGGCGGTTACCGTGACAAAAAATACCTCCAGAAGCTTCAAGTCAAAATTTCTCTAGTTTTGATCACCTATTCAAATAGACAATTTTGGTCTAGCTGCTCTAGCAAAACCCAGAAGGTAAATATTTGAGACTAGACTTAATTAAAGTGTAGAAGTGCTCATGTTGTATATATTGGATCCAAGCCAAGGCCTGATATTTCCAGATTGTAATACTGAATACAAAATAGTTGTCTCAAGACTACATGTAATAGTTGTGCCAGGAATCCTGGAAAATCGGTTCTATATATTATATTTAAGTCCAATTCCTATAAATCTTGCAGACACAAAATTTCTTCATGTTTATCATTGATTATTCATCACAGATTAATAATTCAGAAGCCAAAGGATTGCAGCTAGATTTAAAATTCAGAGCCAAGCTAGCTCCAGCTCTGTGAGGCTTCCAGACAAGTAGGCCTTAATGACCTTTGTTTCTTTATTATTTGCATTTTGGCCCACTGCCCATGCAGGATGTTTAAGCTATATGGCTGTTGTGTTCCCTGTGGCCTTTGGTTTCGAGTGCACTGTGGGAACTCCTCTGTACTGTGATATTCAGGTAGTTAATAGAATTATAATTTTCATATTATGCCTCTTTTAATATTTTGGGATCCAATAAAATTCTCGTTGCTTTAGCCAAAAAAGCCTTTATAGCAAAGCTACAATCCACTCTATTACTCAAATCAGTTACCCTGAGAAAAGAGGTTGCAGACATGCTTATCTTGCAGGATTAATCTGATTACAGTTTGTACCACATACTAGATACTATAAAATTCTAAATATGGTAATTATGCTTTGAGATTGTGTGCATCTTTTTGCTTGATATTGATTATCTAAACTAAAACAAACGGGAAAGCTCTTGTTTTTTCTTCAAGATTCTTCTAGTTTAGACTGTGTAGGTTATTTGAATCCTGATTTTACAGCCACAGGTCTCACTACTGGACTCCTCATCAAAGAAAAACTTAAAAGCCAGTGGTGAGACCTGAAAATTTGGAACTCAAATAACTTGTGCAGTCTAACCCAAAAGAATTTTGCATGGTAATATACTGCAAACAAATCACCCACAAATTAAAAAACTCTTTTTTCCCAGTTTTGGGCTGCTGAAGCTTAAACCTCATTAACTAGTATGCCTACAAAGCTTGGTTATGGAGAAATTCTTTGTGGGGGATATGTACTGGTTTCTGTAGCCCATGCAATCCTTGTGCTTTGAGATTACACCTTATCGCTTTGATCTTTATAAACTGTAAAAGCCCAATGGCATCACCTGTGCCTACCCAACAAAAGTAATTGATAGGTCATGTCTCCATTAAGAAAAACTTGATTCAAAACTGTTACTGACCAAAACATCCTACACAGTTGGACACTAATATCCTTGAGAGGGTATGAATGAGATTATAATGAAGAGTATATGACAATGACTATACAAGTAAATGAGTATTCCGGCCATTTCTTTACTGTTCTTTTTGTTCTGTACATTGAGTAAAAGGGTTACAACAAGAATATGCAGACATGAAGAAATCTCTTCAATCCATTTTGTTTTCATTCATCAAATCCTGTATGGGGCGGAAAGATAACTCCCCAAACCTATAAACTAAAACGTATAAATTATATATAAAAATATGAAAAAACAGACTTTTCTGAAAAATTTAGGATTAAATTACGAGGTTCCTCTTAATAGAGTACGCTTCTGGTTTAAACTGTATGTTTTTTAGATTGACCTTTTGGATCACACCCAGTGATCCATCGTTAGAGCGAGGAAAAAATACAAAGAGCTAAGAGGAGAATTATGGAGACTTGAAGATGTAGAAACTAAGGAATCAATATGCCTGGTTTTTGGAAGCCTTAAAATTATATGTTAGTGCAATATTATGCAATGGGAATAAAATCTTTTTCATAAATTTAGGGTCAATAGATAAATGCGATCAATTAATCACCAATTATTTTTGATGATAGAGTTGGGACAGATAATTGCAATTCATGTATGGAAATTAAATGTGAGGGATAAAAGTACTTAGCAGTAAAATTGATTATAGAAGAATAATGTTGAAGTTGTGTGGGATCGGTTCATCACTGCCCAAATATTAATGTCCTTGGTTTGATGATTGTCACATAATTTTTACCATCTCAAAAATCTTTGTAGTTCAATCCCAAGCTACATAAACTTGATCCAAAGCACATGATTGATCTAAGCCATGTGAGAATGATCTAATAGAATGAGCATTTAAAAAGTTGTTCATCCTTATCTCTTCTTGTTTGAATTTGTCAATGTGGTGTGTAGGGACATCATTTAGGAGTTTGTTGATTCCATGAGTGGTGGAGTTCCCCTAGGCCAAACCCCTTGGTGGGGTTGGATTAATGATGATGAGCAATATCAAAGACAACATACACAAACATGTAGATGGTATACATGGTGACATGCAAATTTAACCAATTTTATTGTCCTTTAAGAATTGAAGTGTGCTCTAATTGTTTTGTCATATAAAATTAAGTACACATTGATTGCCTTTATATACTTTGACATAGCATGTCACACAAAACATGTGTTAGCTGACTCATAAGGCTAGTAGAAGGAAGCGAAAAAGTTGAATTTTGAATTTAATGATTTGATTTTGGGCATTAGTCTTGCATACCTTAGGAATGAACTAGGCAATTCTTGAGTAATGCAAAAGTGAATTGTGGGGATAAAGTGAGAATATCAAGATTAGGGGTGAACATATAGATATAGGTACAAAAGGGATGGAATTGAAACATGTAGATGTTGAAACTAGGGAGGTGTCCAACCAATTTGATTAGAAGCATACCCATCCTGCCTTGTCTCACTTTATTAAACCAAAAGTAAGGAGGGCAAATAAGGGTGAAATAGATGGATAGGGATTGGGTTGTGAGTCATGCCTAGCACAAGAGTATGCCACTTGTCAATATGTTGTATTAAAACATTCCCATCAAGTTGGGCAAATAACTAAATGGGAAATGGCATTGGTATATGCTAATTTCAGTATTATATTTTGTCCCCACTTTATGTATTTGTGAATCTAAAATGAACATGTATTTCATAGTATATGGACATTCACAACCAACATGAGAAGTAAATATATAGACACTCATAAAAAAAGAACTTTGAAAGAGGATACAATAATTCTTCTTGTATTCTCCTCGGTAGATGCACTCCATCACAACCTATAAAGAGTGAAAACACATGCAATGATTAGCTTTTGTCTCATAATCAAAATAAGTACAAACTACAAGGTGCTCTATTGTTTAGAAAAAATAAAAAAGATAGAGAGAAGGGGTGAAAAATTATGCTTGTAGAGAAAGTGATATGAGAGACTATGTGCTATGTAGTAATGTGGCATGAGTCCCCATGAATGTAGCCATGTGATACACCCCCAAAAAATGAGGTAGTGTGATCAAAACTCCACATGATGTGGCAAATGTGATAAATCTCTGCAAGATGCAAGCATGCAATTTATGCGAATCTACATGCAATGTGGCAATGCAATAGATCTTTGCATGATGCAATATGTAATGTGATAAATCTCTATCTAGATCTATAGCGACAAGTCTCTATCATCATCTTAAATATCAATCATAAGAGTGTTCATGACAAAGGAATATTAGGATCTCAAAACAAAACAATATGGTAGAGAGAGAGGAAACAATATTAATCACTAATAGATTTGTAAAGTTGAAAAAACATTAAGAAATCATATCAAAAAATAAATTCTAGAGTTGAATCCAAAAGTGAGTTGGGTGAATAAAAGCAAGGTCACATAACAAATCATAAACCATAAAATAAGAGGATCCTATGGAGCATAACTAAGAAACGGAAATCAAACTCTAAATGTAAATACAAAAAATAGTAATATAACACTAAAAGTTAGGTATGAAAAACCATAATTTAGAAGGTAAAATTCAAAGACAAAACCTTAGGTAGTGTAGGACAAGTTAGGTTCACCAAAATGTAATGGGAATAAAATCCCTTTTACATAAATCTAGGGTAAATAGATAAATACAACCAGGTAAACACTAATCACCTTAAATAATAGAGTTAGGAAAGATAATTGCAATAAATGTACAAAAAATAAATACAAGGGATAATAGTACTTGCCTCTAAAATTGATGATGGAAGAACGATGTTGAAGTTGTGTAGAGTCAATTCACCACTATACAAAAATTAATTTCCTTAGTCTAATGATTACCTTAATATTTTTATTGTCTTAGAATCTATGTGGTGCAATCTTGAGTCTTGACTATTGTGGGTTCAATTATGAGCTACAAAAGAATGATTTAATGTTCGGGGTTGATTTGAGTTGCATGAGAACAATTTAACATAATGTGCACCTAGAAAGTTGTTTTCTTTCACCTTCTTGCTATTTGGATTGATCAAGGTGATGTCTAGGCATGCCATTTAGGAGTTTGGGATATTGTTTAGGAGCTTTCCAACTTGATAGGTGAATAGATTCTCTTAGGTCAAACCCCATTGGCGGGTTAGATTAATTGTGGTGATCAATATTGAAGACAAATAGACAAACATGTAGATATCCTAAATGATGACAATGCAAATTCAAATTCATTTATTGTAATTTTATAATTGAAGTGTACTCTTATTGTTCTCCAAAATAGACATTGAATATAAGAGAATAAAGACCAACAAAATGGAATAGAGATGAATAAGAATCGACCATGAAGCAAACTTTACATAAGAATATTTCATTTATCAATATTTTATTACAGTAAGTCATTCTTATCAAAATAGATAGAAAATTAAATAGAAAATAACTTAAATATACTAATCTCACCATTACAATTTCAAAACAACCACATACTGTTAGAATTGTGAAACAAGCACAAAACCATGAGCCACAGGATCAAACAACAAACAAATACACCTTCCACACAAGAGATCTACAAACAATATATGCAATATTCTTCAACAAGAAAAAGCTACAGAAGAGGAGACTTTCAAGAAGATATAAAAGCTCTAGATAATATCCGAGAGATATTTACAATGAGGGTTGAGTGTTTAAATAAGAGGAAAGCCCTAAATGAGAAAGGGATCAAATCATGACAAGTGTCAACATCACATGAGATGTGACATAATGATCTAATATTAGCTCAACTAATAAAGCATTAAAAACACTCCTAAGTTTAGCTTAAGTGCATGAGAATAAATTAATTGATTATTAGCTAATGTATGATAACTCTAACACCCCCCTTTAAGATGAACTTAGGGAGTAGCTAAAAACCCTAAAAAGAATGCATGATGGGTCTTGACAAACAAGGCCAAATAAGTTCTAACATGGTATCAGAGCATGTTAGAATTGTGAAACAAGCACAAAACCAAGAGTCACGGGATCAAGCAACAAACAAATACACCTTCCACGCAAGATATCTGCAAACAATATATGCAATATTCTTCAACAAGAAAAAGTTACAGAAGAGACTTTCAAGAAGATATGAAAGCTCCAGATAATATCCAAGAGATAATTACAATGAGGGTTGAGTGCTTATAAGAGAAAAACCCTAAATGAGAAAGGGATTAGATCATAATAAGTGTCAACATCACATGAGATGAGACATAATGATCTAATATTAGTTCAACTAATAAAGCATTAAAAACACTCCTAAGTTTAGCTTAAGTGCATGAGAATAAATTAGACTAATAATCAATTAAAGATTAACTAATTATTAGCTAATGTATGATAACTCTAACACCCCCCCTTAAGATGAACTTAGGGAGTAGCTAAAAACCCCAAAAAGAATGCATGATGGGTCCCGACAAACAAGGCCATGTAAGGTACCCATGTACAAACAATAGATCTCTATAATGTGGAGAAATAGAGAAAACCTCATGGGAAAAAATCTACTCCAAAAAGAGATGAAAGTCCAAGTGAAGGACTGAAGAATCCTCCAAGCAAGGCAAGGTTGTCCCAAAAGATAGGAACAAACGATGAACAAAAGAACACCATTGAAGCATGAAGAAGCTGCAAACATTGTGAAGAATGACTGCTTAAATGTTGAAAGAAGAACCTCCGCTGAAACATATGATGATCAGGATCAAGAAGACAAGAATCTGTATGAGTGCCCCTAATGACACTACTAGAATCCGATGGAAAACCAAGGCATACATCAAGAACTCAAAGATATAGATGGCACAAGTAACAATAGTCTGAAGAACTGATCAAGTGAAAAATGGAAGGTTGCCTCCATAAATAGGAATGCAAGAGTTTCCATATGGTAAGTGCTCCATCTCATCGAAATGCATGGGTAACCAGCTGTTGCATCTGCCTAGTACATAGGAACAAATACTGTATATGTACCTCACTCCAACGTGAAACCAAGAAAGCATTAGCACCAACAGTAGAAACCCCCCCATAATGCTGATAACCGGAGAGGCGTGAAAGGTACACAAACCAAATGCCTGAATGTAGTGCATGATAATGAACTAAGAACATTTGAATGTGCAGACGTGAAAGTACAAGCAGATATAAAGGATGTGCAAACCAAGGCACACACATGAAAAAGGTATGAAGGAAAAACAAAGGAAAACATCAACCCCATGGCACTTTATATCATAGTGCGAGTACAATAAGGCACAAAGTGATGTGCAAGATCCCATAATACAGGTGCAATACAGAGGCACTTTATCTCAGTGTGTTTACAAAATCATAAGTGCTTACAATGGAAGCTCATAATGTTAGAAAAAGACACAAGACTGGAAATACATGAAGAACGGCCAAAAACAAAGCAACCCACGCAAACGAAAAGTTTCCAAGAGCTAAAATGTCCAAGTAATTCACCAGAGTGTGAAAACACAAAAATATGAATAAAATGTACCTGGAGAACAATTTGGAAAAAATGCATGGATGGAACTGAAGAGCTCTAAAAGATGGTTGCAACGCCATTGGAATCATGAAAAACAAAGAAACTGGTCAAAAGTTATGAGCTCGGGACTGAAAACAACTCCTTTGAATTTAATTGATTGTAGAATGCACCAACAACAAAATGAAGCAATGAGACCCACAACACTAGAAAGTTGGCGGAACTAGCTTTTTGACGATATCTCGTTTGCTGAAAAATGATATCGTTTGCCAGAATTATGGCCAAAAGAAAAAAATCACTCCTTGGAGGCCAAAGAAGGGGTCAAAGGGGCCCTGCTAGCATCCGTACCATTGACATCAATGAAATATTATGAGGAATATTCCCCAATTTTCCAGAAAAAAATTGGCCCTTGTAGAAAATGCCGATGGAATATTCCAGCCGAATATGCTAAAATGATACCTTTGCCAAAAAAATTTGGAGGTAAGGGCAACCTTAGGTATATTTTTGACATCACCGAAGATAGTCATGGTGCTTGCTGGGAAAATTGGTTGGTGCCGGTAAAGGAGAGGAGGCTGTCATCGGCTTGGAAAATGCTAGGAGCAGAAAGAATGCCAACTGGTAGATTGAACACCGCCATAAAGTGTACAAGGGGCTCGCAGGGGCCTACATAGGTAGGGGTACCCTGCGGGTACCATTAAAAGGTACCTGACTTTAATGCGCCCAACTTTGAAAAAAATATGCCCCCTAATTAAATAAAACTGCCTGCACTTTTTATTTATTTTTTTAATAAATTTCAAAAAATTGAAATTTATAAAAAAATACGTAGACCTTTTAGATTTTTTTGATTCTTGCCTAGATTTTCGTGTTGTGGAGGCCATACGGCTTGCCTAACAATCTTTTTTTTCCTTAGATGCCAATTTCATCAAATTTGATGATTTGACAGGCGATCTTAAGGTTTTTGGGCCTTCTGAGCATGATGGTTGATGAGCCTAGTTTTGGGTTTAGTTTGGGTAAAATCTATAGTCTATTTGCTCATTGATGTCATGGATTTTGATGCTTAAGTGTTGGTATTGGCATAATGTTTCCCTCAAACCATTGACATTTGACATTACCCTATCTCTGTAGGCTTTAATGATATTTGGCATAATATGTGGGTCATCTCTGTTGATTTGCATACGATTAACAAGTGTTTCTTAAAGTGGTTATTGATGTGCAGTTATTGTGCATACTAACCTTGGACTGCAACCTTAATACATTAAGTTATGGAGGATACCGCCAGCTGGGCATGCACCATAACGTCCAGCCAAGGAGCCGCTCCAGGTCAAAGGTAGCCGACAACAAAGATTCTTCATACAACTGAATGTAACCGCCTTGCAATGGACCTTAATGATCGAGCATGCATGGGCGTTACTGCTATACTGAATCTACACTTGACTTGCATGTCTGACTGGATTCCATGCGCACGTAATTGTTGTCGCTCCACTTTTCCCTGCTTTCCCTAAATAGTGACCTCCCAGTCATAGAGTTGATTGCCTTGTTAGCTTAGTATAAATAATAATTTGATGCTCCTTCTTTAGGAGGTTGAACGATTCTACATTGTACTCTCATTTCAGTGATACATATACATCACTCTTTGTATGCACAATTTATAGTAAATGAAAATAAAGTTCTGAGTTCGAACGTTTGAGTTGTTAGTATAGAGGATACTTATCCAAGGGAGCCCACTTGGTGAGTAATCTGTTCTCTTAGTTTAGCAGTAGCTTAGTATTACTTGTTGTTTGATACTTAGTTTGAAATCTGGCATTGATTGTTCCTGCAACCACTAGAAGTCCATTTTGTGTCTATTCCTGCAGCCAAAGCAAACAAAGTAGTTCTTGTTTGTTGCTCAGATCTTTCATTCTCGCTTTGCATTTCAGTTCAACATAGTTGTGGGTTGATGCTTAGTATTTGCTTTACTTCCTTTTAAACAATTTACTTTCAACATTGTGTTTCTTAGCTGTAGGACACAATGACTACTTGAGCCCCTAGTGCACATATAGTGCCAACCCATTTCAAGTTCACGTCCTTGGGTTGACAAGTTAAATGCACCTTCATAGTGGTTGAATAACTATTCAGGTTAGATGTCCAATCTCTGAATTATGGCCGTAGAAGCCTAGTTATGAAATCATTGTAGGAGGAAGACATTTTTGGTGTCGTTTTCAGGGATGGTGTCAAGCTAGGAATTTTTTGGAGTCATTGGTAGTTTTGGTGTAGTATCTTTGGAAGTTGTTCTTAGCATAATTTTGTATAGGAAGTAATGACCCTCCTGATTCTTTACCAATTTTTTGTGTGAGCTGACTGATAGTGAGTGATACCGCATGCATAGAGGAAGGAGAAGGGATGCTTATGGGGCATTTCTTCCTAGCAATCCTCGTCCATTCTAGTTAGTTGAGTACTAAAACTTATCAGAAGGAGCTCCACACCCCTTTGCATATGCATATTCTGATTTGACTAGTTTTGAAGTCTCCCTAGAAGATCAAAATCAGCTTGAGAACCCCTTTGTCCTTGAACCACATCAAGTAGGCATGGGTGATGCAAATGGGAACAAACAAAACCAATCGTATTTTCCTTTTCCCATTGCCCATCATAATGAAGTTGACAACATTAAGAACATTCCTACCTCAACACTCCCTAAGTTTTATGGACTTGTGACAAAAGATCCTGATACCTTCTTGTTTGAATTTGACATACTCTGCAGGAGTTATGATTATACTACTGATGCCCATAGGCTTAAGTTATTTCCTACCACTTTGAAAGAGGCTGCATTAAGATGGTTCATGAGCCTAGGCAGAGATATTGTGGGAACTTGGGAGGACATGAAGAAAAAATTCCTTGAGAAGTATAAGGAATATTGCAGGGGTAGTGACATGAGAGGAGGAGATATTTTTAGAATGCAACAAAAGGCAGATGAGAGCCTGGAAGACTACATTGCAAGATTTCTGTTTTGCTTACAAAAATCTCCACACCATGCACTTAATGAAGACTCACAAAAGTTGCTTTTCCTAAGAGGAATCAATGATGGCTGCATGGATGCTTTGGACCTCATGGTAGGAGGAGATATCTCCCAAGTTTCTTGGGAAGATATCAAGAAGATTTGCCAGAATTACTCCATGGCAGCTTCAAAGAAAGGGAGATCTTATCAATCATCCATGGGTAAGTCAACTACCGATGGAGTTTCAAGAATGGAGATTACTAATTTGCTGGAAGAATTCAAGCAAGATATTATTAACAATCTAGCTACTCAACTAGATACATTTCAGGCCAAAAAGGAGAAAGAGGAGGCATAAATGATGTTGATAGAGTATTGTCCTCACTGTAGACAAAAAAAGAGGGACTGCATATGTAAGATGGTCGCTAATCTGGAAAGTAAGTAGACTCCACCTGAGTTCAAGCCAATTCAGATTGAAGAAGACCAAGTCTACTATGCTGCACAGAGGAAGCCCATGGCTCCAAGACAAGGTATGCCACCAGATCCACTATCCTATGCTGGACCATATTTTAACTCTTATTCATCTGGCAACCAATGTCAGCTCCCATATCCACCCAGTTATGGAGGATATCCACCATAGCCTTGGAGTAACTCTCCAAATGCTTGGCCTAGCCATCAGAGTCCTCCACCTCAGTGGCAACAACCTCAGGGGAATTGGCAGCAATTTCAAGGGCACTGGAAACCACCTCTAGGAAATTGGAAACAAACAAACCAATGGAGAGGAGGGAAACAATGGACTACCCAGAATACCACCTACATGCAACCACCTTCTCAGCCCCAACAACCTGCTATAATGCCTTCACCTACTAACCCAAATCCTAATGCACCTAAAACAACCCAGCTACCAACTCAGCCCACACCCAATCCTAATAATAAACCATGACAACAACCTATATATTCTGCCGATTCAAACCAATTTCCTACATATGTTGTGAGTGTAAGTGATATCCATTTGTGTTTAGGAACCAAGTTATTGGTCCCTTCCAAGCCCATCATTATTGAGTTTCTAGTGGAAGAGGAGGAGGAGCCTCTGAATGACCCGATCGAGCCAAATGCACATAAAAGTCCTGAACCAGTCCAAGCCAAATGAACCATGAAAGAACCACCATTTCCTTAGAGAACGGAAGTTACTAAGAAGAATGAAGAAAAGGAGGATACTACTTTTGACATCCTAGATCAGCTAAAGCATATATGTGTTCAAATACCCTTGTTTCAGGCCATAAAGGATGTTCCAATCTATGACAAATCCATTAAGGAAGCTTGTCTTAAGAAGCTAGGAAGGAAGAAGAAACACCCAACTATAGTTCATGTGGTGGGCCATCTAGGTGATATCATGTTGGGAAAAGTGACTATTCCCAAGTATAATGACCCAGGCAGTCCTGTGGTAGCAGTTGTCATAAACATGATTCAAGTGAAGAATGCCCTGATTGATTTAGGGGCAACAATCAATGTAATGCCCAAAGACATCCTACAACAACTAAATATTACAAGCATGAGATCTACTCCTATTGTCCTGCAGCTTGTAGAAAACTCTAGTATTAAGCCTGATGGTGTAGTGGAGGATCTTGTGGTATTATTAGACTCCTGGGAATATCCAACAAATTTTATTATTCTTTCTCCTAAGGCCACACTAGGCGAGTATCCCATTATCCTTGGAAGACCTTGGTTGGCAACCACAAATGCCTACATTGGATGTCGGTCAAGTGACATGACCATTTCAAATGGAAGGAGTACTAAAATTTTTGTTCTTTATCCACTTGCTCAACCATCTCATAATGAAGAAGATTCTGTATGGCCACAAGTTGGTGAAGAGGCTGAAGAAGTTAATTCTGTGGCGTAGCTTATGATGCTAGGTAGAATCTCTTTCATGCAGCTCCAAGACTAGGATGAGGTGTTGGTTAACATCATTTAGAATCATTATGGAGTGGAGGACACATCACCTTCTACTTTAGTTAGCACACTTATGTCTGTTCTTCCTACAACCACTATTCCTACAGACGCTTTTCTTGCAGATGTTCTTCTTGCAGTCGTTGTTCCTGCAAATGCTATTCTTGCAGATAGACTTCCTACAACAACATGTGCATTCCATACATTGCTTCCATGTGAACTAAAGGTACCATGTGTTAATGAAGTAGCCATGGTAGAATTAACTACACAAATACATGTATCAGAAGGAAGATATTTGAATGTTAATAATAAATTGAGTGAAACACAACTATTGTTCGAAAATCTATTAAGAGCCCATCAACATGCATTTGCATGGGATTATCATGACATGAAGGAAATATATCCTAAACTTTGTACCCATAGAATTTATATCAGAAATGATTGCACTCCAGTAAGACAGCCACAAAAGAGGATTAACCCTATACTAAGAGAAATTGTGAAAGGAGAACTGCAGAAATTGCTAGATGCAGGATTTATCTATCCTATTTCAAATAGTTAGTGGGTGTCTCCATTGGTGATTGTGCCCAAGAAAGGAGGGAAGTGGCAAGTATGTGTTGATTACAGAGAACTTAATGCTGCCACTAAGAAAGATCACTTTCCTTTACCATTCATTGATCAAGTCTTAGATACACTTGCAGGAAAGCAATACTTCTATTTTTTTAGATGGATTCAATGGCTACAACCAGATCCAAATTACACCAGAAGACCAGGAGAAGACCACATTCACTTGTCCATGGGGGACCTATGCCTACTCGGTACTCCCATTCAGCTTGTGTAATGCACCTGCAACCTTCTAGAGGGCAGTCATTGATATATTTTCAGACATTTCTCATGATTGCATGGAGATTTAGATGGATGACTTTACCACTTATGGTGTTGACTTTGATCAAGCATTAGAGAATCTCAAAAGGGTCCTACAAAGATGTGAGGATCAAAAATTGTCCTTAAATAGTGAAAAATGCTTTATGATGATGCAAAAGGGTGTATTTCTTGGCCACTACATCTCCCACAAGGGAATTCAAGTAGATCCTACAAAAATAGAGGTAATCACAAATATGCCTACACCTGTGAAACAAAAGGATGTTAGAAGTTTCTTGGGTCATGCAGGATAATATAGGTGATTTATCAAATACTTTAGCAAGGTAGCAACACCGTTGTATACCCTTCTCACTAAAGATGTTGAATTTCAGTGGACTGAAGCTTGTGACAAGGCATTTTCTGCTTTGAAGACAACTTTGATGAATGCTCTTGTACTTAAGGGACCCAATTGGGAGCTTCCTTTCCAAATTCACATTGATGCATCAGATTATGCCATAGGAGTAGTCTTAGGACAAAAAGAGGGAGTTGTTGAAAATGCTATATACTTTGTTAGCAAAAATTTGCAAGGAGCTAAGTTCAATTATATTGTGATAGAGAAGGAAATGCTAGCGGTAGTTTATGCATTGAACAAATTTAGACATTACATAATAGGCTATCAAATCTTTGTGCACACTAATCATGCAACCATTAGATATCTCATGAATAAACCTTTGATCACATGGATATTGGCAAGATGGTTATTATTGATGCAAGAGTTTGATATAACTATTGTAGATAAGCCAGGAAGAGCTAATGTTGCAGATTTTCTTTCAAGGCTGACTACATCAGATGACAACCAACCCATAGATGACTCTTTTCCCGATGAGCATCTATTCTCCCTCAGTGTGAAAATACCTTGGTATGCTAACATAGCCAGCTATTTGGTCATAGGTAGAGTTCCTTCTCACTTCTCCCCAAAAGAGAAAAGGGCACTCATTGAAAAATCTTTTCCTTTCTCTTGGATTGCTGGATGTTTTTTTTACTTTGGACCTAACCATGTCATGAGAAGATGAGACTTATGACATTTTGCATGCATGTCATAATGAGCCATGTGGAGGAAACTTTGAGGCCAAAAGGACAAGAATGAAAATCTTGAAAATAGGGTACTACTGGCCAACACTCCATAGAGATGTAGGAAGGTATACCAGAAAATGTTATAGATGTCAAAAGATGGGCATACCAACTAGATTTGATGAGATGCCACTGTGCCCTCAAATAGTGATCACTCCTTTTGACAAATGGGGATTAGATTTTATAGGACCAATTGACCCTCCATTAAATGGTAAGTCTTATATATTGGTATGCACTAATTATGTAATAAAATGGGTAGAAGTCAAGGCCATGAAGCATGCAAAGGATAACAAAGTTGCAAAGTTTCTTTATGAGGATATTTTCACAAGATATGGAGTTCCAAGAGAAATAGTGACTGATTAAGGGCCACAATTCACATCAACCCTTGTTGCAACACTAGTGCATAAAATATAACATTAGGCACATAAAATCTACTCCTTATCACCCCCATGCTAATGGCCAAGTTGAGGTGAAAAACTAAGAAATTGAAGCTATTTTGACCAAAACGATGGATATTCATAGGAAAGATTGGGCGAACAGATTACTCAAAGCTATTTGGGCCTATAGGACAACATGGAAAACAACTACAAGCTTCACCCCATTTGAGTTGCTAAATGGAAAGACCGCCATGATACCAATCGAATTTGAAAACAACTCTGCGAACTGCAGTGGATTTAGGGATGGACATTTTTGAAGCACAAAGAGAAAGAATCATGCAACTAAATGCTTTGGATGAAATAAGGAGAGTAGCCTTGTAGCATACTGAAGTAATACAAAACTAGAGGATCAGGTGGCATGACAGATTTATCAAAGTAAAGAAGTTCAAACCAGGAGATCGGGCCTTGCTCTATGATTGTAGATACCAGGACAATGTAGGAAAATTGCAAACGAGATGGCTAGGACTCTACGAGATTGTTGAGGTCTTTCCCAATGGAGCCGTTCAACTTAACACCATTGACCCTGTCAAGTTCAAATTACTTGTCAATAGTCATCGCCTTAGGTTATATCATAGGCCAACTTCTAAAGAAGAATTCTTGCAGTAGTTCACTTAGGACTCAGAGCTTCCTGTAGCCGAAGGCGGTGGACCTAGTGTCCCTCCTTCAACCTAATTGAGGTACACACTTTTCATAATAAAGACTTTCACTTATGTGAAAGTCCATTTCTCTGTCATCCACCCATCCACCCATCCATACCACCTTTCTCTCTCTTCCATCACTTCATTCCATATCATTCCATTCCACCCCATCTTCATTCATTTCTCAATCCAATTTCCAGTAAGGCGAGCGTTACTTATCCACAATCTTTGCAGTAAATCTTCCATACATTTAGGTATGTGCACATTAATTGCTTTATTTAATCATCTTTTAAGTATATTCATTTAATTGATGTATATTAACATAGGTATTCACATAAATTCTATTATTTCTTGTCAATCACCACTCCCATCTCACATGTGTGGAAACATGTCCAAATTTAGGTTGGGGGGAGGGAAAAAAAAGATGCAAATATTTTATTGCCCATGTGTCAAACCATATTAGGTTGCGTCAACATTTTAAAATGAGCTGATTGCATGAGTGAAATGATAGTAACTGCAACTGCTAATTTTTCCTATCATAACTTCCCTCTATCACTTCTTTTCTTGCTATTATTGCCTTGTCCTAACCTTGAGCTGCAAGTAATAAGATAGAACAAAAGAAAGAAAATACAGTCGATGCAGATATTGCAGGGAAGTGCAAAAGTTGAAAGGAGTTGTAGAGCATTTGTTTGATTGCAGACAATGGGAGGTGGGTTAGTTTGAAATGAACCCACGGTGCATGATATCTTACTATAGGATGCACAATGCCTTGCTGAATTTCAAAACTGTGGATGGATAGACTAATTTTTGAAACTGGATGGTTTTGATGAAGGCATTGCCCTTGAATTTTCCTAGACATTTTTGGAAGGAAAATCCACAGTAAAATGGTTAGAAGTTGTAGCAACAGAGGAAAGAATTGCAGAAGTTACAGGGTTACCTACTGATGGTGAAAATTACCTTGTTTCCAAAGACGCTAGGACAACTAGGGCTGAATTCGCAAAGCCAAATGATCCCCCATTGACCATAGACAACCAGTGCACAAAAAGAATGTCTCTACTCGAGCCATGGAAGCAGATAGCTGTGTATGTCATCAAATACATTACTTGCGAAGGCCGCCGGTCAAACTTGCATTCTTTCCACTTCAAGATTTTGAACCAAATGAGACGTGGGAGGAGGATGAATGTACCCAATGTGTTGTACAATCTTCTCTCAATCATGATGATCGAGACCCAGAAAGGTAGGGACAATTCTATTTCCCACCATTGCCTGATTAAATTACTAGTTGAAAAATATCTGCGTGATGTTTCTAGAATGAATTGGGAAGAGTTTATTAAGGTTGATCAAGATTATTGCCAGGAGGAGTCTGTTGATGTTGAACATTTGCCACCTATGGCTATAACTCGATCTCATAGGTCTAGCAAGAGGGTAAGCATGAAGGAAGCCATTCCTAGTGCTTCAATCTCTAGCGTTGGCTCTGGCACAAATCCTCTTGCAGCTGAGGAAACCATTGCAATTAGTTCTTTTGGAACAAAGTGCTCAGGAGAAGAAAGCTCTTCCTTAGGTCTTGATGATGATGAAGTCCCACTCGAAACCCTCATGAAAACTAGGGCACAATAGAGGGAGGTAGAAATAAGAAAAGGAAAGGCTAAAATATATCCTATGGAAATAAAAGTACCAAGTCCGAAAAAGAGGAAAGCTGATACTATTCCTCCTATAGCCAAAGGAAGACGTGAAGGACCTACTAGGAAATCAAGGCCACTCAAGCCTGTCTAGGAAAGCCCTAAACCTAATGAGACCCCACATGAAGACCCTGGAGCTCCAATGGAGTAGGTGTGTGAAAAAGAAGAAGAATAAGGGATATTTAAGGAAGCAACAAACATAAGACTAGCTGATCTTGCTAGCATTGCTGAGGAATTGGAAGAAAATTAGAACTTCTTGTAGCATGAACAAAGAGTCTTGAAGCATGAAGTCTTGCAGCAAAAACTAGAACAAGAGCAAGAGTTCCTGCAATGAAGGGAAGAAGAAACATCACCCTTACAACTAGAGACAACCGGAATACCCGAGTCTATGCAAATAATGCCATATACCAAAAGACTGGTAGGTATTCATAACCTTCCTGATTTTTCAGTACATGCAGAAATTTTGAATCTTTGGACAAAGATACAAAGAAGGGAGGAAGAATGGAAAAGGGAAAAATGGAAGTTAAAGGAAGAAATTCAAAAGCAGGATGAAGAAATTGAGGAGAAAAATGTAGAAATTACTAACCTAAAGCAGAGGGTAGATGATATGGCAGCTTTGGCACCAAAGATTCTAGAATGTAGAGAACCCCCAAAGGTCTATGCTCTACTCCTGAAAGAGAAGTATCTCTCTTTAAGATGTCAAGAATTGCCTCAGGTTTGAATCCTTTTGTTGATACCCCTATGGAATTTTTCAAGGCTTACAGGATTTCCTCTCCTGGAATGAAGAATTCATTATGTGAATTTTATTTACATAATTATGCTGTCACAAAATACCATGAATGGAACCCAGTGTTGTATGTTGGAGATGTTCAATTGAGAGCATTCATGTCTTGGGTGAAAAATGAAATTAGTTGGGGACAACAACATAGTGTTTATAAACAATTGGACTCTGATATCCCTTTGTATGTTAGAGCTGAATCAAATAACCCAAGGGATATTTATAGAGAATGGCATAGAATGCTGCTCAGACCGAGCTATGGCAACAAGATTATGCCTTGGATTGAGGCAGCTTACATTGAGTATGAGGTAAAAACAACAACAAAAGAGGAAACCATGAGGAGATGTTTATCCCAGAGATGGAATAGTTTGACCAATGAGCTGAAGTAGGCTGATCCACAATTATGTTGCAACGTTGAAAATAATTGAGAGACATTCAGATTGGAAGAACTCAGGGATGAATTGGCTTCCCTTGACTTTTCAGCCACCCATGCTCATGTCACCTATTCCAAATTTTAGATTCTACTAGAGTGATATTGCTGCAGAAAGGCAAAGATGGGATAGATTTGATAGATTGGGAGGATTCTATTGGGATCCTGACTCACACATTGCGACCACTGATGTTGGACAGTTCTCATTTGCAAATTTCAGAGCTTTGACCAAGCAAAAAAATAACTCTTCCCCTACTAGAGGACCGACAAAACGTTAGGTGTGGGGGAGTGATGAGCCTAGTTTTTGGTCTAGTTTGGGTAAAATCTATAGTCTATTTTCTCATTGATGTCATGGATTTTGATGCTTTAAGTGTTGGTATTGGCATAATGTTTCCCTCAAACCATTAACATTTGACATTATCCTATCTTTGCAGGCTTTAATGATATTTGAAATAATATGTGGGTCATCTATGTTGATTTGCATATGATTAACAAGTGTTTCTTAGAGTGGTTATTGATGTGCAGTTATTGTGCATACTAACCTTGGACTGCAACCTTAATACATCAAGTTATGGAGGATACCGCCAGCTGGGCATGCACCATAATGTCCAGCTGAGGAGCCACTCCAGGTCAAAGGAAGCCGACATTAGAGATTCTTCATGCAACCGAATGTAACCCCCTTGTAGTGGACCTTAATGATCAAGCATGCATGGGCATTATTGTTGTGCTGAATCTGTGCTTGACTTGCATGTTTGACTGGATTCCATGCGCGTGTGACCACCACTGCTCCACTTTTCCCTGCTTTCCCTAAATAGCATCCTCCCAGTCGTGGAGTTGAATACCTTGTTAGCTATAGTATAAATAATAATTTGATGCTCCTTCTTCAGGAGGTTGCACGATTCTACATTGTACTCTCATTTTAGTGATACAAATACATCACTCTTTGTATGCACAATTTACAGTAAATGAAAATAAAATTATGAGTTTGAACATCTGAGTTGTTATTAGTATAGAGAATACTTATCCAAGGGAGCCCACTTGGTGAGTAATCCATTCTCTTAGTTTAACAGTAGCTTAATATTACTTGTTGTTTGATACTCAGTTTGAAATTTGGCATTGAATGTTCTTGCAGCCACTAGAAGTCCATTCTACGTCTATTCCTGTAGCCAAAGCAGACATAGTAGTTCCTATTTATTGCTTAGATCTTTCATTCTCACTTTGCATTTCAGTTCAACATGGTTGTGGGTTGATGCTTAGTATTTGCTTTACTTCCTTTTCAACAATTTACTTTCAACATTGTGTTTCTTAGTTGTAGGTCACAATGACTACTTGAGCCCCTAGTGCACATACAGTGCTGACCCATTTCAAGTTCACATCCCTAGGTTGACAAGTTAAATGCACCTTCATAGTGGTTGAATGACTATTTAGGTTAGATTTCCAATCTCTGAATTATGGCCATAGAAGCCTAGTTATGAAATCATTGTAAAGAGGTAGACAATGGTGATGTCCGTTTCGACTCAAAATGCACCAAAATTGCAACTACCCTCTAGATCTGGAAACAAAGCAACTGCTTCAAAACCTCATAGTTTTGGCGTTAGGAATCAAAATTAGGTGAAACAAAATCCAAATTTGACTTTTTTGACAACTCTAGATCCAACAGCGAGGTCCTTTTCATACAAAAATGCTTTGAAAAATGCCCACCTCCAAAATTTTCAAAATAAGCAAAGGAGATTCAGATCTAAAGCCTACAACCCTTGTTGAAGAAAAAAACCTCATAAATCGAGAAGGGGTTTGTTGAATCCACGCTCTAATACCATGTTAGCATTGTGAAATAAGCACAAAACTATGAGCCATATGATCAAACAAAAAAAAACACCTTCCACACAAGAGATCTGCAAACAATATATGCAATATTCTTCAACAAGAAAAAACTATAGAAGAGGAGACTTTCAAGAAGATATAAAAGCTCTAGATAATATCCGAGAGATATTTAAAATGAGGGTTGAGTGCTTATAAGAGCAAAGCCCTAAATGAGAAAGGGATCAGATCATGATAAGTGTCAACATCACATGAGATGAGACATAATGATCTAATATTAGCTCAACTAATAAAGCATTAAAAACACTCCCAAGTTTAGCTTAAGTGCATGAGAATAAATTAGACTAATAATCAATTAAAAATTAATTGATTATTAGCTAATGTATGATAACTATAACAACCCCCCTTAAGATGAACTTAGGGAGTAGCTAAAAACCTAAAAAGAATGCATGATGGGTCTTGACAAACAAGGCCAAATAAATTCTAACATGGTGTCAGAGCATGTTAAAATTGTGAAACAAGCACAAAACCATGAGTCACGAGATCAAAAAACAAACAAATACACCTTCCAAGCAAGATATCTGCAAACAATATATGCAATATTCTTCAACAAGAAAAAGCTACAAAAGAGACTTTCAAGAAGATATGAAAGCTCCAGATAATATCCAAGAGATAATTACAATGAGGGTTGTGTGCTTATAAGAGAAAAGCCCTAAATGAGAAAGGGATCAGATCATAATAAGTGTCAACATCACATGAGATGAGACATAACGATCTAATATTAGCTCAACTAATAAAGCATTAAAAACACTCCTAAGTTTAGCTTAAGTGCGTGAGAATAAATTAGACTAATAATCAATTAAAGATTAATTGATTATTAGCTAATGCATGATAACTCTAACACCCCCTTTAAGATGAACTTAGGGAGTAGCTAAAAACCCTAAAAAGAATGCATGATGGGCCCCGACAAACAAGGCCAAATAAGTTCTAACATGGTATTAGATCATGTTAGAATTGTGAAACAAGCACAAAACTACGAGTCACATGATCAAACAACAAACAAATACACCTTCCACACAAGATATCTACAAACAATGTATGCAATATTCTTCAATAAGAAAAAGCTATAGAAAAGACTTTCAAGAAGATATGAAAGCTCCAGATAATATCCAAGAGATAATTATAATGAGGGTTGAGTGCTTATAAGAGCAAAGCCCTAAATGAGAAAGGGATCAAATCATGACAAGTGTCAACATCACATAAGATGTGACATAATGATCTAATATTAGCTCAACTGATAAAGCATTAAAAACACTCTTAAGTTTAGCTTAAGCGCGTGAGAATGAATTAGACTAATAATCAATTAAAGATTAATTAATTATTAACTAATGCATGATAACTCTAACACATACAATATGAAAAAAAAATAAAAATAGAAATCCATAACTTCAATATACTAATTGAAAAAATTGAATGACTTAAATGTTTAGGATCACTTCCTTTATCAATTAATTTAATATTATATAATGCATTAACCTTAGAAAGCCAATGAGATATAGCATATAAGTTTAGAATCAAGGAATATATATATATATATATACAATAATGTGTGTGTGTGTGTGTGTGTGTGTGTGTGTGTGTGTAAGGCCAACCATATTTAATGTGCTTCCTTATAACTAGGGAAAAATATGAGGCATTATAAAGGGGAATATACAATCAATTGGTTTTGGGAAAGAAATTTGAAGATTTTTTATGGTCAAAAGAACAACTATGACAAAATAATATATATGAAAATGCAATAAAAACAAACATATGATCATATATGTTACTGCATTAAAATTAGTCTTGGATAATGTTTTTATATTCTCCAACTTTTTTATTATTGATTTTCTAGTCCGCATTTTTGGGTGCATTATCTTTAATATGTGCATTCATTTCCTAGTCTAATTGTTCTCTTTCTTGCCTTCCCTGGTGCTCCCTTTGTTTTATCATGTTAATTTTGATTTCTTGGGTTTTGCTATGTTTGATTAGTTATTTCCTTGGGCTTGTATTTCTTTGGGTTTAACTTACCAAGTTTTTTATTATTCAATGTATTATTCTTTTTTAACTTTAAATTGAGTTTGAATTATAATTAATGTGTTGGAAACAAGCAACATTGAGAGGGGGGGGGTGAATCAGTGTTCTACAAAAAATAACTTTATTATTCTGATCATTAACCCACTTGAAACATTCAACCAAGAGAAATATATAGAAACATAAAGAAAATAACCATAACACCATAACACAAGGATTTTTATGCGAAAACCCTATTAGGGGAAAAACCACGATGGATGGCCAATCCACAATATAATTTGAGCATACTCAAAAAAGAAGTTTACAATATGGGAATGCACTTGCATTTAGGCTCACTGCCTAGAGCTCACTGCTCAAAATAGGAAGGCACACTACCTTACAGAGATTTGGATTAGATCCAAGAGAATGAACTAAAAGAATAACATCTAAAAATTCTTTATTACAATTTCGGTTAGGCTCAGTTGTTGATCTTCTGTCCTTCTAATTGATATTGAACTTCTGCTCTGCTCTACTCTGACTCACACCACAAAAAATTTATGCACAAGTGAAACTGTGCATAAAATCACTCTAACACTCTTCTAATATTAACAATACACATTGACACACCATGCATATGCATCAAAATGACATAATAAATCATACATATATATCCACGACTAACAATTTAATCACAAGTCGACTTTAATAAAACTTAAAAATATTAGCAACTATCAGCTCAAATCTTAAGAATTATCTAATGCACATCCACAACGATCATCCACAACTTAGCTTGGACCCAAAACATAATGATCAAACATAAAAATATTCGAATAAACATTCCTTGAATATCCACACCACATTTTATCAACTGAGTCGGCCCCAAAATACTGATAAATAGAAAAGTATCAATTAGATCTTCAAACTTACACATGACTTGGTACGGGGCACTAAGATTTCCAGATAACACAAGAAATACACTGATGCACATTTCGTGAGATCCACAACTCAAAATAACAATTGGAAATTTGCATGCAAATTGTTGAACACCAAACTACTGGAGGCTCTGTTCTTCCTGACTATCCTCAATTTGCCTGCCGGTGTGAGAAAATGGTGTCATGCAAATCCAATTACTAACTAGGGTTGCAATCAATGACAACACCAAAAGAAATTTTCAATGTCTCTTTCCAATAATTTCCCCCTTTGGCATTGATGGAAACACTTAGTGAAAAATGACTAAGTGTCAGATCAAAACCAACATGAATTACACTGCCACTTCAAAACTTCAAAAAGAAACTTCAATCTCAGCTCAAAAAAGAAATTCCCCATAAGATGACTATATATTTTCCATTTTACACTTCTCCCCCTTTGACATCAATGGAAAAAATTGGGGAAACTGAAACAAAATTCCAAAACTGCATAGGCATGAACTTGTAACTTACAAAGATTTGAAAACATTTGCAAAGTCTTGCATCAACACTCATAAATTGTCGTTGCAAACTTTTTTGAGACTCCAATACTGTTATGTGACCACACATTAAATATTATTGAGATTTTGCAGATTCAAGATTCTTTGGGTCATTAACTGCCATAGTAGCTTTCGCTTCCTTCAAAGCACTCACCATTATCTCAATCTTCAGACTAATAGTCCTCTAAGTTGAATTAATTTCCCAACAATCCTGTTAGATTCATTCTTTAAACATCTTATTTTGTCAAGTAGAGATGTTACTTGACCTTCTTGCTGAGCAACATCACCAACTAATGGATCAAAAGTATCAAAAATGATAGCCAATTGATTTTCAAGATCCTTCACCTTTTTCTCATTACCTTCAGTAAACTTGGACAAAACCAAACATGCATTATAGGCCTTTCCATCTTTAGATATAGAACCTTGAATGTTCTTCATGCAGGTGGCTAACAACTTCTTATCCTTTGCAATCACTTCCTTCAACCAACTAAGTCTTTTACCATTAAACTCTTTTTGCACTTTATCCTTAGCAAATTTCTCAAGAGACTCGAATTGAGTACTTACAACATTTATGAGCTTCTTTAGCTCACCAGAAGAGGAACTAGATGGATCCATGAAATGAGTAGGCATTAATTTTTGTAGAACTCCAGATGCAAGGCTTAGGAATTCACTATCCTCTATGTGAGACTTCAAAATCTTCTCGCTAGTCTTAGATTGAGAAATTGATGCGACCTTCATCATCTAAATTGGGGAAAAAGTGGATAGATTGATTGATCTTTCATCCTATTTAGGATCAAAATATTCCTGGTGCTCTATCAGAGATCTCTTCACTACCTTGGCAGGTTTCTTCCTTCCACTATGATTTCTTGAACTTTTTCTTCTTCAACCTTAGGTTCTTCAGAGACTGTTTCTAGATTTCCTTTAGGCACTTCAACCTCTTTATTTTGCACCTCCTTCTCCTTAGCTAATACCACCTTAGGAACTTCAGTTTCCATAGGTGTCTTTGTATTTTCCACATTAGGAGGAATATGAAAATCCTCAATGTCTGCATTCACTTCCTCATTTTTTAGAACATTTTCAATATTCATTTCCTCAACATTAATCTTATTCTTTGACATGAAATCTTCCATAATCTCCTTGGTTTCACCAAAAACAACATCAGTTTCACCAATCGTGAGTTTATTCACCCTTGTCTTTCTCTTAAATTCCTTTTTATCCTTTTCAAGGAGCGAATTCATCTCCTCAATTGACATTTCTGGACACAAATCTGCAAGAATTCTCTTCCTCAGATTCTCTTCTTCTGTTCTATCACTTAAGCTTCTCGACTCCAAAATATCATATAGACTCTTTGGTAAGCTAGACATAATCTCAACAAGAACTTTATTGAAAATGTTCATATGTTTTATTGTGGCTTCTTCAAGAATTATTTGACCTGATTTATCAAAAGTTTCATACAATTCACAGAGGGGCTTAAGATTACCATCCTTGATAACTGCATTCTCAACTTCCTCAACTGACATACTAGGTTTATAACTTTTTCCTTCTTTTCTTTTTCTTCTTTGCAAGGAATATTTTCTCTTGTTTAACTTGACAGCCTGAGTTCCGGTAGCTTTCATTTCTCTCAAAACTTCTTCTGATTTTGTTTCCTCATCTTTTGAAATAGGTTCATATGTTCTTGTGCTTTTCTTCCTCTTCCTTTTACCAGAAGGCTTGTCTTGAGCTGGCTTGGTTGCAGGAGTGGATAAGGATGGGGAACTCCTTGTAGATCTAGTGCGGGAAGAAGATGCTCCTAGACTAGCAAACTTTGTTTTTGATTTCTCTTTTGCTACTTTTGCCTCATCTCTCCTCCTTCTTGCTTCTCTCAAAGCTTCTACACCTGTAAGCCCATACTTTCTGCAAAGACTTCTACTTCTTTCCTCACTCTCCTGACTATCACCGACTTTTTCAATTCCTCATGAACCTACATACTTTTCTTTGCATATGTTCCAAACCTCTCTTCTCCCTGATCCAAAAGTGAACTCAACAAGTGTTTTGCATACATCTTCAAGATTTTCTCCTCTACTTCGTATCCCATAGGCATGATCCATATTGCTTTGGAATCAACAACTTCCATATGACATTGGTCAATATCCATATGAAGTAGATAGTATCTTTGTATTGTTCCACAATTGAAGTGGGAATTCTTTCCCTAGTATGCATCATATTCTAGAAATTTTTGAAGTACCCCCAGAGGGTGGTATTCCTGACCTGATGATCACCAATTCCAAACAACATGTTCCTTATTTGAACAACTACAGGCTCATCATTTTTCCAATGTACTTTTCCAACACCCAGAACCTCATCCATGAAATAGAAGAATAAACACAATAGCAGATTACCGTATTTGAAAGTATTATTCTTATCCTTCTTGATTTTACTCAAATTCTCCATCAACTGACTTCTGAGCAGCTCGCACAAGTCATATTCTACATTTTGCTTTACCATTTCATAAGCTGCATAGATGGTTGTACCAGATATAGAATTATCCCATCTAGAATGGTATATCTTGTAGCCAATGACAATTGATGCAAATTTTACATCCACTTCAACAATATCTTCTATTGTCATATCCCTTCTATCCCATTGCACACCTGTTGCCTCAGTAACCTTCTCATTCTTCATGGATTTAAAGACTGGAAGTCTACTGGTGGAATTCAGACTTGTGACTGCACATATAGCCTCTTTTGTGATCTTTAAGGGTATATTTAGCCACATGAACTCAGCATGAACACGCTCAAAATGTATCTAACCCATTCACTTTCCTCAACTATGGGAAATTTTGCAAACTGTGTGAATTTCTTCTCTTCTAGGGTTTGAAATTCTGGCATTACAATAAGATCTTGTTTAATTATATGATGGGAATACAAATTCATTATTTGAGAGCTCCCTAATTATTGAATATTGACATGTATATAAGCCCTAATATCTTCTGTGTGCAATACTCGTACGGTACAAATGAAAATTTTCCTAAGGGCTCGGTCTCAACAGACTTATAAGGATGTCATTTGAATTTAGGATGGGGTTTGTCCTTAACCTCTACTACCAATGGAGTGGCCATGATTGCAAAATAAAAAATTCATAGGCTTTTCGATAAATACCTTTTTGTCAGATTGGAGTTTAATCGCAAAATCTTCTTCAGACTTTGAATCTCTCCACAATTCAGCAAAGTTCACTCCAGGGCTCTTCAAACTACTTTCCTCCAAAATGCAAAGTGACAAATGAAGGATAAAATTTTCTTTTTATCATTCACACAACTAACCCTTTTGTCACAATGAATTCTTTTACCCTAGTTCATTTGGTTACTTTGTTTTCATGCACTGAGACAAATAATTCTTTTGTGGATCTCCTATACTACATAATACCTTCTCAAATCGGTTGAACAACATATAAAAAGCATCTGGGTACTAACGAGACCTATCCACATTCCGGTGTCAGTTATTGATAGGGGTTAAGATATTTTCTTGAAAGTTTCCCCTAGGTCAAAGGCCTAAAACTAATTTCTGAAGGAATTACCAAAAGTAGATTATGGTGCTAGTGTATTTCCTTCAACAGAGGGATTCTTTTTTACCCATTTCTTCTTCACCTGACTTCTGATCACATTAGTAGTGACTTTAACTTTTCCCTTAACATCTTGTTGCATGTTCTATTTTACCAGACCTCTTCTATTCGAATAGAATCTAGTAGTGTGGCCAAATTTGTTGCAGCTGTAGCACACAACACTTCTCTATCCAAGCCAATCGCTCTACTGATTTTGTCTTGATCTGCATTGGTTAGTAATATGCCCAAGTCTATTGCATGCATAGCATCTGATATCTCTATGAAATTTATTCATTACAACTTTGCATTCACTTGATTTATGACCATATTTATAGCAATTAAAGCATTGACTTGAGAATGATGGTCCACTTGTGTTCATCTGCTCCTACATTGAGAAGCCATATGACCGAATTTGTTGCAAGAAAAATAGTAGCCATTGAATCTTTGAGCATTTTGTTGTCTTACCAGATTCCTTCTAGCTCCATTCACCTGATTTCCTTGCCTAAATCTCCCTTGTCCTTATTTCTTTTGTCTAGATCCAGAACTTTCTCCTTCTTCATATCCAAGACCTCGCCTGTCACCACTAGTCCTCTGAACTTTAATTAGTTCATCAAGTTTGGCTGAACTGGCTTTGAATTTCTCCTTGTACTCATTTGCAATAGTAAATTCATCTCTAAGATCATCAAGCTGTTTTTCAAGCATTTCCTCATTATTTTTAGATTGTTCCAATTCATTGTCCAATCAGTTGCATTGTTCAAATTTTTTTTGTCAAGGATTGAGCAAGCTTTTCTTCATTCTTCTTTCTATCTTCAATTTCCTTGGTCATTTTCATCATGATGAATTCCATCTCACGCATCAGGGAAACATTTTCTCTGGAAAAATTTTCACACTCTTTTGTTTTCTCCTTCAAGGCATGACTGAGTTGTTCATCTTCCATGCTTCTGTTCTTCTGCTTGAGTTGATCACATAATTCCTTTCTTTTCTCCCTTGATTCATTTATTTTGTCTTTCAATGACTAGATGAATTTTTCTGTATTCTCAAGACTTTCCTATAGTTCCCGGTTCTCAAACTTTGACTGGTCAAGATCATCTAGGGCCACCATAAAGTTGTTGTTGAAGACTACTTGTATCCATTGAAAACACTTGCCAAGATCTCCCCAAGTTGTTATACTTCTTTCGAGGTACTAGCTTTGATACCAATTATTGGAAACAAGCAACACTGAGAGGGGGGTGAATCAGTGTTCTGCAAAAATTAACTTTATTATTCTGATCATTAACCCACTTGAAACATTCAATCAAAAGAAATATACCAAAACAAAAAGAAAATAACCATAACACCATAACACAAGGATTTTTATGTGGAAACCCTATTAGGGGAAAAACCATGGTGGATGGCCAATCCACAATATAATCAGAGTATACTCAAAAAGAAGTTTAGAATATGGGAATGCACTTGCATTCAGGCTCACTGCCTAGAGCTCACTGCTCAAAATAGGAAGGCACATTGCCTTACAGAGATTTGGATTAGATCCAAGAGAATGAACTGAAAGAATAACATCTACAAATGCTTGATTACAGTTCCGGTTAGGCTCAATTGTCGATCTTCTGTCCTTCTGATTGATACTGAACTTCTGCTCTCTGCTTTGACTCGCACCACAAAATATTTATGCGCAAGTGAAATTGTGCATAAAATCACTCTAACACTCTTATGATATTCAAATACACATCGACACACCACACATATGCATCAAAATGATATAATAGATTATACATCTATATCCACGACTAACAATTTAATTGCAACAAGTTGGCTTTAATAAAACTAAAAAATATTACCAATTGTCGGCTCAAATCTTAAGAATTATCCAATGCGCATCCACAATGGTCGTCCACAACTTAGCTTGGACCCAAAACATAATGATCAAACACAAAAATATTCGAATAAACATTCCTTGAATATCCTCACCACATTTTATCAACTGAGTCAACCCCAAAATACTGATAAATAGAAAAGTATCAACTGGATCTCCAAACTTACACATGACTTGGTACGAGGCACTAATATTTTTGGATAACACAAGAAATACACTGATGCACCTTTTGTGAGATCCACAACTCAAAATAACAACTAGAAATCTGCATGAGAATCATTGAACACCAAACTGCTGGATGCTCTGTTCTTCCTAACTGTCCTCAATCTGCTTGCCGGTGTGAGCAAATGGTGTCATGCGGATCCAATTACCGACTAGGGTTTCCATAAATGACAACACCAGAAGACATTTGCAGTGTCTCTTTCCAACACAATGATCTAGAGTATTTATCTTGATGTTTTTGAGTCTTTTATATTCTAAATTTCTTTAAGTCTGAAATTTTTTTAACCTTACTTTTATTGTCTTTTATGTTTAGTTTTATTTATTTATTTATTGCATTTTCAAAATGGATTTAATTAGATTCAATATTTTGCTAAATTTATTCTTTTTGGAGCATTCTTTTTAGGCTTTACTTTGTTTTTTTCTAAATTTAGACCCATCGAATTATTAAATCTAATTAAATATATTTTTGCATTCAAATCTTGGTGAGTGCTTTGAAACCTAGAGTTTCTATATTTCACTATGCAACATACAAAAGTTCAAATTTGATTGGATACAAAGACTTTGTTTAGGATGGCGATCTTGATGATCATAAGTCCATGCTCAACTATATATTTAACCTTGGTTTTGGTCCAATTTGTAGGCAAAAAAGGAAATAATATTTCATTTATGTCTCGTCAACTAAGGCTAAGTATTAGGGGATTGTTAATGTGGTTATTGAGGTTATTTGGCTTCACTATACCCGCATTGATCTTGGTATTCCTTTTTCAAGGCCATCAATCATATATTGTGATAATCAAAGTTCCATCCAAATATTGAAGAATTGAATCCATCATTAGTAGAATAAACACATTGATATCTATATGCATTTTATTTTGGAGTCGAGACAAGAGTAGGTTATTGATTTGTGTTATTTTCCTATAGCAAAGAAAGTTACAAATATTTTTTCCTAAACCTTCACTAAGATAAAGTATCTCCATCTATGATATCTCTTGGAGGTGCCAGATAGCATTCCTTTAAGGGGGTGAATTAGTCCTTTTTGCTTCATCATCTCACTGGAGGGAATTTTTTCTCATTGTTTTTGGACTCATTCTCTTCTTTCTAGGTGGATTTTATTTTACATGGGTACATCATCAAGACTTGTATCCAAGACCCATACATTGCATTAACTAATACATTTTCTATATGGCTCTCCACTTATGTTCTTTTCACACTTAGTTTACTTAGGTACCTTTTCACTTTATCCTGTATTAGCTATGTTTTTAGTCTCTTGAGTGGTATATCATATACGCTCACCTATTTCAATCATTGTAATCACTCATACTTTTATTCTTTGCATTCATGTTGAATAATGGGTGGAACTCCTTGGCCAATAAGAATGATAATAAATTAGTTTTTGAATATAGTTTAAAAGTTTTCATGTTTACTTTATTAAAAAGACAATAATTTATAAAGAAAATTACACCATATGATTAGTCAATAGATGTAGCCTAGTTATAAGACCTTAGTTATAATAGTATCTACCAAAAAGGTGGGTAAAAATAAGATTACATATTACAGTTGCATAGCCCTAGATATACAATAACATTCAAATACTCTATTAAAAATAATTAAGAATATATAATAATTGTTTAACAATAGTAAAAATCATAACTATAATTAAACCTTCATAAACCAAAGCATAACAAGGATAATAAAACCTAACATAATTGTCTGAAAGTCATGTACTTATAGTGAAAATAATCAAGGGGGTTTATAGTAGCTCACAACATATCTTTGATGTGAAGTAAAAGAAGATATTCAAAAATTCTTATTTTAAAACTACAATATAACATAAATAAGTGATATAATTGTAGGATGAAAATTCACTAGGCCTTCAACTACCCTTTCAAAATGTAATATGTGAATTTATGCTTAGCTACATTATTTCTATTCAATATCTAGCAAGAAAAATAATCTCTTTACTTCATAGCATCTTACTTTCACAAAGCAATAGTGAGTTGACTTCAAGTTGATGAGAATTATTAGATGAGGGTAATTTATAGACTCAACTTATCCTCCACATTATAAACACGAATTAGTGATGTGTCTTGGGGTACCTATTATTGTCTCAACTTGTTGTCAATACTTTTTGAAAAAGTATGAGTTCCTATGCTCAATATTGTTACAAAGTTGGCCAACAAACAACATAAATTGAGATATTCTCCCTTGCACTTTAAGCTTGTTAGAACTGTAAAATTTTGAAATTTTTATAGTCTATTGCATCCAAGAGTTCCAGCATTGAGTCCTCATCATAAGCATAAAATTCCCTCTTTGTATTGTCTTGCTTATTTTCTATCATAAAATTCATTGAGTCCATCAAGTCCTTCATTTTTCATTAAAAGATCCGAATCGGCAAGACATTGTAAAAGTCTCCCCAACCTGATTTTTCACTAATATATGTTTGTTGCAGACTATCGGCAAGACAATTTTCTTGTTTCAATGACAAAAGGAATCATTTCAGAAAAGGGGAGTTATTTTCGGAGTGAAGTCATGGCGAATACATTGTGTTTTGCCAACTGGTGCATGTAAAAGTATATCGGTCAAGCTAAAAGTATTCGGGAGGATGTGTTGGCGAACTATTTTTTCTTGTCGACAGGCATCTATAAAAAATATATCGACATATGTTGGGGCATCGGTGTAATGTCAGGGCGAAGATAATATGTCATACCGACTAATGCATAAAGGGGTTGTTTCGGCAAGATTGATTGGTATCGGCATGAACTCATAACAAAGTCATTTTGTCTTATCGACTGGCTTGCAAGCAATTGTCTTGGTAAGACTTGTGTGCATCGGGGAAGGTCTTAGTGAAGCGGTTGTTGTTTCGCTGAACCAAGTTCAAGGGTATTCAAAAGCTATCGATGAGAAGTTATAGAGTCTTGCCGAGTTAGAACTTATGCCAATAGAGATTTCAATTGCCGGGAGAGGAACTTTTCGGTATAAGTTTCACCGAAGTATGAATATTATACCGACAGGTAATTCGGGGTGAGTTTTGGTGAATAGTAGTAATCTGGAGGAGTGATTTCGGTAGGACATTTTGTGTAGGTATAAGTCTTCCCGAAGGTTCATTGTCTTGCTGAAAGTATTGTTTCAATGGTTGGGTTTATTTCTTTGGTGTGAAAACTTGGTGGACACACCGAAATGAGAATTCATCGGTGCAAGGCTGATTTTGTTTTAACGATTGGAAAATACATTGAAGAGTACATATTGGTAAGACGCAAAGGTATCTACATAACATCTCCTCGGCTTTGAAAGTAACAGTGAAGTGGGTGAAATGATGATTACATCGGAAAGAGTATAAATTCGTCTTGGCGACCCAAGGAAAATAAAGACTTTCAGAGAAATAGGATGAAGTCTGCGAGATATCTCCCCAACATTTGCAAGTTACGGAAAAGAGCATAAAGATAAAGGATTTCGGTTGGTGTGAGAACATTAATGTCTCAGTGACTGGACAATGCTTTGAAGAATGCATATCGGTATGGCACAATGAAGTCTATGTAATATCTCCCTGATTTGAAGTTGTTATAGAGACATGAAAAACATAAGCATTAGCCATCAATTTGATATCAGGTGTCGGTAAGACCGCAAAGTGTCTTGGCGAATGTTGAAATAAATGTTGAAAAGGGATTTCACCCCAGATTTGAAATTTTCTCAATGATAGGACATTTGATGCGACAGTGCCAGTTTCAAAGGAGGCTTCATTCGTGCTTCATTAATGGCGCGATGGGATAAAATAGTAATGACATTAGTATTTTAATCAATTCTTCATTTTCGAATTGATTGCTGGCGAATTGGCATGCTGAATAGAGAACCGGGACATTTTTTAGTTTAGCTCAAGCAAAATATTGTAAGTAACTGCTTATTTGTTTTTCACATTTTGATTCTGTAAGCTTGAAAATGGAGTCTTTTGGTTATGGAAAGGGTAAGGGTAGAAAGCTCGGTGAGAGTAGTCAGTCGAAGGGAAAGAAACAAAAGACTGATACAGAGCATGAAGGCACTGAAAGGAAGCTAAACCAAGTCCTTATTGATCAACTACCTGGTTTGGGGCCTAAAGCTAGAAGGTCTGCACAACTTAGGGCAGGAGTTGATAAGCTATATGATAAATGCAAGTTCATAGGTGATGTCTGGATTGCTGTAAGGGGGTATGAGCTTTTCAATTTCCACTACCATAGGAGGAATCGTTTTGAGCCAGTTTGTAATCCATGGAGGTTGAATGTAGGGAAATTGGTATGCCCTAATGTATTTGTTAATGCTGAATTGGTAAAATTGCTTGTTGATCATTATGATCCAAAGTATAAAGCAATATGTGATCCTTCTGGAAAATCATAGATACATGTGTCAAAAGAAGCAATTGGTGAGGTTTTCAAATTGGAAGGGTTTTGCAACGAGGAAATCAATTGTGAGGAGTTGCAGAAGGAATTTTCTAGAATGGATACAAGTTACAAGGGTTGGAGGTTACCAATTCATAGGGTTAAACAAGGTAACAAGCCAAAACCTCTAGAAGAAAGTGAAGGGCCTCTCTATCATGTAGATTTGTTTGAACCCTATATGAGGTACACATATTTTTCACTGTGTCAGGTGTTAGGGATGGAAGCTCCTGAATTCATGTCAATGGTGCCAATGGTTATCACAGTAGATATTCAATATCACAATTCCAGGCCATTTGATTATGCTTCATATATTTCTAAGGAGCTTAATTCAGGATTGATGGCTATAAAGAGTGGAGCTTCTATTGTTCATCTTAGGAATTATTCTTTGTTGATGCACATGGTGTTATATTTTGGACAAGAGTTAGGGTTATGGCCTCTAGAAATGAGAATTTCTCAGATTGGTAAGGAGGGTGAAGCATTTCCTATTCAGTTATGGATTGCCATTTGGGATAGTAGGTTTGCTGGTTCTAGTTTTATTCATTTTGAAGAGAATTTTGTAAAGACATTGTATAAATTATATCATTATCCTTGTAATCATTCATTGACTGATGAGATCAAAAGATTCCTTCGGCCTAAAGACTTCAATGGGCCAATTGACCATAACTGGGGAGACTGGTATTGTTTAGAGGGAGCTACAGTAATCAGAGTGTATGGATTTGAAGATGCTCCTTTCATTCTGCCAAGGATAGTTCCAAATAGGGTTGCATACTTGGAAATTGTCAGACAAATGGATTTCTATAGTGTGATGCATTTCAGTTCTTTTGGGAAGCAAGATTTTATGCCTAGTACTTTATGCTTTGGTGATTTCACTGTATTGGCTAAAGAGGGATATAATTCAATCCTTGACAAATTGCTGCATTATAATATGAAAAGAGGACCAACCAGGACAATTTTTGACCCTAAAGGATATATCAATTCAGCCAAGGAAAGGATTAACTTTGGAGGGTATCGGCATGTACCCTATCCTTTTGATGATATGATCACGAATCTGGATGAAGATGAAGCAGAAAGGGTAGTTGAAAGGTATAACCAAGGGATACAAGATACTAAGTTATTGTCTTCTAGAGATGAAGAAGCACCAAGAGCTAATGTGCCACATGGTAGAACAAAAAAGGTATCTAGGATGAGGACTCAGCAATATGTCTGCCCAGTCAGAGAACAGAGTGTTGAAAGTGGTGATGTTGATGCTAGGCACATGGAGTATAGATCATTTGTTTATGATGATGAGTTTATACATTCCCCTAAGTTCAAAGAATTCTTGTACAAGCAGAAGGGGAAGGGGATAAGAGAGAATGTTGATGATATCACTTCTAGAAATGAGGAACAATTGTTGGCTCAATTGAGAAGATGTGTGGATGATGAAACGACAAATATGACTCCTGAAGTGGGGAGAAAAATGTTGGAGGATGCTGGTGTCATGATATTTCCTAGTCTTGATTTGAATTCTGCATTGGTCTTTGATAGTTTCTTGAAGGGCAGTAATGCTACTTATAAGCTTGATAAGGAAAAGGTGACAGAAGTGTATATGCGCTCCAAGTATAATACTGATGAAGGATCAATGTTGATATGGGCTTTGTACCCATCCCACAGGAAATCAGTGGTACTTGATACAAAGAAGGCATTTGGCCATGTCTTGACTCTAAAAGCTAGAGAAGCTGATCCTATAGCTACTGCTGATATTGGGGTAAATATTGCAAAGTTGAATAAAGCACATATTCAATTATTGATAAAAGAAAGAGAAATGTATAAAGCAAATAATGAGAAATTGCTGAGAGAAAATGATAGACTCAAAGACTTGGTTGGTGTTTCAATGGGGACAACCAAAATGATCACTCAAGGAGAAAGCTCTCAGGCATAAGACCACTAGGTAGGGTCAAGTGCTTATTCTTAGGGGAAGCATGATGCTATTGCTACAATTGTCAAGAAGAGGCAGGATCATTTGACATCCTGGTTGAATAAATTGTGGGGAAAATACTCTCATACTCTTGCTGCATTGAAGGAGCACACAAGGATGGATGGACGAATCATGGAGAAATTCCATGAGTTGGCTCAAAGTGATGAAGCTAGCAGTTCTGCACTTGAAGCTGCAAATCACATAATCAATCGCCATCAAAATTTCTATGATGAATTGCAAGGGGATGAACAGGGGTTAATTGCAGCTACTAAGAAAACTGTAATTACATTTTCTGATGATAATGGGGATTTGAAAGAGGCCACCAGATGGAAAAATGAATGTGAGTCAATGCTGAATGAAATCATGAAGATAGCTTCTATAGAGGATACAACATTGGAAGAAGTGAGTAAACATAATGAGGAAATGGTCAAGATGGAAGTTACAATTCGAAATGCTGTTGGAGATGCAAACACATATGAGCGTCAAGATTATTTGGACCACCTCAATAAGAATCACTTATGGCTAAATAGAGCCTAGTTATTCTCTATCTTTTGTTTTATAATATGTATTTTCTATTTCTGAAAGGATGCGTCCTTTCATATTCTCAATGTATAAATGTCCATTTTGTAAGCAATATGCAGATATAGATAGATTAGGATAGAGAATAGAAAATACGGTGGAACATGATGTTTCACAGGGCTGAGACTCTGGTGTATGTTTTGAAGCCATGGAGATATCAATGAAAATCATCTGGTTTGCTGGCGAATTCTGGTGTCAATTGTTGTGTTGTGCCTATTGAAAGAATTATTTGAGTTGTCTCTAAGATTGATGTTGCTTGGTTATTTAAATCAACATAACAAGTTTATGTCTGGTTTATCAATACGTATTTTCCGTATCTGTGTGATTGGTTGATAGGTTCTTTCAAGGAAGGATTAAATCCTTTTGATTAATCACAGTAATCAAGGAATTTCATCTAGATCATTAAGAAGAACTTAATAATCACTACCTTGCATTTTTATATTGGTTATAAATAAAACATGCCAAACAATTTGAATGAATCCAGAAAGAAGTCAGTTGTTTAAGATTTCATTTGACTCCGTACATTATATAAGGCACTAGTCTCACCGTTTTCAATCATTTAGTTTTATTCATACTTTTTACATCTATTAACTTAGCATATTAGGGTTCAGTTTTGAATGCTGGTATACAATATATACCAAATTTGTTTTATTTTGTCCATTCCAATTTGCCATCGTGGACAAATCATGGCAAGAAGAGAAGATCAATAGTCAAGTCTTCTTCATTTGTTACAGGTACACCTGCCTAGGTCTAGCAACACTTGGAGAGTAGAAGGTTTAATTGTTTCAAACCTTGTTTTGTTACCCTAAACCGTTGTGAAATCTTGGCAACCTTTCATGGTTCAAACCTGCGTTTTTGAGAGCTAACAAAGCTTTTTAAAGCCAAGGTGGGTAGACCTATTTGATACACTAGTTCAAATATGCAACATATTTGTATTATATCATATTGTAGATATAATGATCCATACAATGTGATAGGGATTTTTAGGATACATGGATTGCCAATGGGGACCTAAAGTCAAAGCATGGCCATGACCAAGCAACCTTAAGGAATAAAGAAAGCGTAGGAAATTATCAATAAGAAAAGATAAGGGGTTGATAAGATAATGATACATGTGGTGAATAAGTTGTAGATTTGTAAAATAACTTGGGCAACCACTCAACAATAAAATACAACATTGCGATAATAACCAACATAAAGGGTCATATGAAGCATAACAATTAAGATGCACATTTTGTTGAATAGGAGATAAAAATACCTTGATAAAATGCTTTCTATCCTATTTTTTGCATCTTAGAACATAAATACATAAATATTATAATCTAATCATGAATGTGCTCAATAGGTCCCTTTTAACAAGCAATTATATCTAAAATTATAGTTCTCAACCCCATATCAACATAAAAGAGATGCACAAACCCTTTGGCTATCTCATAAAAGGTATGAATAAAACTATTTGGAAGATTAAAGTATTTCAATGTGCATGGAAACAACATAACCAATAATATCACCTTTACCATTATATATTTGATCGCCTTTATGATTATATATTTAAAATAAGTCTATATTTGAGTTTTTTTGTGTTTTGAGGCATTGAGAGAGAAATAGAAATGATAAATGAAAGTGAGAGAAATCATGAAATACTAGAAATGATATCCATTATACATTTTTAAATGATAAATGATAATTAAAAATTATTGAATTATTATTGTTTACGTAGCATTAGCTACAACACTCGTGTAGGCTAAGCCAATTTACTTAGTAATCTCATCCTAAAGATATCCATGACATATCATATAAGTCAACTTTACCTCTAATTCAAGATAACTAAATCTACTCACTATATCCTCATAATAACTTTGGTTTGTTTAAGCATTGCTTCAATTATAATACCATATCTTCTTAAAATGAAGTTTGGTTCTATCTCCCAAATTATATCCAAAAAGGTTATTTTCTCCCAATATGAATAAGTTGCTATAGTTTCCTTTTCTACCTTATTCATTGTTGATTTCACTTTTACAATCATTGTTGAAATTGGCATTCCATATGCTTGGTAACATAACCATCTTATTGATTAAACCAAGTGTTACCCTCAAATATCTAAGGATTTTAAATTGATTCAAAATTCATATTAGTAAATGGTTTTCCTAAAAAAGTAGGTTATTAGTGCTCAAATAGACTTAAAGAAACTTAAATTATTTTTCATAAAGTATGGTTATGTTCATACATTACAAATTAACCTATCATTCCAAATTGTTGTCCCATTGGTACATACCTATCCCCTAAAACAATTTCACACTTGACACTTATTCATGGTTTGGTCTTTAGTGTTCATGTAGTTCAATATAGCTAACAATTTAAACATTAAAATATATTATTTGGTGTTTTGAAGTTCATCTTATGAACTACATCAATAATTCTTATACTTTTTGTTTTACTTATTTTAATCTATTCAAGATCGACAATCACATTCAAAGAAATTGTTATAAATCTCACACTTTAGGAACATAGGGTTACGTTTATGTACTATGGTTTGGTCTTCTCAATTAAAAATATTGCTTATGAGAGTCATAAGAAGGGCATCCAATAAATGGACTTAAAATTTTATTTCAATGCTATTCATAGTAAACACATAAAGACATAGCTTTCAAACCTTATACACTATTTTCATCATCAATCTATTAAAGAAAAATTGGTGTTAGGATTGTACAAATGGAACATTAAATCAAGAGTGTAACAACTTAGTTCAAAATATTTTTAATTTCCTCTTTTTCCTTTTTTTCCTTTTTTAGTATCCTTGAACTTTGATCTTAATAATGGGAAATATATAATTAGATTGATTTGGAATTTGAATCGCTAAAAGACTTTTGGTATTTTAAAAGTGGGCTAGTAATGCTACAATAGACTTTAAGAACTTAAAATAAGTTTTCATAAAGTATGGTTATTTTCATACATTATGAATTGACTTACGATTCTAAAGTAATGCCCTATTACTACATGTCTAATTCCTAAAATAATTTCACATTCAATGCTCATACATGGGTTAGTCTCTAATATTCATGCAAGTTTGAGATAGCTAACAAGTTAACCTTTGAAAAATATTATTTGGTGCCTCAAAGTTTGTCTCGTGGATTACATAAAAAAATATATATATAATTTTTCTTTTGCTTGTTTTAATCTATTGAATATCAAAAACCACATTCAAAGGAATTGATGTATCACCCTTTGACAATATATTATTATGTTTATATATGATGGTTTGGTGTTCTCAATAAAGACTATTGTTTATGGGACTCATAAGAATGTCATCTAATAAATCAAATTTAAATTTAAATCTTATTTTCATGTGATTCATAGTAGACACATAATAAGCTAGTTTCCAAACTTTATACATTTGTTTCATCATCTACATATTAAAGAAAAATAGGTGTTAGGATGTTGGACATATTGTCATTGATGTCAAAGGAATATGGAAGAGATTGCCATTAATGTCAAAGGAAGATTCCTGTCATGATTGAAGTCAAAGGAAAGTTATTGATGTCAAAGAAAGGAAGAAGAAAATTTTCAAAGTCCAAAGGCCATAAATAACTTCATTAAAGATAATCAAAGATGGAAAATATAGTAGACTTCCTTATGAAAAATGATGGAAAGTATAACATACTTCATTATGACAACACTTCAACTTGATTATATTGTTTGTTAATGCTAGCCAACCCATAATTTGGTCTTTGCTACTTGAAATATTAAATAAACTAAACCTTTAACTCATATATGGCCAACCATATCCAAATATGGTTTAATTAGCTATCCTGGCCAACTATGAAAGATGTAGTTAGTACAGTTTAATTAAATTGTTTGTTGGGCGACTATGCTATGATGTCTAGGTCAAAAACATATTAATGAATTTTAATCATCCTAGTTAAAATAGTTGAAGTCGATGCCCCATGACAACTAGGTGGTGTTATGCCTTGCATAACCACCCCATTTCAAATTTGATTAAAATGGGACCCTCTTTTGTTTTCGCTCTTTGTGTTTTGCCCCCTTCAATTTTTGAGGTTTTTGCTTTGCCTTGGCATGTGTTTAATACGTTTATCTTGCTTGCCCAATTTTTTTTCCCAAGTTGAATTTTGAAAATCCTAAGTTTTGGGCCAAGTTTAGGTTTTCACCTTGGTTCGGGATTTTCCTGTCTGTTCGGATTTTCCTGAACTTCTTTCGAAATCCGGTTTCTTGCTACCGTTTGGGTTTTCAAACCAGTCTAGGATTTTCCGCCTGGGTCATATTTTCCTGGATTGTGTTTAGAGTCCAGTCCAGCCTATTTTGCACTACGATTTGGGAATTTCTGGACTTTGCAGAATTCTTCCTGGGTCAGATTTTTCCAAATTTCTGCCTGGCCATCGGGTTTCCGAGTTTGGTCAATTTTTGGAGCTTTAGGCCTTTTTGATTTGTAATTTGCATTCTCTTGAGTTGAGATTTTTATCTTGTTGTGCTTTAAAGTGTTATGGTCTTGCTTGGAATTTGAATTCCTGTGTGTTTGGGCATTTCATTGCTTGCCCTCTGCGTTCATAGTTAAAATCTTAGGTTTCATGCTTAGGGTGTTGACATCTCGTCCTTTTTTGCTTTCGATTGAGCCTAGGATTCAAAGATGTTCTATAGGAGGTTCGTGTTGAATGACTTTCGTGCCCAGGGTCCCCAAATTTATGACCCTCAATCAATTTGAACAAAGTCATGGCCAGTTTTTGGGTTTTCTGTCAACCTCAGGATTTTCCTGCCTAGCCGAATTTTCCCGAATCCTTTCGGTTTCCCAAAATGTGCTCTAAGTTCAGAGTTTTGCGCTCTTCATGGAATTCCGGTCCAGTCGGATTTTCCCGATTTCTCCTTCTCCCCTTCCTTTTCCTGAAATTCATGTTGTGTTGTCATTTTCGTGGAAATCCGGTTCGGCCAAACTTTTCTGGATTTTCTAGGAGGCACTGTGAAGCAAAGAAATTTGGTAAAATGGATGATTCCAGTGATAAATTCTTATGTTTCCATGCTTTAATTTGGTAAATTTCACTGTTGTATGCTGCTTATGTTCATTTTGATGATCCAGTGTTGATGCTTAATGGCTAATTTAATGGTTTTTATGATGATTTTAAGCTAACACTTTGATGAAATGTTGTCAATGATCAGATTCTCATGTTGGTGTTTGATGAATGTAGGCTAAATCTAGCAAGGACGCGGCTGGAATGGCTAAGAGATAGACTGGGACAATACAATGGGGCAGATTTGAAGAATAACGTTGATGCCATCGAATGGCGAACTAGGGTTTCACCTATGTCACTTAAGGACAGCTTGCAGAGGACATTCTTGATGATGAGGGCCATAATGGAGCAAGGTATGGGCGACGTGGAGGAAGCAGTTATTGCAAAAATGCATCAAAATTCGTGCTTCTTCATTGTTCGTTCTTCTTCTTCAAGCGTTTTGGTCTGTCTCTTGTCTCTGGTTGGTGCCCTTGCATTTAATGCACGTTGACTTTGTTTCAAGCTCCTTCTAGGGCCGACGTGTTCTATAACCAACTCATTTTGTAAACCCTAAAACTGGGCTGACGCATTTTTGACACGTTTTGTATATATGGCATTTCTCCTTTTTGTAAAAGGAGGTCGTTGTTATTGTTAGACAAGTTAGAGGAAAGTTAAGAAGGGTGAAGAAGATTTAGAAGGGAGTAGAGGATAGGATAAAGAAAAGCAAGCTAGGGTTTTGCAATAAGTTAAACGTTTTCTCATTTTTACAGTTCGCCATGAAGGGGAGGTGATGTATCTTCCAGATTTTCTTAGCATAGATGGAGATAATTTGAAGACATGGGTTATTCGTACACTGGTGATCTTGCCAGATTTGTAAATGTTGCTTATCTATTTTATTAACAGTAGGAGCAGCTAGATTTAAAACCTTCTTTATATTATGCTCTAGAATGGTATTCATTTTGTGTTAATCATTTTGATTTGAAAGGTTTTCAAGGAATGAAATTTTATCTTATGTTTTGTTTGAATGATGATTTACAATCTACCGTTAAAGTTTGCACTGTGGATGAATGAAATTTTATATTAATTACAAGTTAATTTTATTATGTAGTTCTAGTTTAGGAATTCCTTGGAATTCAACAAGTCTGATTAGTTGAATGAATCAACACTCTTTTCACTTTGAAAACCTTGATCTATCTTTTTCTATTTCTTTAAAACCACTGGTTAAAGTAGGTTTAGATAGATGTTTGATCTTGTAACAATCCAGAAGCTCAAAACTAGCACCTACCCCTTGAACATTACAACCATATTGAACACTTTGCGAAACAACAACGTTGTGAACCAACATCAAAGACCGTGGGAGGTGATTAGTTTGATTACTGATTATCTTTTTTAGGAGGTGAGATACTTTTTTCTTTTATTTCACCTACATTGTTGTGGGTCAATTTGGCACATCAACAGGTGGGTGGTCTCAGATTTGGTGTTGTTTGGGTGGCAGGTGTTGGAGAGTATATTGCCTAGCTAGCGTGGCCATGGAGTCTAGAAACAAAGAGGTAATTAATGAAAAAGTAGGAGGGGGAAGGTTAGAATGGTGGACGTCATCCAAGGTCAATGGGATAGTCATATCATCTACATGATTTGACATCATTACTTTGTGGTGTTCATTGAATCACTTGACGGATGTTGTTTGTAGGAGGCTTAATTGTTTGAGGATATGATGGTGAGCTATAACGGTATCACCACACGTATTGTGGGTGATGCTAGTCTTTATATTCTTGGCACCCTCAAATTCTTGGCTATCTGAGACTATGCAAACATTGGTGTTCCTCAAGGCTTCTCACAAGTTTTGGGCATTCTTCGGTAATATTACTATGGAAGACTAAAGTTAGTCTTCAAGGATTGGGATCCTTTGGTCTTAGAGGTAGTGTAATTAATGTTGGGAGAAGAATACATGTCATCGGCTGAACAATACTGCACAATTGCAGACATCATCGCTTTCTTTGTGGTTGCGCTCTTGGACTTGGAAGTTACTAAGGTGGTGATGCTCTTGATGAATCATAAGTTGGTGATGGTTAATCTGTTGGAGGGTGTGGATGATGTGATTATAATTGTAGAGCTAGGTGTTGGGATCCTGCGTCCAAGGGAGATGCACAAGGCCTTGTTACCCAGCATTGTGGTTAGACGGTACCTATTTCTCTTGGACATTGGTGTAGTCAAGGATGGAGGGTCTAGGAATAGGATTTTCCAACCTTGCAGCAAGAGTAAACACAATGGAAACTCAAAGAATTGGAACAACAATCCCACATGGGTATATATATAAATATTGATCAATTGTTCACCGACAACATGCCCTACCTTCTAACTTACAAATTACAAAATGATATGGTGTTAATCCCAGAAATACAATGCATATCAAAATCCTTTCTATCGCTATCACTACCACTTCTTGTACTAATGCCTAATGAAACTACACAATGCTTATATATATCATTTCCCAACTTTAGAAAAGGTCCGCATTGGCCTCAAGAGGTCTCAAACCACAAAGTTGATGAAATGTGTGAAGGTTGGCCAAAAAAAATGATTCTCCTTTGATTATTGGATAAACATGATGCAGATCGGAACAAGTGTTCCTTGATGAATGTGAATCCTTATGAAATGGTTTCTTGAGCTCCACAAGTCACAAGATAGGTATGCACACTTGAAAAGCCAAGATTGGTCTGTGAATGCTCTATGTCCAATTATAGTTGATATTCTGTTAGCGATATTTTCGTTCTGAAATCTCCAAAACACTTGTATTTTGGATATGATGTAGATGTTGCAATGAAGATCATATATCTTTCTCTGTGAGATATGTTGTTATAATGCAGTACAATGTGGTATGAAATATTGAGAATGGGTCCTAGCAGTTAACTACTGAAATGCAAGAAAACATGAATGCAAATATTTTTGGTTGATGCAAGATTGATTGAAACCTAGGATGCTCTTGCATGAAACACCCGAGGTTGAAGAAAAGTGAGCCTCTCACTTTCCTAGGGCTAGAGGAAAGCCAATGCGTCTACCTCAACTTGAGAAATCCATGATGAGTCTTCCCTCGGTCTTCCTTTCCATCTGACTAGATATTCCTTGCATTGCTTTCCTTTGGTACTACGTCCAAATCTGCTATCTAAAATTTCCTCAATTCCCTCCAGATGATGTGTTATCTGGTATGACAAACCAACTTCTCTATCCTCTAGTGACTCTCCTTCATGATACTGGTATAGGTCTACAATGTTAAATTTAGGTGATGTGCCAAATTCCTCCGATAGTTCCACTTCATATGCATTTCTAGAATCAAACTTCCTGATGATCTTACAAGGTCTAAACTTCTTCATCTTCAACTTATTATATGTCCCAACTGGAAATCTTTCTTTTCTCAGATATACCATTACTTCCTCTCCTACTACAAACTCCTTATGTCTTCTCTTCTCATATGCTTTCCCCTTGAATGTATTGTTCATCTTCTCCAAATGATCCTTAACTTGAGCATGCATTATCTACATGAATCCTAAAAATTCTTTTGCTTCCGCACTCCTTTTATTCTCCATACTGATATCTCTTAATTCTATTACTCCTTTGGGTTGTTGTCCTGTCACAATTTCAAATGGTGTCCTCCATGTGCTCTAGTTTACTGAGTTGTTGTATGCAAATTCTTCTTGCAATAGTATTAAGTCCCAATTTCCTACTTTTCCTTCAGTCAAACACCTCAACAAGTTGCCCAAACTCCTATTTACCACTTCTATTTGTCCATCTGTCTGTGGGTGAAATGTTGAACTATACTTCAAATCTATCTTCATCTTCTTCCACAATGTTTTCCAGTAATATCCAATGAATCTAGTGTCCCTGTTTGATACTAAACTCTTTGGTAGTCCATGTAATCTCACAATCTCCTTGAAAAATAGGTCTGCAACATGTATTGCATCACTGGTTTTCTTACAAGGTATGAAATGCGCTATCTTAGAAAATATATCCACAACCAAAAATATAGAGTCAGATCCACTCAGTGTCTTAGATAATCCAACACAAAATCCATGCTAATGTCTTCCCATGGTCTCTCTAATACTGCCAATGATGTATGCATTCCAGTGTTCTGACTAATTACTTTCGCAACTTGACAAATCCTGCAACTTTGAACATATTTCCTGACATCCTTATACAACTGTGGCCAAAAATAGTTCTCATTCACCAATGATATGGTGTTATCAATTCCAAAATGTCTTGCTAATCCTTCGCAAAGCTTTTCCTTGATCAAATTCTCTCTCATTGAACTCCTAGGGATACATAACTGGTTATTTTTTGAATAACATATATTCCTGAATGAAATAATCCAACCAATTGATTCTATTTGTCTCTACAAGTTCCTTGCAAGCCTTCCATACCTCTACAAAATCAATGTCATCCCCATACATATGCTTCAATTTTTCAAAACCTAATACTTCAATTCTCATCTCTATCAACGAAATTCTTCTCGTGCTCAATGCATCTACAACCTTGTTTGACTTTCCACTTGATGCTTCAACACAAATGTGTAACTCTGCAAGAATTCTACCCATCTCATATGTCTCTGGTTCAACTTCCCTTGACTATTCAAATATTGTAAAGTTTGATGATCCGTATACAACAAAAATTCCTTAGGTAACAAGTAATGTCTCCACTTCTTCAAGGCTTGTATTATTGCATAGAATTCCTGATCATAAACTAAATATCTTCTCCTTGCATCATTCAATTTTTCACTGAAATAGGCTATTGGTCTCCCTTCTTGACTTAACACAACTTCTATTGCACTTCCACTAGCATCACAATCTACTTGGAATACTTGGAATACCTTATCAAAGTCCAATAGTGCTAACACAGGTTGTTTTGTTACCTTTTTCTTCAACAACTCAAAACTATTTTGTGCTCTTGATGTCAACTTGAATTCCTTTCAGTCACCCCTCATTTTTTCTGTCATAGGTGTACAAATACTACTAAAATTCCTGACAAAATTCTGGTAAAAGCTTGCTCATCCATGAAATTCTCTTTCCTCTCCAACGTTCACAGGTGTAGGCCATTCAACTATTGATCTAACCTTCTCAGGGTCCATCTTCAATCCTTCTGCCGATATCACAAATCCCAAATATACTAGTTCTTCCTTCATGAAGCTACATTTATTGATGTTTATCAACAATTTCTCTTCTCTTAGCCTCTAAAATACTTGTCTGGTGTGCTCCAAATGTTCTTCCTTAGTCTTACTAAAAATCAGAATATCATCCAGGTAAACAATGACAAAATTTCCCAAGAATTTCTTCAAGACTTCATTCATCCGCCTCATAAATGTACTAGGTGCATTAGTGAGTCCAAATGGCATGACCAACCACTCATATAATCCCTCATTTGTCTTGAAACTAGTCTTCCATTCATTCCCCTCTCTGATCCTGATCTGATGGTATCCACTCTTTACGTCTATCTTGGTGAAATCCTTTACTGCACTCAGACTATCCACGATGTCATCCAACCTAGGCAATGGGAATCTATACTCCAATGTGATCTTATTGATAGCTCTTGAATCTGTACACATCCTCCGTTCTCCATCTTCCTTAGGTGCAAGTACAGTTGGTACCACACATGGGATCATGCTTTCTTTGATCAATATTTTCTTCAACAGTTCCTGCATTTGTCTATTTAGCTCCACATTCTCTGTTGGTTTCATTGGGTGTGCAACTTTGTTTGGAAAACTAGCTCTTGGAATAAGATCCATATGATGACTGATACTCCAGATTGGTGGTAATCCATTAGGCACATTCTCTGATACAAGATCTTGGTACTTTGTCAATAGTTCAGTGACTTCCTTCTCTGGTGATTCTTCCAGGGCTCTGCACTTCCTTGGAATCAAAGAAAAACACAAGTTTTCATGTCTCAATCCATCCATAAATTTCCTTCCATCTACCAAATTGATTCTAGCTATACCACATATTTCACTTTCAGGTTCATCTTCCAAAGGTGTCAAGGTGATTCTCTTTCCATTGAACATTATGGTATAGGCATTCTTTCTCCCATCAGGTATAGCTTTCTTATCATACTGCCAAGGTGTACCCAACAACATATGACATACATCCATTGGCATAATATCACATAGTACTTCATCAGGATATGACCCTATACAAAATTTTACTAAACATTGCTCACTTACTAGTATCTTGTGCTCATCTTGAATCCAAGCTATCCTATAAGGCTTTGGATGTTTCCTTCTTTCCAAATTCAAATTTTACACCATTTCCTTAGAAAATAGGTTATCTATGCTACCACTATCAATGATAACTTTGCAACACTTACCTCTTTCTTTGCATCTAGTTCAGAACAAAATTTTCCTCTGTGGTGCTTCCTTACGTACTTCTTTCTCTTGGAATAGTGCTCTCCTCATGAATAATGATTTCACTGGTTCTTCCTCCGCATATCTGGTTTTTTCATGATTTTCAATCTTCTTACTTTCTTGGCGATAGTCAAATGCTCTATGTCCTTCCCCTTTGCACTTAAAACAGGTTCCTCTGAAATTTATCTTGTCATATCCTTTCTCATTTCTCCAGTATCCATCATTATAGTAAGAATTGTAGCATCCTCTATTGTGGCGGTAAGAATTTGTCATCTCTCCCTTTATGGTATGAATTGGAATCCCTCTCTTCCTTGGAGTATGAATCTATGTCCTTGTTTTTCTACTCCAAAATGTGACCTTCCTTTCTGAAATCTACCTCCTCTTTCTCTCTACCTCTGTTTGTGTCTTTTGTTTAGTTTGTCCTCCACCTTCAATGCAAAATCTACCGAATTCATCCTTACCAGACTCATCTCTTCTTGAATGTTCATCCTTAGCCCATTGATTTTTTTGCCACTTTCTACTTGCTTGCTTCACTATGTCCAGTCCTAATGATGATCTTATGAAATTCCTTAGTGTATTCTTTCACATTCTTTTCCTTCTATCTTAGGTTTTTCAATATCTTTAGTAGCTCCAGCTTATAGTCCGCAAGTATAAACTGGTTCTTCAATTTTGTCACCACTCTATCCCATTTCACAATCTTCTCGTCACCTTTCCTGTTTCTCTCCAATTGAACTTCCTTCCACCATATTGCAGCATGTCCTTCCAGTTTAATCTTTGCAAATCTCACTCTCTCCAAATCTTCAATTTCTTCATATTCAAAGTATTCTTCAATGTCATTTATCCAATCAATCAACTCTTCAGGGTTTAGGTTATTGGTATAGTTTGAAATCTCCATTCTAGGTTGCTTTCCTAATTTTAAAATAGCCTTCAACATCTTCATCTGATCTGATTCTTCCTCTTGTGAGGTTTCTTCAATCAGGTCTGCAACTTGAACTTCATCATCATCACTTTCATCATTAGGCCTAGGTTTTAAGCATTTTCTTCTATGTTCTTCAACAACATCCAATCTCACTTTCATTGTTTGCATCAAGGTATGTGCAGGATCATGATGGGCCAAAAAGTGGCAATATGATGGGTATGTGGTTGATGACTTTTGTTTTACCCAAAATTGATGAAATGAAAAAGGTTTTTAAAGGAGATTCTTAGCTTTCCACCAATATAAATTATGCTTTACTTTGAATTTAATAAATAATTATTATTCATTTTCTATTTGAATTATGACTAAAGTCTTGATTGATAGGCTGATTGAAAAAAATCTATAGCTTCCAAATAGTATCACATTTTTTGAATCCAAAACATCCATCACATTCTATCATTCACATACTATAGGATTAAAAAAAAAGGAAATTTAAATTTCATGAAGTTTTGACCAAGTTAAGGTGGTTAGACATATGAGTTTTTATATTTTTTAAACGTTGTAATAAAAAATTCATAATTAATTATTCACTTATAAAAAATTACAAAAAAATATGCATCACATCTGTACATGAGTCCTCTACTTATATATAAAATCTTATAAGAAAATATTATCATTTTATTGTGGTTAGGGTGGTTAGACAGACACCTACTTATTTTTTCCTTGAAATTTAAGTACTACTGCATTGAAATTTCAAAGTTTCACCAAACATATTTTCATTTTTTATAAACAAACCTAGTAGTTTAGAAACTACATTCAATTTGCTACAAATTCTATTCTTACATATTTTTGAAATAATATAGATAACTTATTCAGATTTTTATTTCAAATTGCCTAACTTTGATTTTTCTAAATTTTTTGCCACTTAAGGGCTTGTTTTTTCCATGATGATCCTGCACATACCTATCACTTCCATCATCTCATCAATCTTTCTAGTAGCATTAACACTAGTATGAATTTTGTTTGGTGGCATCTCTTCCTAGGATCTGGTGCAACTGCCTCAAGTCAGTGATCTGGCTACCGGGTTGTAACTTCCTCACAATCGGTGATCTGTTCACACAAAGATCTTACAAAATTCCTTGCTTACTTTGCTTTCTTCTCCTGAGGTCCGCAACTTTGCTCTGATACCACTTGGTGTAGTCAAGGATGGAGGGTCCAGGAATAGGACTGTCCAATCTTGTAGCAAGAGTAAACACAACAAAAACTCAAAGAATTGGAACAACAATCCCACATGGGTATATATATAATGATCAATTATTCACAAGCAACATGCCTTGCCTTCTGGCTTACAAATGACAGAATGATATGGCGTTAAGCCTAGAAATACAATGTGGATCAAAATCCTTTCTATCGCTATCACTACTGCTTCTTCTACTACTGCCTAATGCAACCACACAATGCTTATATATATATATATATATATATAAAATTTCCCAGCTCCAGAAAAAGTTTGTGTCAGCCTCAAGAGATCTCAAACCCCAAATTTGATGAAACGTGTGAAGGTTGGCCAAAACACATGATTCTCCTTTGATCCTTGGAAAAACATGATGCAGATCAGCATGAAGGTTCCTCGATGAATGTGCATCCTTATGGAATAGTTTCTTGAGCTCTGCAAGTCATGGGATAGGACTGCACACTTGAAAAGTAAAGACTGGTCTGTGAATGCTCTATGCCCAATTAAAATTGATATTTTGTTAGTGATATTTTCATACTGGAATCTCCAAAACACTTGAATTCTGGATATGATGTAGATGTTGCAATGAAGATCATATATCATGCTCTGCTAGCTTTGATGTTATAATGTGGTACAATGTGGTATGAAATACTGAGACTGGGTCCTGATAGTTAACTACTGAAATGCAAGAAAACATGAATGCAAATATTTTTGGTTGTTGTGAGATTGCTTGAAACCTAGGATGCTCTTGCATCAAACGTCAAGGGAGAAGCACTGCAAGAGCATAGGAATTGTGTGAGGTTTGGTCTCATCTTCTTGAAGCACCACCTTTATCTGGAACATGCAGGTGGGGTGGATTAGAGGTGGCACTTTTGTGAGTATTTGTTGGATGAAGGGGTTGAGTTGGAAGAGTAATGTGCTCGGTGCCTATATTTTTTGAATTGAAATGGTTTTGCAGCTGTATGGCATTAGTATTGGTGGATGAATCCTGCTTGGCTTCTGTTGGGTGACATGGTATGATGGTTGTGAAGGTGGCACATTTTTGGTGGTCTCCAGGTGGCTCAATATAGTGGTTTTTTTAGGGTGGCGCTAAGGCTAGGATGATGTATGTAACGTCTGAAAATGAAACAAGCCTTTTGCACAATAGACAACAAAGAAGATTAGATCGTTAGAAGCACACATGCAATACAAATACTAAATCTAGAATGCAAATTCATACGTTAAGCAACAAAGAACATGGGAAAGTAAAAACGTAATTAAAACTAGAATGATCTCACCAATCTTCAAACGTATTTCCATGAATTATCTCGATTGCCCTTCTCCATTTCGCTTGTATGGTATAATTGCCCTCAGATTTTCAAGTTCGTGCAAGTATAGCCTAAGGTAGTGATTAGCAAAATATCGAAGATTCAAGACAAAAGTGCTCTCCAAAGTTACAAAATTTGCAAGAGAGATTGGAATGAAGAATGACAAATCAATTTATAGAAAATTGATTATTCGGCCAAGATTGAAAGATTAACGGACGATTGAGATTGACTGATTAGTCATGCATTCAGATAACTGACAGAATTGACACAAGTGATTCGAATCAGAAATAGAATTAAAGATTAAATAAATGGTTTAATCTTCAGTTCGGCATTCGAAAACATAAGAAATATCTTTGCATGACAAAGATAAAGATCGATTAAAGCAACTCTCTGTTTGAACGCACACACAACTTAATTAATTAAATAAGAATATTTAATTAATACATGTATGCAATTGAGTTAGAAGTGGATGATTGCATGATTAGACGAAGAGATTACTCGAAGACGCCACTCAGACATTAAATCAATAGTTAACTGAACGATTAAAATAGATGTCGAGTTGAGTAAAAGTGAATACTTAGATAACTCACATAATTATCTAAAATATAGAGGAATGCGTTAAAATAGAATTAATGAATTAAATAATTCATTTAATTCAAGACTCGATATTTGAAGGATAATTAAATAAATAAGATTTATTTAATTAAGTGGCGAAAGGGATTTTAAATGAATAATCAAATAAATAATGATTTTATTTAATTATAGTTGAAATATGATAAAGAATAAATTAAATAATGATTTATTTAATTTGACAAGACGGATAAGGTTAATTAGTAAGATAATTAAATAACAAGCGTTTATTTAATTAATCAGATAGAATAAAGAAAAGTGAATTAATTAAATAATTAATATTATTTAATTAATATATGAATTAATAAAAGATGAATTAATGTTAAGATAAATAATTAAATAATTGACATTATTTAATCATGACCATGAATAATACGAATTATGAAGAATATAGAAGCCGCAGGCTAAAAACCAGATTTCGGTGTCTACATTTTCCCCTCTTTGATACAATGTTGTTTCGGCGTTGTGTCAAAGAAAATCAATAAAAAATTATTATGCCCCAGATTAGAATAGGTGAAGGTATGCCCCCTCGGGAAAATTGACAAATTTCCGAAATGTTCAGAAAAATTTGGAAATGCGCCCGATTAGTCCAGAAGATAGACAGAAATGCAATGCAGTTGACGAAATTGGGTTCGGAAACGGGAGGGACGGGTACGGGATGATAGAAAACGGAAGTTTACATGGCCAGAAGGAAGGAAATGCCACCTAAGTCTAGGTATATATTGGAATTGGGGGGAAAAACTATTCATTTGCACCCACTCAGCTTAGAGATTTGAAAAGTTTGCTTTGACTTTCAGCGAGTATGTCTCCAGTTCCAGCGACCCATCATCGTGCCTACAGGATCAGGACGTTCCAGAGACCAGCCAGCGCGGACCCCCCGGTATGGACCTAAAACTTGCCTTTTGAAATTTTTTAATTTGCGCGTATTTTTAGACATTTATTGCATTTTTTGTTATGCGTGTCATTTTAATTTGCGACGCATCTGTATGCGCGAACGACACATCTGCATGCGAAAAGCCGCATTTGCATTTTAACGCCGACCGATTAGGCTTAGTTGAAAAAAATCACCGCATGTGTTTTTTGTATGACGCATTTGTTTATTGTGATACACATTTGAGATTTAGCTACACATGTGTATTTTATGATACGCATTTGTTTATGTTGAAACGCATTTGAGATTTTGCAACGCATTTGCATGTTTAGCGACGCATTAGAATATTTAGACACGCAATTGTCATTGTGCACCGCAAATGTCATTTATAGCACGCATTTGATAATAATTAACCGCATTTGATTAATAATGACGCACTTGTAATTTGTGGACCACATTTGTATAAAAGCGACGCATGTGTTTAAAAAATGATGCATTTGCAAAATAACGACGCATTTGCATTTTATGCCAAAACACTCATTTTTCACTAGGGTAGATGATTCAGGCTGACATGAGGCATGTTTTTGCAGGTTGTTCTTGACCCTATCTACACACGGGAGTTGAGACCTACGACGTTTTGATTCAGAGACAGCTTACGGCCGGCCGAGCGATGAACTTTATGGCATTTAGGTTTGTTGCACGTGACCGATATGCCCCAGATTAGGGCAAATCGGGGTTTACTGATAGCACTTTGCGAGCGGTGGCACTCAGAGACGTCTTCCTTTCATCTTCTGACTGGAGAGGCTACAGTGACCTTGGAGGACGTATATAGGATTTTGAGACTGCCTATTAGAGGCACACGGGTAGTCTATGATACCCAGAGGGGTATAGCGGAGATGTGCAGATACTACCCCCACGCTGACGTTAGACAGCTAGGGGTAGATGATTATGAGATCAGATGGCGGGTGTTAGCCCAGAGGTATAGACAGTTAGACTGTCTAGTGGCGACACTGATAGGTGGGATTGTACTGCCTGACCGCTGAGGTCATGGATTTCCTGTGGGATGGGGTGAGATGCTAGTAGGCATGCTAGAGCGCCGAGTTGTATATGCTTGGGGTTCGTGTGTGCTGGGGATGCTATACTTCCACCTTCATGACATTGCCTATAGAGAGGCATAGTCGATGAGCTACGGCACCATGCTCCTGATGGTATGGGCGTGGGAGCACATCGCTATCTTTAGACCACCAGTGATAGTAGATCTAGCTCGTGGAGCGCCCTACGCCTTTCGGTATGCGGGAGCCACCACTCAGCACCATGTTGGAGACACGGGCTATTATAGACATGCTATAGACCTGATGCAGGAGTTCACATGGAGACCATACCGAGACTGCGAGGTGTGGTCAGATGAGGGCGAGCATTTGCCATATTGCCGCTAGACACAGTATCTAGTGGGACAGACAGTGTCCCATATGCACATCATAGAGCGACAGTTGCCAGACCGGGTCCTGAGGCAGTTTGGAGAGGTACAAGATGTACCTCGAGGGAGAGCAGAGTTTGCTCGGTCTTCACGAGAGGTCCTGTTGTGGGGGCCAGAGATTCCAGTTGCCACTGCAGAGGCAGATATTGATGGGTTACAGGCATAGGTATGGGGATGGAGGGGTGGACCAGCAGATCCAGGGATGACTCCAGCCTATGATCAGTGGTGGGCACTACACAGGCCGACTCCTTTGACAGATCCAGGGCAGCCAGCACCAGTAGAGCGGCGGGTTAGAGGTCCTAGAGGCAGACGGGGCAGAGGAGGTGGTCGAGGAGGTAGAGGAGGCCGAGGTGATGGTGGGGATGATGGCAGAGGTGGCCGATGCGGAGGCAGGAGAGGGAGGCATGGTCGATGGGGACGAGGAGCAGCCTTGTCACTGATCCGAGAGGAGAGGGGAGGAGAGGAGGATGTGGCCATGCTAGATGTGGCCAGGGGCGGCGAGGAGGAGCAGCCAGCTGAGGTAGTTATCCCAGACATCCCTGACATCCCAGCAGAGGCAGAGGCAGGTGCCGAGGAGGCAGTTGTAGAGGAGGCCGTCAGAGAGGAGGCAGAGGTAGATGCCCTTGGATTGTTAGGTGCCTACCAGGAGGATGATGAGGAGGAGGATGATCACGAGAGAGAGATCAGGGATCAGATCCTGGAGGAGATGGACAAGGAGGAGGATGGGCGAGACAGGGTCCGCCAGGATGAGACAGAGGTAGAGGCGCTCGACACTGATATATTACGAGCCCAGGTTGCCTCCTTGGAGGAGCAGATGAGGGTGTTGATGGCAGAGAGAGATGCCTACAGGGTGGAGAGAGACAGAGCCTTGTTGGAGACGGTGGCCAGTGGCGGGGCGGCGGAGATTCCACGGAGCTCGGGACATTATGTCTGAGACCATGTTAACATTTGCGGAGAGTTGAGTCGAGACCCGAGGAGAGATATTACGAAGAGACTGTAGGCGGAGAGGTTCCCTTGAAGAGGCAGGCTCCTAGCTTTCAATGACACGGGTAGTAGGTCTCGGCCGGGACCCACACCGCAGACGGTGAGCACGGAGGGTGGATCAGCCACGCAGAGCAGGGCCATATGACAGACCTCCCACAGCTCCGAGATCAGCAGGTTCCCAGCATCAGTCTCCTACACACTCCCGACATGATGGCAGTGGTAGTTCAGGATAGAGATACAATTTTGAGGTCTATTTGAGACATTGTATTTTTGATCCGATAGCCTGCGGGCTTCCATGTATTTATGATACATTATGACATTGTGATGTGACACATATGAGCGATATGTATATATGATTTTGGCGGCGATTTTTATGATATGCATTGTCTATTTATTGATTATGCAGTCTTGATTTATACATGTGATGTTTATATGATATGCCTATGTGATGGATGGTTGTATGTACTTTATGTTGTTTATGCAACTAATGCGATAATGTTGATTCTATGTGACATATGATTCTATATGATTATGAGATGGTATGTGATGTTATATATATAATGACATGTGATGCTATACAAATGTAATGTGATGTATGTATTTACAGTTTATTACTTATGATGTGCAATGTTAAATGATGATTATTTTCTATTATGCCATGATAATCTAAATATGACATATGCCTATATATATGTATGTTTCTAACATGTATGTTGATGCAGGATGATGTGTACCATTTCGTGTCACAGGACTCCGTCATAATGCAAGAAAGAAGAATTGTTAATGCGGAATGGAAGATCAACAAAGAATGAAAAGAAAGAAGATAAATGTTAGTGTTAGGAATCTTCGATATTTTACCATATCACAAAAGGTATTGCACTTTATCCTCATTGGGCGGGACTAATACAAATGGAAACAAACACCAGGATATGACATAAATCAAGGTGTGCAAGGTCATCCACTTGCTAAAAACTGACAGTCGCAGACAAGGATTGTCACTAACTCATACTAAGGACACAAGTTGCCCCAATCTTTTTGTCGAGACAAACCACAGACAGCAAACAAAAGAAAAAGACGGGTCATGAGACGTCATCGCTCCTCTAAATCCTTCATGGGACATCCTTGAGAAAACTAGTAACATGACTCAAAATCAAATTGAAAAGACAGTCGACAGACAGCAGTCAAAGAAAATAGAATTCTGATACGTCGTTGCTTCTCTAAATCCTTCATGGGACATCATTGAGAAAGCTAGTAACATGAATCCTAGTCATCAATTCAAGATAAATGATAAGATAAATAAGCCATATAGTCAATAAGCCAATGAAAATATTTGCCAAAAACATGATTTGTTTGTTTAATTTGTTTGATTGATTGAGCCTGATTGCAGGAGATACACATACGGGATAAGACTGTGAGTCTGGTTTCGATGTTATGACTATCCGTATAAGGCATGACAAAGCCTGGTTTCAGAAAGACATGTATCGTATAAGACATTGAGTCAGATGCCGTTGATGTGATAACCTGTGTAAGGCTACGTTTGATTGTTTTGACCTTGTCGATTACGCAGGAAGGACGCATCCTGAATAAGACATATGTTGATTGTTTTGATAACATCCGTTTCCAAGAAGGACACATCTTGTAGCAGACGGTTGATCTGTTTGAATTGTTTTGTTTGGAAAGTTGTTTGATATGACTCAGAGACATTGCGGACTTGTTCACCAGATTGATGCATGACTTGATATGATATACAGACAATTGACTGTATGTGACGACAAAACCCTAAAGGACTGACCTAGTGTGGCCTCGGGGGCTCATCATGTGATGTGCCTTGCCTACGTTGTACACGCAGAGACCTCGTAGTTCGACTTGACTTGACCGACAAGACTGACTACAAACAAAAGATGTGTGTGAAAGTGAAAGCGACGAACCCTAATGGACTGACCTAGTGTGGCCTCGGGGGCTCATCGTGTGATGTGCCTTGCCTACGTTGTACACGCAGAGACCTCGTAGTTCGACACTACCAATGACCTTATCATATAGACATATGGATTGACGCATGAATTTGTACAGACAAACCTAAATGGACTGACCTAATGCCTCAGGGGCACATCGGCAGATGGCCTTGCCTATGTCTAGTCGCAGAGGCAACGTAGTTCAACAAAAGACAAAGACTGACAAGTGCGACGGACTCTGACCCTGTTTTTGGATTTTTGAAGTTTTCTGATGTTTTTGTGTTTTCTCAGGTCATTTTGCGATGTTTTTGGATTTTCTTATGGTTTTACGTCTTCAACACAGCCAAATGTAAGAACCAATGTGACGCAGGTCAAGTGTCTGCCCCCAGTCGAGTATAAGACCAACTGATTATGAATAGGGTAAGGTGGCGGATATGAAATGCTCTCGATGTCAATCGTTCCAAGCTATGGAAAAGACTACCACTTATTAGGACGAATATATACAAGTGATGGACATAAAAGGTAAAAGATATATACAGGATAGTGGACTATGTACACGAATGTGGGCTATGTACAGGGAAGTGGACTATGTACAGGGATAAAGACTATGTACAGGGATAAGTAGTATGTACAGGGTAGATTAGAATAATAGTAGACAAAGGAGCAGGGTTGAGTACACATGGCGCCTGTTTGCCAGGTTTTCACCATGGTACCTATCCAAAGCGCCACCGAAGTGGTTTTCACCATTGGACGATTGATTTATCTTTACTATTTTCCATATTAACTAATTTTTTTGGTGTTACCAAGACGCCTGTTTGCCAGGTTTTCCCCTTGATAACGATTTTTTTATTTCTGATTTTTTTTGTATTTTTGCCAAATAAGACAAAGGCTCTCAGAAGCTATGCGTAGAACTTCTTCAGATGCATACTATTGATTGGTGAGGACAATGGTTCGCCTTCAGGAGTAGAGAGTTGATACGCTCCTGATCCAAAAGCTTCCGTAACAACATAAGGTCCCAACCAATTAGGTTCAAACTTTCCTGGTTTGTCTCTTTCTGCTTGATTCTTTGGGTTCTCCATTAAAACCAGGTCACCAATGTCAAAATTTTTGTTAAAACCCTCATGTTATAGCTACGACGAAGGCGGTTCTGATATGCTTGGAGATGGTCCAGTGCCTTCTGTCTACGCTCATCCAGGAATTCTAGTTCATGGAGTCTCGACACTCGATACTCTTCATCATCAATGTGGCCTTTCAAGGATACCCTTAGGGAAGGAATCTCGACCTCAATAGGAAAAATGGCTTCAGATCCAAAGACAAGTGAGTATGGGGTAGCACCAGTGGGAGTATGGATACTTGTATGATAAGCCCATAAGGCAGGGTTAAGCTGTAAATGCCAGTCACGACCAGCATCATTGACAGTCTTCTTGAGGATTCTAATGATGGTCTTGTTAGACACCTCCGCTTGGCCGTTACCTTGTGGGTAGTATGGAGTAGAGAAGTGATGTTGAATATGAAATTGATCACACAAGTGACGGACTTCTTGGTTCTTAAATGGGCGGCCATTGTCAGTGATTATAGATTGAGGGACACCATACCGACAGATGATATAGTTTAAGATAAATCTAGAAATCTGTGTTCCGGTAATGTATGTCATAGGAATGGCTTCAATCCACTTCGTAAAGTACTCAGTGGCAGTGATAATGAACTTGTGTCCATTAGATGAGGTGGGGTGGATCTTACCTATGAGGTCGAGTCCCCATTGAGCAAAAGGCCATGGTGACGTGATAGGACGGAGCTCCTGTGCTGGGGCATGTATCAAATCTCCATGAACTTGGCATTGGCGACATTTTGTTACAAAGACATATGAGTCTTTTTCCATAGTAGGCCAATAATAACCCAGTCTCATAATCTTTTTAGCTAAGGTAGGACCGCTAGAATGGGAACCACATATACCCTCATGCACCCAACGCAAGGTTGCTTGTGCTTCAGTAGAATCAAGACATCTCAGTAGGGTATTATCTAAAGCGCGTCTATATAGGGTGTCTCCGACGATGGTATATTTAGCTGACTTGCGAAGGAATGTCCTATGTTGGTTATTGGATAGGCCAATGGGGATGACTTCAGCATGAAGGTAATCATAGATTTCTTTGTACCATGGGGAATCAGGACCAACAATGTCACACACCATTTCAGAATCTGGGATATCGTAGGCGGGGACCAAAAGTTGTTCGACCAAGAACTCAAACTTAGGCACGTTGTTAGGAATGTCAAGGAGTGAGGCAATTGTAGCCATAGCGTCTGCTGCTTTGTTTAAAACATGAGGTATCTGATGAAACTTGACTTTATCAAAGTACTCTTTAAAACTATCAGCCATGCGCTTGTACGGAGCAAGCTTTTCATCCTTAGTCTCATAATCATCATTTACCTGTCTTATTACTAGTTGAGAATCACCATATACACCTTGGGTTCTTGATTTTCCACTTGGTACCATGCATAAACTGTCACTAAAGCTTCATATTCGCCATGTTAGTGCATGGAAATGCAATCTCTTGAATGATTTGGGATGGTCACAATGATTAATGATAAACAAATATCGATACGACGGTTGTATGTGAGCCATCCAATCCCCGGTTCCGTATTTATGTTTGTGTCAAATGTGAATATGAACTCATCGGGGAAAGTCTACCACTAATGGGTGATTTTCCTGTATTGGTGCATCAGCTAATTGATTAGCAATGACCTGCCTTTAATAGCCTTTCTTTCTACATACTGGATATCATACTCACTAAGTATCATAACCCACTTAGTCAGACGTCCTGTTAATGCTGCCTTACTAAGAAGATATTTTGGGAAGGTCCTATTTGTAATCAACATTGTTTGATGGTTTAGCATGTAGTGTCATAGTTTTTGGAGTAGCAAAATATAAAGACGAACTACGTTCAATATTACTATAGTTGAGCTCATAACCAACCAAAGTTCGGCTGATATAATAGACTGCCCTTTCATGACCTTCATCGTCATTCTGTGCAAGCAATGCTCCGAGTGATGAATGGGTTGCTGTGATATAAAGAATCAATGGTCTGCCTTCAACAGGTGGCATTAAGACAGGTGGTGTAAGTAAATATTCTTTAATTAGTTGAAAAGCCTCTTCACACCTAGGTGTCCATGCAAAGGGTACTCCTTTCTTAAGTAGATGTTGAAAAGGATGTGTCTTGTTTGCTAGCTGCACTATAAATCTTCTGATAGATTGCAACCTTCCTTGTAATGTCCTTAGTTGACTGAGATTGTTGGGTGGTGGAATGTCCATAATTGCTTTTACCTTAGCTGGATCTACTTCAATGCCTCGTCTAGAAATGATATAACCTAACAACTTTCCTGACTTGACTCCAAACACACATTTCTTTGGATTGAGTCTCACATTATACTTCTCTAGCCTCTGAAATACCTTGTCTAAAACCTGTAAATGTTGTGCCCTTGTCTTGGATTTTACAATAAGGTCATCGACATAATCCTCCATACAAGTGTGTACTAAATCATGAAAGATAGTAGTCATGGCACGTTGATAGGTTGCTCCTGCATTCTTGAGTCCGAAGGGCATAACATTCCAGCAATACGTTCCCCAAGGACAAGTGAAGGCTGTCTTAGGTTGATCTTCAGTGGCTATTCTGATCTGGTTATATCCTGAGAATCCATCCATAAGGAACAACATCTCATACCCTGCTGTCATGTCAACTATCATGTCTATATTAGGCAAAGGGAAGTCATCCTTAGGACAAGCTTTATTGATATCTCTAAAATCAGTGCAGATGCGAATACCCCCAGCTGGTTTGGTAACTGGTACAAGATTGGAAATCCAATCTGCATAGTCAATAGGTCTGATGAAATCAACGTCTAAGAGTTTCTTGAGTTCCGCCTTGACTAATAAAGCAATTTGTGGATGCATTTTCTCAACCTTTCTTGGTTTAGCATCTGATTTGTAAAGGCAAGTGATGTAGAACAAGTTCGGGATCCAACCGGGCATGTCGACGCCATGACCAAGCAAAAGTGTCTGTCTTTTGTTCAAAGAGGGATTTGTGGGAGCTGATTTCTCTTATTATTTGTCGTTGACAATCAATGATTATCTTTATTGCCTATGTTGACGCCAGTTCTTCCCGCGAGCATGGGTATTGCTGCTGCTGTGGAGATGTTCAAACCCTCCATCCTTAGGTGCCTGAGAGGTTTTCACCTTCGGATGCGTCCTTTCTTTTTACTTTTTCATGGTCTAGAGGTGCCTTGCGGTTTTCACCTAGAGACTCGTCCCTTTTATCTTGTTTATTCTTTTTCTCATTTTTACGACTGGAGGGTTGAATAGATTCCCCAAAGTAGGCTTTATTGTCCAAGTCAATGGTAAAACCAGCTTTATGATCCCCATTAGGTATGCCTTCACGTAATCCCAGGAACTCAGCAATCGCTTTGTCGTTCTCAAAAGTATCTAAAACGGGTGTATCTTGTTGATCCCAATCTATGAGTTGGGGATAAACTAAAGGCATGTCATCGTCGGAGTTATCAAAGTCTAATGGAGTCAATGTAAAAATTGAATTATTCATGTGGTCACAAAAGTCTTGTACCAAGTCCTTTTTGCTCTTGGGTTTGGGTCTATGTGGATAAATAGGTGGGCCTAATGCCAAGGTTTGACAATCAGAAAGAGGTGGCTTAGGTTGCCAAGAGGTAGGATCAAGTGATTCCCAATAGTAGTGTTTAAACCACTCCTCTTTTGTCATTTTCTTTGGTGGACAGGAATTTAAAGGATTTGGTGAGGAACTTAACAGCAAGTCAAGTTCTCCAAATAACTTGTCAAGGTCCATGGTAGAAGTAGAGGATAAGGAATCCCACTCATAATCATTAGAGTCAAGCGAGTTAGAATGATTTTGGTCTATTGGTTCGTGAGATGTCTTAATGTCTTCTGAAGCACGTACTCCCTCAATTAAGGGTAATGGAGTACTAGGAACGCCAATCTGAATCGGTTGAAACCCTAGCCCTACTCATTTTGGCCACTGAGAAACAAATATTGGTTCAATTCTGCCATTTTGGTTTAAGCCTAAACCACTGTGTCCATCATATCCTTTGCTTTGCATGATTTTGAAACCCTTTCCGTATAGTCTTGTAGGAATATGAGCAAGTAAAAGGGGTTCTTGATTATCTTCCTTATACAGCCAGGAAGTAACATCTTTTGTATCTACAGCCTCTTTGCTTAATTCAACCCATTTAGTGAAAGTTGTTGTGGGGGGAACATGTATAGTGATTATAGACTGTCCCCTACCTGTTGTAGGCAAACCATATGACTTAGGAGGGACCAAGTGGCTAACACAATAGGAAGTCTTCATATAATACTCTCCACAACCCTTGTCTTGGATCTCAACCCTAGGAGTAGTGGGAAGTGAAGGTGCAATAGATGTTCGAGTGAGTGTGGACGGGTCAACATAAGAATATGGATTAGACGATGAGGCCTCTTGGTTGACTGGCACTTGACATTGAGGGATGTCCTTTAGGTTAGTGCAATACTGAAAAGGATCAGGATCACCATCGATAGTTATTTCGGTGCCATTGTAAGGGAATTTAAGGCACTGATGATATGTGGAAGGGACTGCCTTCATGGCATGAATCCATGGTCTACCTAGCAAAAGGTTATAAGGGAGGGTGAGATCCAAGACCTGGAACTTTGTCTCCATTATCGCAGGACCAATTCTGATAGGAAGTGTTACCACCCCCTTTGATTTTCTTTCTTCATCATCATAAGCCTTAATGACAATACTCTTGGTGGTGTCTACGCATGCTTCTGAAATACCTAATGCCTTAATTAGTTTTAAAGTGCATAGATTTAACCCTGCTCCTCCGTCTACCAAAACTCGTCTAACTTTGGTGTCATCAACAAGGACTTCTAGATGTAAAGGGTCATTGTGGTTGGTCTTATCTGTGGCATAGTCTTGTTCAGAAAACGTGGCATGATGATTGTTGGTCAAGTAGCCCACCATCTGCTGGAAATGATTGACATCAAGGTCATTAGGGACCGTGGTGTTCTGTAAAGCCTTATCGAGGATAGACCGATGCTCGGGGGAGATACGCAACAATTCCAAGATTGAAATTTGGGCTGGGGTCTTCCCCAACTGGTCAAGTAGGTTATATTGTAACTTGGAAGGTTGTGATGCTTGCTGTGATGGAGGGCCTTGGATAAAAAACTTAGTACGACGAGTATTGACCGCACATTCCGGATTAGCCTTGATAGTAATGGTATTGATGTTGTCCTTGGCGGCGCGAAGGCAATGAATGATTTTGCCACTATCATAGTCATGTTTTATATTCGCATAATTGGCTGACATATTGGTCTTAGTACTTGAACTGGGGACAGTTCCTTTCCCATGGTCATGTAGTGGGTCTGAAAAGACTTGATGATCAGTGTTTGATGTCTTTTGTTTTTGTTCGCTAACTTCAATGATTCTCTTGTCAACAAGATCCTGTATGATGTTCTTCAGTTGTCGACAGTTTTGTAGGTTATGTCCCTTAGTCCTATGGTAATCACAAAAAGCATTGTCATCCCACCAAGTTGGTTTAAACTATCCTGGATCGTAATGTCTTGGTTCCTGCAGTTGTATGAGGTTGTGTTGTAATAGTTGTTTGAACACCGACTCAATGGGTTCCCCTAAGGGAGTGAACTCACGTTTCTGGAATCTCCTTGGTGGTGGACGTTGAGTGTTTTGGACCACGTTGGGAGGTTGATTGAAAACATTAAGCATGTTAGCAAAAGTATGAGGTCCTTGTAATGTGAGGAGGGGTCTTGCTTGTAATGTTTTAGCATCAACCACCCCATCATTGGTGACATTTTTGTTGCGAGACCAGAATCTGTTTCTGTCAGTGGGGGCATTTTGTACGACCGTGTTTCGATTGGGTGTTGTCATCTTGAGTTCACCCTTTTCAATGAGATCCTTCTCTATTATCACCCCCTTTTCCACTAGTTCCGAAAAAGATATGCAACAATGTACCCTTAAGTTACTCCTGAGTTTTGGATGAAGATTTTCTTGAAACATGGTAACCTTTTGTTTTTCAGGTATCTCGATAGAACATCTACTAGCAATAGTTCTCCATCTCTGGAAGAAAGCAATGAATGTTTCACCTTCGTCTTGTGTTGTGTGGCACAAGGTTGCTATATTTATCTCATGGTCAATGTGGAAGGAGAATTGCTCCACAAATTTCTCGACTAGCTCTCCCCATGATCTAATGCCAGAATCTAGACCCGAAAACCATTCTAGTGCAACCCCTACAAGACTTCATGGAAATAGCCTCATAAGGTACATGGGGTCGTAAGCGACATCAATGCATATGGTAGAAAATTCCCTAATATGTTCTACTGGATTGCGTTTGCCATTGTAATTAGGAAGATTTGGTATGACATATCCGTGAGGGAAAGGTGTCATGTACAATGATCTATCAAAAGGGAATGGGAATATGTCCTTTGGTGAAAATGATTTCTTAGTTGACACTGACATGTTATCCATTTGTGTTTGTAATGCCTGCATTTGTGTTTGTAGGATGTCAACTTGAGTCAAAGATGTGCTAGAAGGATTATGCGGATCCATATATGTATTCTGAAATCCAAAGTCTCGTGATGGGTTTTGATTGAATGTTGGCATCTGAGGTGGATTTGGATTTGGAATGTTGGTAAATGTATTCTGGTTTGGAATCGACATAGATTGATGTTGTCCTGGATTCTGTGTAAATGGATTCTGAGTACCACTCTGTACAAAGGGATTCTGATTCAGAACCGATGTGAAATAGTTTTGGCTTGGAATCTGGGTAGACAGATGCTGACTACCAATCTATGAAAAGGGGTTCTGATTCAGAACCGATGTAAATTGGTTTTGACTGCTAGTCTGGAAAGGTGGATTTTGATTGCCATATTGGAAGGAGGGAATGCCCCCTATTTGTGTAATCCTTGGTATAGTACTAGTGACCTGAACACTAGGTATGGCCATCGACTGTGGTAAGGTACCTATAATGCTAGCAGTAGGTGTGGTTGTTGATTGCGCACTTGTGACACCGACATAAGATGTATGGGCTGATGTTTTAGGTCTTTTACTCCCACTAAGAGGACCGAAGGGGGTAGATGATGACGCCCCTATAGTGAAACTAAATCCTGATGTCATAGTAGGTGTACCAAATGGGGACATATGGACTGTCATACTTTGTGTAGACGTGCTAGATGGCATAGCTGACTTGAGGTATAGTAGTACTAGCAGTCGTGGTATTTGTCCCTTGTGTAGGTTGAGTTTGTAAGGTACTAATGTCAAATCCTAGAGGTAAGGTAGCACCTTCAGCTAGCAATTTTCCTAAGAACCATTGACGATCGTTTGCTAGGTACTCATCTACAAAAGAGGCAAACTCAGGGTCTTGTGCGGCAACCTCTATGTCTTCTGTTGTAACATGTCCTTGTGTGTTTCTAGTGGTAAATTTGTCTAATAAAGTCTTATGAGGTCTTGAAGAAAATGGGTTGATAAACTCACTTGGGTTCGACATGTTTTCTCTCTCTCTTCTCTTAGACCTAGTTTCAACCATGTAAGACAAGCTCAATATGCGGGAAATGCAAAACTATATCTAGAAACTGTATGACTCTATTCTATGTTTTTGGGGTTTTCTTATGCAAAATAAGGGATGTCCTATGATGATACTAGTCTAGAATCCAAGGGTGCAAGAAGTCTAAATGAGACCCTAAAATGATCAATTCTATAAACTCAAGGTGGAAGGACCAACTACCTAAAGTCAAACCAAAGTGTCAATTTAGTTAAGTCAAGGAACCAATGTAGGACGAAGATCAAAGACAAGTTGAGTTTCCTAACTAGACTGATGAGCTAGGACGACTCTCTGTAGGACAAAGTATATGATGATAAGACTAGGTTCAATGACAGATTTCGTTGACACTATGACCTTTCTAGAGTATAGATGGTGGACTACTCCTAAAGTTTGTAAAAGTGACCTCTCTAAAAGTCTAATGCAAGGTGATATGTACCCTATGATGAAGCTAAACTCTAACTGAAGACAACTATGGTAATGACTAAATGAACCTAAAGGATGCAAAATTGAGCAAATCGTTTCAGATTTCTATTTTCGAAGACTGTTTGTATGAAGACCACTGAAACTGGTATAACCCTGCTAACTGGACAGTGACAGTGAATTTTGGTTTTTCTGGTAATCAAATAGATGCGTTTCAAATTTATGATTCGCGATTCAAAGTGGCGGATGTGACTCAAAATTGCGAGATGCGACTCAATCGACATATGCGACTTCGAATATAGGTGTTTCCATGGTGAATCTGACTCACAGCGGCCGGATGCGATTTAGATATTACGAGATCGCGGCTCAAAACAGCGGTCGACCTATATAAATGGGATGCAAATGGCCCGACAAATCGCGACTCAAAACTTACGGTCGACTCAAAATTAACAGATGCGACTCTAAAAATTAGATGCGTGTTTCTGGTGAACAATTGCGACTCTCTGTGAATTTTCAGTGACATGAAATTTAAATTGACCCAGTTTTCTATGATCAAATTCTGACAATCAAAGACAATCGTAAGACAAAATGTTTTCAGTTTTGATTTTGGACTCAAAGATCGTTTAAAGTGATAACAGACAAGCACATCCTAATAGGCCAAAGGCCTAGGGTTTGTATACTTGGTATAGCCCACTGAGTTATACCGGTTGGTGATAGAACACCTTTCCTTCGAGAGCAATTGGCTTAAAGATTTGGTGGCATTGGCTCCTCCACGGCTCAATTTAAAGTCTTTAAACACCAATTCAATTCATTGGGTAATGACATCCCAAGAACTGCTATCTCTACTCAAAGGGATCAGTAGTGAGTAATCTTCGGGCATGATACTGTACCCTGCACTAATACCAAGCAATGGCCACAAATAGGTTGGTCTCTACAACAAAGGGTATTTAATTCCGGGCATTCGTTAAGTAGGGTGTGATCCATCACAGTAGCGGAGAGTCCCCTTCGAGATCCATCTTGTCAGGACCGCACTTTCGTGATTCTTGGGGTTTTGGGCCGCACATATCACCATTTCGTCCCTCGAGTTCAAGGTGCTACGGTCGGAGTCATTAGGGGTGGTACTTTCCACGGAGAAGCGGGCCCAGGATTCTAGAGTTGGTAACTGTTTCTCTTACACCCAGGATCACACAGATGCGCAAGGGGAGAGGATACTTCGATATACCAAATCGTAAGGGTAACCAGACTTGTGCTTTCGCACCAAACACAGTAGACACTTGTTAATTTTAACCAAATGAAAGATTTGCTATGCTACCAAACAATTTGTTTCAAAATTTAGCTAGGGTCTTCGACAAGCATCCTACAGAAGATCTCATTAGTAATGGTACAGCTATTGTCGCCCGTCGATAGATCACCAAAAAAGCTTGTCAACTCTGAAAAGGCCACCGCGAAAATAAGATATCGATAACGAAAATCAATTGAAAGGTACGGTGCCAAAAGCGAGAAGCCAAAATTTTACCCGATCAATTCTTGGCGTTTGTTACCCGGTCGGATCGTCGTTTCTTTTTTCGATTCTTATTTCGGAGATATCGCTTGCGAGTTCAAGAATTTCCAAATAGATGGCTATACATGGATCACGGTTCCTCAGCTCATTCTGGTTCAAAACTTCCACATCGCGGTTCGGAAAGTCAATTAGGTGCATAAACTTCACGTAAGGTTGGGAAAATCGATTCGCAGTCGCGAGAAATTTCACGTAATGTGTATGCACTAAAATCGAAGAAAAATTTGCAACATCAAAAATTAAAAGATCTGGATTAAAGATGAATTGTCTTCCGCGTCGGGTTCACCAAAATACATAGCGCCGTAGAGCTTTGCACAATAGACACACTAGAATCAAGATTAGAAGCACACACACATACAATACTAAAATCTAACATGCAAATTCATACGTTAAGCAACAAAGAACATGGGAAAGTAAAAACGTAATTAAAACTAGAACAATCTCACCAATTTTCAAGCGTATTTCCATGAATTATCTCGATTTGCCTCCATTTTTTGCTTGTGTAGTATAATTTCAACATTTTAAGTTAGTGCAAGTATAGCCTAAGATAATGATTAGCAAAATATCAAGATTCAAGACAGCTATATAAAAGTTATAAGATTTGGCGAGAGAGATTGGAATGAAGAATGACAAATCAATTTATAGAAAATTGATTATTGAGCAGCCAGTCAGATTGAAGAAGATTGAGACGGTTGAGATTGATTGGACATGCATTAGATAAGCGATAGAATTGACACAAGTGATTGAATTAGAAATAAATTAAAGATTAAATAAATGATTTAATCTTGATTAAACATTGAAAATAGAAGAAATATCTTTGCATGACAAAGATGAAGATTGATTAAAAGCAACTCTTTGTTGAATGCATACAACACTTAATTAATTAAATAAGAATGTTTAATTAATATGCATGTACACGCAATTAATTTAGCACTGGACGATTGAATGATTTGATGAAGAGATTACTCGAGAAAGCCACTTAGACATTAAATCAAGAGTTAATTGAGCGATTAAAATAGTTTGAGTTGAGTAAAAGTAGATACTTAAGATAACTCACATAATTATCTAAAATATAGAAGAATGTGTCAAAATAGAATTAATGAATTAAATAATTCATTTAATTCAAGACTCAATATTTGAAGGATAATTAAATAAATAATATTTATTTAATTAAATGACGAAGGGGATTTTTAAATGAATAATTAAATAAATTATGAATTTATTTAATTATAGTTGAAATATGATAAAGAATAAATTAACTAATGATTTATTTAATTTAACCGGAAGAATAAGGTTAATTAGTAAAATAATTAAATAAGAAGCGTTTATTTAATTAATTAGATAGAATAAAGAGAAGTGAATTAATTAAATAATTAATATTATTTAATTAATAGAAGAATTAATAGAAGATGAATAATTAAATAATTGACATTATTTAATCATGACCATGAAGAATAAGAATATAGAAGAATATAGAAGTCGCAGGCTAATAACCAGATTTCAGTGTCTACAATAACCAACTATCTTTTGAACCTTCTATATTTCTCTCCCCCTTCTTCTAGGTGGGGACAACTACAAATACTCAAAAACAGATGAATTACTCCTAGTCTGCACTCTTCTCATGAGTAATAATGCACTAGAACTGCTAAATCTGAGCTCAGAGTCACCAAGTATGCTAAAATTTCTCTTAAAGACTACAATTTATGCTGCACATACCAAACAACAGTATGATAATTTTGATTTGAGACTAAAACATAGTTCTCAGTCCCACTAGGCATGCCAAAAACTATTGTGAAATAAAGTTTGCACCCTTGCTAAGCTATCAACTATAGCAAGCTATTGACACATGGGAACACTTCGAGGTTTTGGATGACTTGGGAATGAAGTGGTCCTCCAGATTATGGGTTGGTTCCCTGATATTTTGAGAAAACTAAAGAATGATAAGGAAAAGAGTAAGGAGGAGATACTTGAATTTAAAACCTATCACTAACAGGTGATACACCAAAGATAAAATTATGACAATACTGTAGAAAACTCACAAAAAATCTCAATAAAGCTAAACAATCTCACAATACAGAGATTTATGTTTATAAAAATGAGTCTATGTAAGGTTTTGACTATTCTAATGCTTAACACAAGGAAAATAAGATGTTTTCACAGATATAAATGCAAAAGAAAGAGATCACTAACATAAACCAGCTTTATGACATAATATCCTTTGCATCCAGTACTGAAGGAATCTGATAAAATAAAGGATCACACAAAATTTTATCATGTAACTCACAACAAGTCACTAAAACAACAAAGAAAATCTGTGAAGGAAATGAATTTCCATTGAGAAAATAAGGAGCGTCTGCATTATAGATCTATAGTATTCATACAAAAAATGAGTTACAAAGTCTGAATAATGCTCTTTCAGCAATCTCCTAACCAAGAACTGCTTTACAAAAAAGGAAAAAATGCCATATATACCAAAGAGTGTCGGCCCCTGCCTTAGGGTTTACAAAAATGAGTCGGCACCTAGACAAGTTGGCCCTAGAAGCACTTGGAATGAAGTTAATGGGGCATTAAATGGGTATACCCTACTTGCGTCGGTGAAAGCTCACTCCCAGGCATGGCCTTCAGATCTTTTACAATGACTGCATTAACTCGTAGCCCTCGTGTCCACCCTCGGGACTTCGTCAAAGTCATCTTGAATGCTCTGTGGCATGGTCATTAATGCCACTCCACTTGCTCTAGCTGACGCTCTAGCTGTTATCATGACTCGCGGCCTCCTCTTCTTCAGCTTTCTTCTCACTCTAGCTATTTCTTCAAATCGACTGTCTTCGAGGAGCAACATCAGATTTACCTATTAGATTCAAGCATCATTACTGACTGATCACCTTCGATCCCAGAGTAGATCGATGTTGTCATGCTCTATCGATCACGCTCGCATGGGGAGTCAAATAATCAAACTACCCATGATTTTCCCTAGCACCTTCTGATTGGTTGAATTTGTGCCACGTAGATTTCTAGGTGATCAAAGGTCACTTCTGACTGAATCGCATGTCAGGGAGACTTTGAATGTTAGGGAGAAGTCACAACGGGTGGCTAGAGTCACACTGACATGCCTAGTTCATTCTACAAGACATGCAACGGTTGATAAGACCTCACGGCGTGAGGGTAGAGTTATATCGATCTCACAAAAAACCATCAGCAAGACCCTATCGGTTCGGGGAGACCTCATAGCTACTCCCTCAATGTTTCCCGAGCTTGGATCCTTTCATTTCGGCAAGACCCTTTTGCATTCTGGAAGACCTCATGGCGAAGGCAAGATTTCACGACGAACTCAACTCATCTCAGAAAAATACCATCGGGTCGGGGAGACTTCATGGTGAACAAGATCTTTCACTGAGACCTTTTCAAAACTGGCAAGAGCAGAGCCAAGAGGACACCGGAACCAGGACCAGGGTCAGAATTTGAATGGAAGCAAAAATAGATGAATCCTAGTGAAGCCAGGATGGGGACCAAATCCGCCCCTGAAAGTTTCTTCAAGTTTTAGTTTCAGATTCCAACCCGCTCCCACTCCCGATAAAACTCAAAAGAAGAAGGAAAGGAAAAGAAGGAAGAAAGATGAATGGGAGAAAGCTCCCCCAGAAAAAAACCAAAAACAAAGGGAAAAGAACAAGACTGGTGGAACTGGGACCGAGACGGAACCAGAACCAAAGGTGCGCAAGGAAAAACACAAGAGGTGGAACCGGGACTGAAGACAAAACAGGGACAAAACCAAAGAGTCGGCGGAATCAGAACCGGAACCAAATCCAGACCTGAAACTTTCCCAAAGTTTCAAGTTCGGATTTCATCCCGATCCCATCCCCGGTAACATACAAGGCACGAAGGAAAAATTAAAACACAAGAAACAAGGAGGAGACATCCCCTGACCACCGGCAGCGAAAAAAAAAAGAAAAGAAGGTCAGAACCGGGAGCAGAACCAGAATAGAAATGGAAACTGGAACTTTTGGAAAAGTTCCAAGTTCGATTCCGGTCTGACTTCGGCTTCGACAGAACAAAAAAAAGTGGTATCAGAACCAAGACCGATCTCGGGAAAATCACAGCAGGGGCGGAGGCGGAAACAAACCTGACACTGAAACCTTCATTAAGTTTCAAGTTCGGACTTCGTCCTGAACCCGCCTCTGACAGGATGAAAGAAAAAGGGCCAGACAAACAAAGAAGCCCGGTGGAACCAGAACCGGGATGGGACCAGAAACTAGAACTTTTGGAAAAGTTCCAAGTTTGGCCTCAGTTCCGGTTCCGCCCCTGACAAAACAAAAGAAACCGGGATGAAGAAAACCAAACAGAAGAGGGGAAAAAACAAGGCAAAACAAAAGATGAAGACCTACCAAAAACTGAAGACCTACATGCTGGGCTCAACCCTCTTGGGAGCCACATTTAATCCACGTGCTGAATTTTTAAAATATAATTTCCCCTGGAACTACACATGAAGCAAACAAGTTAGAAAATATGTAACCTTGATACAAATGTTCCTCCATTTGGTCTTTGAGAACACCTGAAAGCACGGGTTACCCTGCCTGATTGAGCCTATAGGTGAAAAATGGGTAACATGACTTCCTCTGGTTATTGGACAGGTTAGGTGGAAGGGTTTAAGACTTAAGGTAGTCATTAATATCTTGGTACTAGGGAGAGTTGGGACCAAAAAGTTCGCAGACCATCTCTGATTCTAGAATGTCATAGGCAGGGACCAATAATTGTTCTATTAGGAATTCCAGCTGAGGCATGTTGCTTGGAATGTCAAGGAGAGAACCTATTAGCTCTCAAAAACATAGGAAGAATGCCTCAAGAGGCTGCCAATCTCTTGATATGCTTTAGGGTAACAGACAAGGTCAAGAGAACTCAACCTTCTACTCTTTAGGTGCTGCTAAACCTTAGGCGGGTGTACCTCTCTGAATTAAGCAAACTTATGTTTATATCTCTTACATCAATTTGTTCACAATGGCAAAATAGAGGTGAACAAATGAAACCAATATCAAAATTAGTAGCAATATTCTGATATAAATCCTAAAATGTTCAACTAACACATGTAAATAAATTGAATGAATTCAAAATGATTAAGTGCAGAGACTAGTGCCTTATTGGGTATGCGGAGTCAAATGCGATCAAGATGAGCAACACTTCTCTGGAGAAACTCAAATTATTTGGCATATATTATGTTTACAAACTTGTATAAACATGAAAAATTTGATTACGAAGCTCTACTTACATAATCCAGATGATTCTCTCTAATTACTGTGATTAACTAAAAGGATTTAATCTTTGCTTGAAAGAACCAATCAATCAATCACACAAATATAGCAAATGTGCACTGATGAATTAGATATAATTTTTTCATAGAAATTCAAACAACCAGAAAGCTTCAATCTTGGAGATAGTTTAGCAATACTTTCATTAGATTCAACAAATAATTGACACCAGAGAAATGCAGCAACATCAACTGATTTTCATAAATACCTCCATTCTAAAATCATGCAACAATAGTCTCTAATCTGATAATTTTATTCCACTGTATCTACTTGCTCTGTATCGAATATCTAATAACTGGTGATAATTTTTACAATTACAAAATGCCTATTTATACACCAGCATCAAGAAAATAAATCATATTGAAAATCCATGTTGGCCTTCCATAGAATTCAGGCTCCAATCAAGTCAGCCTGCAATGGTATTCAAACATATACATGTCGGCCATAGTATTTGAATTTCTATTATTCACAAATGAAACAGTCTTTGAGAGATATCGTTAGTTATGCCGAAGGAAATTCAATCGTTAATCACTCCGCTTGGTGTTACTCACTTTCGTCATGACTTGTCTGAGTTGGGGAAACATTACACAGATTACATTATGTTTCAACGAGAGCCCCATGATCAAACTGTATGTCGCTACAACACATTGCTTGTTACACCAAAGACAAGAAGCATCTGCATGTTCCCTTTGTGCTTCGCTGTAGCTCTGTGATATCGGGGAGACCTCTCACCGATATGTTCTTTTTGCTTCGTTCACTGTCGCCGTGACTTTATGATATCAGATAGACCTCTTGAAGATTTCACTTTGTTTCACTGAAAGTCTCTATCCACTCTGAGTCGCTATAACCCTCCACTGTCGGGGAGACATCATATAGAATTCTCCTTGTTATACCGAGAGCCCCGAGCCCACACCTATTCACCAGGAAAACACCAATCTCTCACCGAAAGCCACCAATGAAATATTGGTGAGACCGAAGGTCACTTGCTGAGTCCTTACACCGCTATCGCTTAGTCTAGCTGAAACAACCCTAAACTCCTCCCGATATGTATTTACCCATCAGCAGTTGGCAAGACCAAGTGATTTTCGCCAAGATGCTTCACCGAAGGAAATCCTTTGCCAATATATGAATGCACCCGCCACCGGTCGGTGTGACAATTTAAATTCTCTATGACCTCACACCAAAAACAACATGTCAATGTATCTCCATTCATGTCGGTCGGTGAGACAAAAAGTAATCGATAAGACCTCATTCTGACAGTATAACTTATGCCAAAAGGAACCTTCTCTGTCGCTGAAACAATGTGAATGTCCTCCTAAAAACTACTAGCATGAAAACTTTGATCACTGTGACACAAAAAATGTCTTTCCAATAGGCAACACAAACATTTACAAGAAGAAGAATCAATTGGGAAGACCCTGATATTGTCACACCGATATGCCTGCAATAAACATATGTTAGCAAAAATGTGTTGTGGGTCGGGGAGACCTAGATAGACCTATGCCGATATGGACCACAACGTGAAAATGCATGACCCGATGGAAACTATGGGATCATATGGTAAAATATGGATGCAAAATGCACATGGTAGGACCAATCTAGAAAATTATGAGTGATATCAACATGTAAAATCATTAGATTTTTATAGTCCTAACAGTGGCTCCATCTGGGGATGAATGATAGTGAGATCATTGCAAGGATTCAAATCTTTGGGTGAGCAGACTACACACAAAATGATGAACCAGTGAGCACAAATGGAATGAATGGCAATGGAAATGAAGCATGATGGAATGGAAAGAAAGGAAATAAAAAATGGAGATGAACTAGAATCCTAAACTACTGTGCATGGAAAATAATTTTAAAGAGGATGAGCAAGAGTTGTCCATGCACTGGAAACCCTTAGTCCTCTGTGTTGCTTCAAGAGAAAAATTGCTTCAAGAATTTCCCATGAACAGGCAATTCCTGATCTTCACCAGCCATATTCTATAGATAGTATGAATCTTCACCTTTCTTTCCAACAACAACAAAAGGTCCCAACCACAAAACTTTAAATTTACCATGCTTTCCCTTCTTGTGACACCTTGCGTTCCACATCAACACCAAGTCATCTTCTTCAAACTTTCTATCTTTTTCCTTCTTGTCAAATAGATACTTCATCTGTGTCTGCAACTTCATGTTTTGATTTTGAGCAACTCTCCTTATTTCATCAAGTTTAGCTAATTGCTCCATTCTTTCCTCCATAGGTTTAGGAACATCCAAATCCTCTTGAAGAACAAACCTATAGACTGGCAACAAATTATGCAAAGGCATCTTGGCTTGTGCTCCATACACTAATTCAAATGGGGATTTTCCAATTTCCTTCTTAACAGTAATCTTATCAACCCACACAACCAGTTTTAATTTTGAATCCCAAGCCTTCTTGTTCTATCCTAACATCCTCCTTATAATCTTCAAAAGACTCTTATTGCTAGATTTTCCTTGACCATTAGCTTGTGGATGGTAAGGAGTTGCATAAGAAATAGTAATTCCATATGTGGTACAAAAGCTTTTGAACTCATCTGATCTGAAGCACATCCCATTGTCTATGATTAACCTCAGTGGTGTACCAAATCTAGTGATAATGTTGTCCATCAGGAAATTTTTCACCACTTTGCTTGTAGCCTGTTTAGTTGGGACTGCCTCCACCCACTTGGTAAAATAATCAGTGGCAACCAGTATCCACTTGTATCCTCCACTTGATTTTTCCTATATCTCTCTAATGAAATCAATTCCCCATTGATGAAAAGGGGCATTAGCCTGCAAGGGTCAAAGTGGCAAAGCTCCTTGATACCTCAGTTTTCCAGAGAACCTTTGGCAGGCCTCACATTTTCTTACATGTGTAAAAGAGTCATTAAAAATATTAGGCCAGTAGTAACCTGCCTTGAGAATTTTGTGTGCAGTTGTTTTTGCTGAATAATGTCCTCCACAAACTCCTTCATGCATCTCACTTAGGACATGCTTGGCCTACGACTCATCCAAGCACAACAACAGTATACCATCCCTATTCTTCCAAAGCAAAACTCCATCCATGAAAACATATTTAGATGCTTGCAACTTTAGAGTTCTTTTCTGGTTGTCACTCAATCCCTCTGGACATTTCATGTACTTTAAATAATGCATGATATCAGTATACCATGGAGTATGCTCAATGTTTGCAATTGTAGTCCCTTCTTCTATATTACAAACTTGATTTGCTTCAATATTTGATTCTGCCATCAACCTAGCCAAGCGTTGACCTCTCACTAGCTTAGTGATTTGTATCTCCATGTCAAATTCTTGGATCTTGTTAATCCATTTGCATCTTTTTCCTGTTACCTCAGACTATGTCAGAATATCTTTGACAACAACATGAGGGACATAAGCAATCACCTTTGCTCCAACAAGATATGGCCTAAAAGCTTTTGTAGCTTTTACTAATGCAAATCCTTGTTTTTCCATTATATCATACTTTAATTCAGACCCTTGTAATGACTTACTGAAGAAAGACACAGGTTGTTCATGACCATCCTCATTCTTTTATAACATAACAACAACAATAGTATGCATTGAAGCAAATGGAAATATCTGAAAAGGTTTTGTAAAGTCTGGAGATTTAAGGACAGGAGCCTCCTTGATGGCCTTTTTGATAGATATAAAAGCTTCCAAGGCCTTTGCAGTCCATTCCATTTTCTGTCCTTTCTTCAACATTTTTGATATGGGCTTAATGATCTCAGCAAAGTTAGAAACAAACCTCCTAACAAAATTAATCTATCCAAAAAATGACTGTATAGCCTTAACAGTTTTAGGGACAGGAATTTTATCAATGGCCTCAACCCTCTTAGGATCTATTCTAACTCCCTCCTTCGAAACAATATGTCCTAAGAGCTTACCCTTTGTGACTACAAAATGACACTTCTTAGGATTTAAGTTGATACCATATTCTAGGGCTTTAATAAATACCTTCTCCAGATGTTGTACATGATCTTCAGCCTTCTTTGAATAAGCAGTCAGATCATCCTGGTACACCACCATGATAGCATTGATCAAATCTGCAAATGCCACATCCATAGCTCTTTGGAAGGTCACTCCTGCATTAGTGAGACCAAATGGCATTCTTATATATACATATGTTCCCCAAGGAGTTGTGAATTTTGTCTTATATTGCTCAGATTCCTTGACTTTAACCTGGTTGTATCCTAAAAACCCATCCATCATTGACAATAGCTCACACCATATTACCTTATGCAATATAGCCTCCATATTGGGTAGAGGATAATTGTCTTTCAGAGATGCCATATTCATATTTTTGAAGTCCACACACAATCTGATGTCTCCATTTTTCTTCCTCACATGGACCATGTTTGAGACCCATGTTGAGTGCCTGATTGGTTTGATAATTCCCCCATCTCTGAGCTTTGTCAGTTCCTCTTGCATCTTAGGCTCCAGTGTTGGATTTATGGGTCTTTACTTTTGTCTGAATGGCTTAGCATCTGGCTTCAATGGTATTTCATGTTGAACTAAATCCTCCCTGTATGCTTTCAAATCTTCATAAGACCAAGAAAATGCATGCTTATATTTTTTCAGCAACTCTATCAGCATTCTTCTAATTGTAGGGCTTATTTTCTTTCCAATGTACACCTTTCTTGGTGCTATCTCAGTCCCTAAATTAATTTCTTCAATATCTTCCCTCTTGACTGGTGTTTTCCTTATGAGATACTGATCATTTCTGTCATACACCCTCTCCAATGCCACTAAGCCTTTAGGAAGCTTATTTGTTTTGAGCTGTAAGATCTCCTTGTCGAACACTGTTTGCTTCCTATCCACTTCCTCAACAAAAGCATTGAAGTTGATTTCTTAGGCTTCATACTGATCTATACAATTGAGGAATTTCAAAAGGTCAGTATCATCATTGAAGACCTACCAACTATAGATGTTATCAGGAACAACAGGCCTTGTCTTGAACTCAATCTGTGACACCCCAGCCAATGTGATATCATCTCTTTTGAGCACCACATTTGCTAAAAAATCAGCCATTATATTCTTTGACCTATCAATCCACTCAATTGAGAAGGCATCAAATAATTCAATTGTGTCCCATGCAGCATTCCTATATTGCTTTAATCTTTTGTGCTTTGCTGCATACTTGGATTTAATTTGTGAAACAACCAGCTCATAATCGCCCAAAACAGCTAGCAGCTTGATTTTATGTTTCACAGCTATGTTTAGACCTGTCAAAAAGGCTTCATACTCCACCACATTGTTTGTACATTAAAATGCTAACAGAAATGAATATTTAAATATAATACCTTCAGGTGAAACAAAAACAATCGTAGTGCCATTACCTTCCTGGCTACATGCTCCATCAAAATACATTTTCCACACTTCATTGCAGCTTTGTGCCACATGCTTTTCAATTGGATCACTATTGGTTAATTTTGGTTGGGCTGATTCAATCTTAAAAATTCCAAGATCAACATAACAAAAACAATTAATCTGATCTTGAGGTACATAGTCAACAAGCTAGTTCATTCTTGGCTCTCTATACAATTTGACTTCCTGACCATTCACTGGAATTGTAGCATAAGACAAATCAAATTGAACATTTCCTCCAACTGCTACTATCCATTGTCTTGACAGAAGCATCCCAAACTGAGGAGGAGTATCAATCACTATTATATCTATATTATAAGCCATATGTGGATAAGTAGCCAGTTTGACTTCAACACCTCTCATAATGCCAACCACAGGTACAGGTCTGTTATCCATTGCATAGCACTTCCCTTCACATGTATCAACCCACATGCCAAGCTGCTTCATAACTCCTATTGGCATGATATTTATAGCAGCACCAGAGTCTATCATGCAATTTCTCAGCAGTTTGTTGTTTATAAGCAATGTAGTGAAAAAAGGATCCACTTGAGGGGGAGTTGCTAGCACATTACTCAAGAAGACTTCTAGGATATTTACTTTCTCTTTCCTATTGGCTGCTTTAATAGCTACACTATTCTCAGAATTCTCATGTTTTTCATTTCCATTTGTTATCAATTGAACAGCAGTGTGCCTATATTCTTTTATTTTCATCATTTCAAGTAGTGGGACAGACATATTTACCTAGGATAATGCCTAAGTGAAGTCAAAAGAGGAGCCCTCCACCTTAACAGCCTTCTTCAGTTCTGGCATTTCTCCTTTGTTTTCTTCTTTTTCCTTTTTATTAAGTTGGTAAGGCTTTTGTATCTCTTTGTGTAATTCCTTCGCTTCCTCTTTTTGGATAGGCTTTTGTTCACTTTTATCATGCTGTTTATTTTCTTATTTATTCACTATTCCTTGAGTCACCTTCTGATCTTTCATAAAAATTCCTCTAGGGACACCTTCCTTCTCATTTACTGTTATATTTCTCAACCAGTATTTACTTTTTGCCTCCTCAACAGTAGTGACAGTTAGTCTTTCTATTTCCTCTTTGGTGAGTCTTCTAATACTACATCGAGCAGGTGCCTCAACTAAATGTGGCTATGTATAATCTTCTTTAGAATCAAAAAGGATCTATTGTTTAGCCATATGGACATTATACTTCTGATTTGAAACATCATACTCATAACCTTCATCCTCTAAAGATGAGTATCCTTCCTCAACATGGTAAAAAGTGTTTGAAGTCAAATAAACCTTGTGATCCTCTCCATTATTTTCCATCAACATTCCCTCTTCTTGCATCCTTTGAGCTACAACACAATAGTCTGGAGAATGTGGTTTATCACAAGCTTCACAGAAGTAATTATTACTCACCATGTAAGTTCCCTTCTTACTCAATGGATCAGGAGTCTCCTTGTTTCTTGGCCTAGCTGTTATAGGTTTTCCATACTTCCAGTCTGTATTATATGGCATGTCATGCAACCTCGGCCTTTCATTTTTGTATGTGTTCTCCTGTCTGTACTGATAATTATTGCTTTGCTGAGGAGCCCTAGGGTTATCTCTTTTATTGACTATACCTGTAGCCTTTCTATTGTTTTCAATTGTCAGTGCTATCTTCTAAGCTTTAGCCAGATCTCTTGTAGACCCTCTTCTCAGTTCATACCCTATTTTAGGATCAAATGCATTTAAATAAACACTCAATGCTATAGAATCTGACAACCTTGATCCAAGAGGTACTTTAGTCTGCAACTTGTTGAATCTTCGGTTGAAATCATAAATTGAATCATTTTGATTTTTCTAAATTCGCATCAATTCATGAAGAGTTGCATCTAGTTTATTTAGATTCCCATATTGCTCTAAGAATTTGTCCTTGAATATTTGGAGAGAATTAATTGAGAGTGTTGGAAAGCTGTTGAACCAATCCCTAGCATCTTCAAGAAGTGATATCATAAATAGCCTCATATGTAAATCTTCATATGGCACACCTATGTCTTGGATGAACACATTGAAATTCTTTAAATGTTCTTTAGCAATAATTGCATTACTCCCTGTAAACTTAGGTACCATACCTCTCCAGCTGCCATCCATAGGGTAAGGATATAACTGAAACCCTGCTAAATCAAATTGTCTGATCATTGTTGCATACTGGTGAGGGGGAGGAATAGGTGGGTATTGATATTGGTTCATAGGACTATTGTATTGTGCATTATGCTTTGGCACATGATGCTAACCAGGAGGTGGATGTATATTGGTATGTTGTGTGGGAATATGAGGGGGATGATTTGGTTGTCTATAATGATTTCCTATCTGATGGTGAGGAGACACAAGTGGATCAGAAGGCCCTGCACTATGATTACCCTGCTTATGAGGTGGTACATACTTTGGGGGGTAATCAACTGTCTGAGAAGTAATTTGGGCTTTCAGCAATGCAGCCCTTAGTTCCTCTATCTCCTTCCTCTGTGATTCAAACTGTTCTCTTACTTTGTCATGAAGCTCATGATCAACAAAGTCATTTTGGTTACCCTCCATCTTCTGATCATATTCATGCTGAATTCTGATTCGTTCAGCCTCCAGTTCAGCTCTAAACTCAGCCTGTTTCTAAGGATTGAGAAAAGAAAAAGGATTTCTTTGATCTTCTAGAGTACAAGGCTCTGCACTCGAATTGTTTCTCCATGTATCATAGCGATCATATGTTTCACAATGTGTTTTTGATACTTTGTCTTTATCTATTAGGCACATATCCTCACTTATCCATTTTCCCTTATCAACCTTGTTATCTTTGTGTGTCCACTTACTGCTACCAGCAGGAGCTCTAGTATGACCTCCCCTATATTGAGACCTTCTTCCATTCATGTTTGCAATGCTGCAAAATTTATGTCAAAGTCACCACTCACTTTTGTCAAAAATGAGAAAATACTTGATGCTTCTTATTCCCAGCGGAGTCTATATAAAGTTCCTAACTCTATGATTAAGGCTTTGATTTTGAATGTATCCCCAATAGAGTCACCAATTTTTTAGCTCTTAAAAATGCAGGTTGAATGCCTCAAGAGGCTGCCAATCTCTCGATACGCTTTAGAGTAACAAACAAGGTCAAGAGAACTCAACCTTCTACTCTTTAGGTGCTGCTAAACCTTAGGCAGGTGTACCTCTCTAAATTAAGCAGACTTATGTTTATATCTCTTACAACAATTTGTTCACAATGGAAAAATAGAGGTGAACAAATGAAACCAATATCGAAAGTAGTAGCAATATTCTGATATAAATCCTAAAATGTTCAACTAACACATGTAAATAAATTGAATGAATTCAAAATGATTAAGTGCAGAGACTAGTGCCTTATTGGGTATGCGGAGTCAAATGAGATCAAGATGAGCAACACTTCTTTGGAGAAACTCAAATTATCTAGCATATATTGTGTTTACAACTTGTATAAACATGCAAAATGTGATTACGAAGCTCTACTTGCACAATCTAGATGATTCTCTCTGATTACTGTGATTAACTAAAAGGATTTAATCTTTTCTTGAAAGAACCAATCAATCAATCACATAGATACAACAAATGTGCACTAATGAATTATATATAAACTTGTCATAGCAATTCAAACAACCAGAAAGCTTCAATCTTGGAAACAGCTTAGCAATACTTTCATTAGATTCAACAAATAATTGACACTAGAGAAATGCAACAACATCAACTGATTTTCATAAATACCTCCATTCTGAAATCATAAAACAATAGTCTCTGATCTGATAATTTTATTCCACTATATCTACTTGTTGTGTATTGAATATCTAATAACTGGTGATAATTTTTAAAATTACAAAATTCCTATTTATACACCAACATCAAGAAAATAAATCATATTGAAAATCCATGTTGGCCTTCCATAGAATTTGGGCTCCAATCAAGTCAGCCTGCAATGGTATTCAAACATATACATGTCGGCCACAGTATTTGAATTTCTGTTATTCACCAATGAAATAGTCGCCAAGAGATATCGTTAGTTATGTCGAAGGAAATTCAATCGTTAATTGCCCCGCTTGGTGTTACTCGCTTTTGCCGTGACTTTTCTGAGTTGGGGAAACATCACACATATTACATTATGTTTCAATGAGAGCCTTGCGATCAAACTGTATGTCGCTACAACACATTGCTTGTTACACCGAAGACAAGAAGGATCTGCATGTTCCCTTTGTGCTTCACTGTAGCTCTGTGATATCGGGGAGACCTCTCACCAATATGTTCTTTTTGCTTCGTTCACTGTCACCATGACTTTATGATATCAGATAGACCTCTTGCAGATTTCACTTTGTTTCACCGAAAGTCTCTATCCACTCTAAGTCACTATAACCCTCCACTGTCGGGGAGACATCATATAGAATTATCCTTGTTATACCGAGAGCCCCGAGCCCACACCTGTTTGCCAGGACAACACCAATCTCTCACCAAAAGCCACCAGTGAAATATTGGTGAGACCGAAGGTCACTCGCCGAGACCTCACATCGCTATCGCTTAGTCTGGCTGAAACAACCCTAAACTCCTCCTGATATGTATTTACCCATCGGTAGTCAGAAAGACCAAGTGAGTTTCACCAAGATGCTTCACCGAAGGAAATCCTTTGTCGATATATGAATGCACCCACCACCAGTCGGTGTGATAATTTAAATTCACTATGACCTCACACCGAAAACAACATGTCGATGTATCTCCATTCATGCCGGTCGGTGAGACAAAAAGTAATCGATAAGACCTCATTTTGACATTATACTTATTCCAAAAGGAACCTTCTCTGTCACCGAAACAATGTGAATGTCCTCCTGAAAACTACCAGCATGAAAACTTTGATCGCTGTGACACAAAAAATGTCTTGCTGATAGGCAACACAGATGTTCACAAGAAGAAGAATGAGTCCGGAAGACCCTGATATTGTCACGCCGACACGCTTGCAATAAACATATGTTAGCAAAAATGCATTGTGGGTCAGGGAGACCTAGATAGACCTATGCCAATATGGACCACAACGTGAAAATGCATGACCCGATGGAAACTATGGGACCATATGGAAAAATATGGATGAAAAATGCACATGGTAGGACCAATCTGGAAAATTATGAGTGATATCAACATGTAAAATAATCATATTTTTATAGTCCTATCAGAGCCTATTGTAGCCATGGAATCTACCGCTTTGTTTTGTGCTCTCAAAACTTGTTCAAAAGTCACCATATGAAAGTACGTTTGAAAATTGGTAACCATTCATTTGTAGGGCATGAGTTTCTCATCCTTTGTGTCGTAGTCATCATTAACCTAGTTGATGACGAGCTGAGAATCCCCATAGACATGTAGTGTTTGGATTTTCCATTTTATTGCCATTCTAAGTCATGTAACTAGTGCCTCGTATTCCACCACATTATTTGTGCATGGGAAAGATATGCGGAAAGACTTAGGAATGGAGTCTTCTTGAGGGGTGATGAACAAGATTCCTGCCCCCAAGCCATGATTTGTGTGCGATCTGTCAAAGTAGAGTCTCCATAGTGACTTAGGTTCCGTATGGAATATTGACTCATCTAGAAAATATGCCACTAATGGGTGATCACTTTGTAAAGGTGCATCCACCAACTGGTCTGCTATGACTTGTCCTTTTATTGCCTTTCTTTCTACATATTGAATATCATATTCACTCATAATCATGACCCATTTTTCAAGACGTCCTGTTAATGCTGCCCGACTTAACAAATATTTGAGGGGGTCGATCTTTGCTACTAGTTGTGTCTGATGGCTTAACATATAATGTCTTAGCTTCTGCATTGCAAAGACGATGGCTAGACAAGCCCATTCAATTAATGTGTAGTTCAGTTCATAACTGACCAATGTCCGACTGATGTAATATATAGCTCTTTCTTTTTCTTGGTCATTTTGTGCTAGTAATGCCCCCAGTGCTGAAGTAGTGGCAGAGATGTATAATATCAAAGGATTTCCTTGAATGGGAGGCATAAGGACTGGCAATGACAATAGGTAATCTTTTATTTCCTGAAAGGCTTCTTGGAATTTATCTGTCCACACAAAGGGGATACCTTTGCGCTGAAGATATTGGAATGGTTGGTATTTATCGGCCAATTGGGCTATGAAGCGCCGAATAGACTGTAGCCTACCTTGTATTGTTCTGAGTTTACTGATTCCTCTAGGAGGAGGCATGTCTATGATGGCTTTTACTTTTGTTGGATCGACCTCAATGCCTCTTCGAGAAACTATGTATCCCAAGAGTTTACCTGATGTTACACCAAAGACACATTTCTTAGGATTTAGTCAAACTTTTTATTCTTCTAGTCTCTTGAAAATTGTGTCTAACACCTTCAAATGATCCTTTCTTGTTATTGATTTATCCAAAAGGTCATCTACGTAATCTTCCATTATTTTATGCATCATGTCATTAAAGATTGTGGTCATAGCCCTTTGATATGTGGCGCCTACATTTTTAAGACCAAATGGCATGACATTCCAACAATATGTACCCCAAGGGCAAGTGAATGCTATTTTATGCTAGTCTTCGGGGGCAATACGAATCTGATTATAGCCAGAGAAACCATCCATGAGGGAAAACATCTCATATCCTATTGTGAGGTCAACTATGATATCAATATTCGATAAAGGAAAGTCATCTTTTGGGCATGCCTTGTTTAGGTCTCTAAAATATGTGCAAACGTGGATCATCCCATTTGGCTTTGTTACTGACACCAAGTTAGATATCCATTCAGCATAATCAATAGACTATATGAACCTAGTGTCTAGAAGTTTCTTCAATTCAACCTTGACCAATAGAGCGACCTGAGGATGCATTTTGCGTAACTTCTGTTTAACTGGTTTGGCATTAGGAAATAGTGGCAGATGGTGCATAACCAGTTTTGGGTCTAATCCAGGCATGTTAGCATAGGACCATTCAAATTTGACTTTATGTTATGCAAAGATGACTTTATGTTCTACAAAGAATTTGTGAAATTTCGGTTTCTCTTTTTCAATCAAGGATGCAATGAAGAGAACCATTTTGGGATCTTCTACAGTTGATATGTTGTCTTCTATTATGTCCTCTATGAGCATAGCTGATTTCTCTTGTGTTACAGGAAGAAAGTCTAGTCCTCCATCCTTGGGCACCTCAGAGAGGTTTTCACCCATAGATACATCCTTTGTTTTTACTTTTTTGTCGTCAAAAGGTGTCTTTTGGTTTTCACCTAAAGACATTGCCTTTTTATTTTATTTTTAATTTTAATTTTGCGACTAGAGTACAGAGTAGTCTCACTAAAGTAGGTTGCATAATCTAGGTTAATGGCGAATCCTTCCTTGTGATCACCACTGGGTATGCCCTCACATAATCCCATAAATTCTGCAATAGCCTCATCATTCTAAAAGGTGTCCAGGACTGATAGGCCTTGTTGGTCCCAATCAATTAATTGTGGGTAGACTAAGGAAATGCCATCGTCAGCATTGGTGAATTAAGGGGAGGGTGTGGAAAGCATGCAAACAGATTCAGAGATATTATAGATGAAATTATCATCATCCAATTCCACATCAGACTCTATCCAATATTCCCCTTCACTTGTTTCATAGTCATTTTCAAAGTAAGGGGTGAAGGGCTCAGAGTCGTGGTTGTTTGCATTATCTGGCAATTCAGGTGGTGGGTCTTGTATGTCATGGTGAAGGGAACTGGAACTATGACTATTTGGTGCTCGATCGATTTTAAATGTTTGCCAAAAATTTTGTTCAGAGGTGAGCTCCCCTATTTCGACAAACAAATCATCGAGGCAACAATCAATTAAGGATCTTTGAGAGCCAAATTCCCACTCTTAGGAGTCAGTTTCGGTGAAGGTTTCCTTAGTGGTATCGACACTTTCTGAAGCATGCACGTGCTCACTTGAAAGCCCAGTGGTACATAGGTCATCATTGTCAGGCAATCCATACCCTGATCCAAGATACTTTGGTATTTTAAAAGATTCTATGTGCTCTCTTCATCCAGTTTTATTTCTACCTAGGCCACTAGTTCCATCGTAGCCTTTAGCCTTCATCATGTCATATCCCTTGCCATATTTCTTAATTGGTAATGGGGGTAGTTTGGCCATATCTTTATAGAGCCATCCTGTAATATTGGCTAGGTCCTTGTTACTCATGTCTCCCCATTTTATGAAAACCGTTTTTGGTGGAACTTTGAAAATTTCTTTGGGTTCCATTCTAAAACATGGTTGACCATAGACCTTCAGAGACTTGGGTATTGTTGTGATGCTAAATTTCGTATGTAGTTTGAATTCTCCACATCCGAGGTCTTGGATCTTGACATTGGGTTCATCCTTATGAAGTGTGGAATATGGTAGTGTAGTGGAAGATGTGGACGGAGTGGACATGGAAGATGATGCGAGTGTGGATGGGTCAACATATTTAGAAGAAGAGGATCCAGAAGCTTCTCGGTTGATAGGCACTCGGTTTGCAGAAATACCCCTTAGGTTGGTACAATATTGAAAAGGGTTGGGGTCTCCATATATGGTGATTCCTATGCCGTCAAATGGGAATTTTAAGCATTGGTGATATGTGGATGGAACAGATTTTAAGGCATGAATCCATGGATGACCAAGCAAGATGTTGTAAGGTAATTCTAGGTCCATGACCTGGCAAGTTGTATCCACAATGACTGGTCCTACTCTAATAGGAAGAGAAATAACACCTCGTGAAGAGCGTTCTTCGTCATCATATTATTTTATGACTATACTCTTTGTAGGTTCTACACATGCATTAGAAAATCCTAGAGCCTTAACTAGTTTCAAAGAGCATATGTTCAATCCTACTCCACCATCTACTAAAACTCTTCTAACCTTGTGCTTATGGATGAAAGTTTCAATGTGTAATGCATCGTTATGGTTAGTCTTGGGTGAAGAGTAGTCTTGATCCGAAAAGGTGACATGGTGAGGTATAGTGAGGTATCCCACCATGGTCTCAAATTGGTTGACATCAATATCCTTAGGGACTGACAACTCTTGCAGGGTCTTATCCAGTATAGCCTTATGCTTGGGAGAGATGCGAAGCAGCTCAAGTATAGAAATTTGCATGGGAGTTTTGCCAAGTTGGTCAATAAGGTTAAAATGAATCTTGGGTTGCCATTTCTTTGTGGTCGAGGTGGGTTGTGATTTCCTAGGAGATGGACCGGGTATGGTAAGCTTAGGTTGCCTAACGGGAGGCGGACCAGTTATGGTGACCTTGCCACTTCGAGTAGTAGCATTGCATTAGGGTGCTCTCTTGACTATGATGGTATTGACACATTCATTATCAGTTCGGATATTGTTTATAGTGGTTCCCCCAGAATATTCATACTTGGCTCGAGCGAAATTGGCTTGATTATTGTTTACCTTTGGACCTGATGTGGAAGCATTATTAGAACCATGGTCTTGCAGTGGGTTCTTATGAATGGTATGATCTGAATTAGAGGAAAATTGTGGTCCACCTATCTCAATGATACGATTCTCGATAAGTTCTTGTACCAAATTTTTCAATTGTCGATAGGTAGAATTTTTATGTCCTTTTGCTCGATGATAATCACAAAATGCATTATCATCCCACCATGCTGGTTTGAATTGTCCTGGGTCATATGGTTTTGGTTCTTGAAGTGTGATGACACCATTCTGAAGGCATTTCTTGAGGACTTCCTCAATGGGATCACCCAAGGGAGTGTATGTGCGACCCCTAGGGAATTGTCTCATCTGATGGTATTGTCCTTGATTATTTTGGCTACTTTGGTTGTTTGGGGGGAAATTGGTAGGGGGTGTCGATATCGTCGTTGATTTTTTTTGCGGTTGTACCCATTTTAGAGCCAGTACATGACCCATAGTGTTTGCAACCTTAGCGTCCACAACACCGTCATTGGTAACATGTTTATTTTTTATCCAGTACTTATTTTTTTCAGTGGGAGGATTTTCATTTGTATTTTTAGGACCGTATCTCAGCTCTCCCTTTGTAATAAGGGCTTTCTCAATCTTGACACCTTTTTCGACTAGGTCCATGAAGGTTGTGCAATAATGTACTTGTAATGCATATTTTAAGGGTCCTAGAAGTGTTTAAATGAGCATTTCCACCTTTTCCTTTTTGGGTATGTCGATGTGGCAAGGACTAGCTAGACTTCTCCATTTTTTAAAGAATGGCATGAATGTTTCACCAGAATCCTCTTGCCTGAGATTGCATAAGCTAGTAATAGAGGTGTCCATTTCAATGTTGTATGCGTAATTTTTTATGAATTTGTGTTTAAGCTCATCCCATGTTTGTATATCCTTTTGAGTGGAGAACCATTTAAGGGTAGGACCTACAAGACTTTTAGAAAAAAGTCCCATCAAGTATGTTTGTTCATAGGCGACGTCCATACAGTTGGTTGCAAATTTGCGAACATGTTCGATGGGGTTTGTCTTTCCTCTGTATTTGGTAAAATTAGGTGACAAATATCCCAGAGGAAATGGTGGCATGTATAAGTTCATGTCGAAGGGATATACGGATAGATCATATGACACTTTTGATTTCTTGCCGGATATTTGTATGTTTTCGATGGTCTTCTCTAGACCCATCAGTTTTGCTTATTACAGGGTCATTTGTGGTCCCATACATTGGATTGATTGGTATTCCATAGGTCCCCATTTGTTGTGTGTGGATGTTGGTGTATTTTTGAGGGATGGGTTGTTGTGACATGTGTGATGTGTTGTGATTTGCGTGTTGTTCGTATTGAAAGTTTGGATTGGGGGTATGTTGGTGGGTATGAATATGGGATGAGTATGTCAAAATATGTCCCCCAGCCATTTGGGTCGATATTTGGGGAATATGGTGACCATGAATATTTTGATGTGCAAATTATGCCCTAGGTTGTGTGTTTTGACTGCCTTGTCCAAATTGTTGGGTTTGTACAAGGGTAATGGTTGTATTTTGTCCTTGGGAGGTGATGGCATTTGACTGTGTTCACGTGTTAACATTTTGTTGTAGTCCTTGAATAACGATACGTCATTTTCCTCCACCCAAAGGATTTTGTGAGATACCAATGAGAGGATATATGAAGATGTACTCATGGTACCAGATGTAGTTGTCAATGGAGGATTTGTATGGCTTGATGATGCCCCCATGGCATTTACCATAGTGGTAAAGAGAGGATTGGAATAACTTTCCCACACTGCCGAGGACCCAAAGGTGGTTCCAGCCGATTGTGACGGTGTTGTGGATATTGTGGGAACTATGACGGATTGTGATCCTCAAATGGATGTAGCATTTATTGAATTGGAGTTATTTGGAATTTTGGAGGTAGCACTCATGGTCATTGTGACATTTTGCAAGGTAGCCTCAAAAAAGGTATTACTCATGGTGTTTGGATGTTGACCACTATTGGACATGTTATGCGGGTTGTGGACATTAGGGTCAGGAGATGTTGATCTCAACGTGTTAATGTCAAATCCATGGGGTAACTTAGCTCCTTGACTTAAGAGTATGGCCAAATATCTATCTCTGTCATATAGGACCATTTATTCCACGAATTAGGATGCCTCTAGATCTTGTGTTGATACCTCTAGGTTTTCCTCAAGTATTTGTCCATATTCATCCTTACGTAAGAATGGTTCAAAGGGGTTGTTTGATGAGGATGGTATGGTCGTGAGAGGTTGAGTATTCGTGTTGCTAAATGGGTCATCAAAAGTCCAATTTGGGTCATAAGTAGGAGTGGTGACATTTGAATTAGACTCTTGTCCAAAGTTTTCCATTTGTCTTTTCTTTCTTTGGAGTCTAGTTTCCACCATAAAAGGGAATTGCTCAAATGAGGTAATGATAATGATGACAAAATGCAAGGATGATACTAGCCTTTTTTTTTTTTTTGTATTTTTGGGCTTTTTGATAATGAGGGGTGGCAATGCAAGGTGATGACTAAGGAAACGATTGATGCAAAATGACAAGGTTTTCAAAGCAAAAGTGTCGAATGAGGATGAAGATGGTAATGTTGACGAAGGACTAAGGTGATTAATGCAAAGTATAGGTTCAAAATGAGGACTAGGGGTGGATAATGCAAAGTCTAAGTTAAGAAATCATGACTAAGTTTGGACAATGTTTGGAGAAAGGTTTGTTTAACCACTATAAGCTTGACGTATGTCTCAATTTAGGTTATCAAAAGGACTTGCAAAAGGGACTAAATAATGAGGTCAAAATGATGAGTGAGCCTGCCTAACTAGACTATTGAGTTGGAGGTTCTCACAAAAATGACAATGACTAAAAAGAGGAATAACGACTATGTCCCAAGATACCCTAATTTTCAAAACAATGGTCTTTGTAAAGTGAGGAGATTTAGCCTAATCCAAAGTTTTCCCAAAATGAAACCTAAGGAAAAAATGACGATTATGACACCTAAGAAATGTAACTAAAATGTGGAAATTGTAAACCTATGGTTAAAGTGAAAGCTAATGAATGCAAATGATGGATGTTTTTAGCAATTTCAATTCTAGTTTCTGACAAATATTTTTGAAAAATATGTTTAACAGTGGGCTAAGATGTCTAGACTCAGATTCTGGTCTGAAACAGGGTTTTCTTTGTTGACAGGAAAATGCGTCGTTACAGGTAGCAAATGTGTTGCATCTATCAAATGCAGCTCTGGGGATGGCAAATGTGGTTCAGTTTTGCAAATGCGACTTTAAAAAAGTCAAATACAGTTTATTATGTCAAATGCGGCTTTACAAAAGGAAAATGTGGCTTGGGATAGGAAAATGCGGTGTTTGGAGGATCAAATGCGGCTTGTTAGAGTAGATGTGTTGCAAAGTTTGGCAAATGCGGTTTGACAGATGCGTCTGAGGATGTTAAAAAGTCAATTTTCTGATGTTGTGGTTAAAAAGCCAAATTGTTGAAAGTTTGACTACATTTTTTGAGATGTTGGAGTGTTGTTTGTTTTGTTTGAGTAACCAGCAAACACTTGGCAAGCACGATATTTTGAAAAGTAAACAAACACACAAGAGAACAAGTACGATCCTAGGTTAGGCCATGATAGTATTCGCTAGACTCCACATGGGTTTCCCCAGCCGCATATTAGTAGCGTGTGAATCCAGAAGCTTGGCTGCACGGGCTCCCCCTTACAGTGCACTCTCTTCTTAGGCCAACCAAGCTTCCAACCCCCATGAAGCTCCCATGGCAGATTGATCACCTCTATTAAAGACTGTGAAGATGTGGAAGGCTTCACACAGACCGGTGTTGTACTAGCAAATAGAAGGTTTTGGGCTTCCTACACAAATTTTTTTAATTCGGGACCCCCATTCGAGTGGCCATACATGGGGCAAGAGATTAATCACTGATTAGGTGGCACTCCAGCCTAAAGAGGTTAATCTCAACAGGGTTTATGGGAGTACAACTTTGTCCGTATGACACATCTACACTAATAATCTTAGGTTTTCCCTTAAGATTCACATTTATATACCGGTCAGGGGTAGCTTGGCTTTAGCTCCGTTGCCAGTTTGAGTCATGTTGTGGTGATGAAATTCCCAGCCAGACCCAATTTCTAGAGGCAATAATCATTTCTCTTACACCTAGGATCGCATTACTATGCAAGGGGAGAGGATACTCCAGTTATTGCATCAGGGTTACACAAGGATAAAGTGGGTCTGGCTTTTTGATCACCTAGTTTGCACAAGGTGAGAGCATACTCGCCTACCACTTTCAAACACAATCAGAAATGAAAGACACGTTTATTTTAAGTACACCAAAAATGAATTTTCCTAACCTAAAAATCACAAACAAATGGTTTGAAAAATTAGTCTTTGACAATCATGGCTACAAAATCACATGTCAGTAGTTTTAGCAAATTCCTTTGACCCACGAAAATTCAAACACCACACGCTACAAACCAATATTAGTAACATGAAAAACCTATGCTAGAATAGAAAAACAAAATGCCAAAATAGGAAAGAACATAAAACAAAAAACAAAATGCAAAAGAAAAATAACAAAAATCAAAAAAATAGAAAGCTCAAGGAATAAAGAAATCACTAGGTAGATGCGTCGCAGCAGAGCGAATGTGCCGCGTCCTGACAGGAAGATGCGACATGTTATTGTCAAATGCATATTTTTGTACAACGAATGCATCACCTCAGAGTGATTGTGTCATTTAGGTTGTCGAATGTGTCACGATGCATCAGATGCAGCTCAGGAAAACTCAAATGCGCCATTCTATACCTGTTCCTACAAAAAAGATAGAAAACACAAAAAAAACCATACAAAGCACAAAAAGAATAGTCGGGTTCACCAATGTATCTAAGGGTTAATTTTCCTAAGGTTAGATTATCAAATATCAATAAATCATAAAACCCAAAGAAGCTATCAAGAACAAAGGAAACTAAAAATAAGAACAATTATACATGTCGTTCATCGAAGCTTCCTTGATTCACCTTCATAGCACCTTCTAACTTGTTAATGGTTTCCCTTAGATCGAGCGTGTGAGCAATTTGAAAACAAAGACTAAGTCCTACACAAGCTTTGAAGGATTTGGAGTGTCTAAAATGAAATAAAGTGTCTATGCCTATGACAAAATGACTCTAATGCCTAAGACAATTATGCCAAAATCACTAATAAAAATACAAGTATATGAATATGTCTAAGTGTCTAAGCGTCTAAGTGTAATCGAAATTGTGAGAAAAATTGGCATTTTATAGAAAATGCAATTTTGGATGGACGAACGAGATTGAAAGTTGGTGAAAGCCTAAAATCAGAGGATGAGATTTAATGTGACAATCCCTAATTAGGTTTAGGGAAAAATTATTAAATGAGTGGTCAAGATGTCATTTGAGAAGATCGAATCGACAGTGGAGAATAAATGAGATAATTAGTCAGAAAAATAAAGATTTTCAAAAATCAAGAAGATAAAGATTGCCTGATTTGTGAGATTCAAAAAATCAAGAAGATAAGAGTTGAACTAAAGATTAGATTTGGAAAATCAAGAATCTGCTCGATTGCTTGATTTTTGGAAGAATATTACCATTTTGAATTAAATTAATACAAAATATGGATTTTGTGTGATAATAAATAATTGATTTTTAGATTATTTACTAAAATGAACTAACAGTCAGGAATGTAAGATCATTTTAAATAATTTCATTTATTTAAAATGAGGAAATGTTAATTTTGACAATTAAATAATTAAAGATAATTATTTAATTTAGAAGATGTGATTAATGATTAAATAAATTAATAAACTCATTTAATCATGAGAATTAGTGACATATTAAATAAATAAATAAAATTTATTTATTTAATAATCAGGAAGAAATAAATGAAGAGAGGTAATTAAATCAATTAAGAAATTAATTTAATTAGGGGAGGACTTAGACAATTAATGGCATATTTAATAAATAAATAAAATTTATTTATTAATAATCATGAAAAATAAAAGGACATGAATTAATTAAATAATTATGAATTATTTAATCAACAGTTGAATGTGGACCAATGACATAATTAAATGTCATAATTATGCTAGGATGAAAGTGGTAAAAATAGAGCTTGCAGGCCTAGGTCATTTTTAAGTGTCTACATCTTCAATACCTGAACACAAGAGGGAGAGAGAAATTGTTGGGTGGCTGTATAGGGGCCTACCTCAGTAAGACGTTGTTTGGTGTTCCCACCTCCATGAACAACCATATAGATAGAGAAGTAGAGAAGAAGTAAAGAGCACTAAAGCACTACAAAACAATGTTATGCTACTCAACCAAGTAATAGAGGAGAGGAGTGAAAGCTTACCACCTCCACCAAGAGTGCTCAAGGCTGCATGGGGGAGAAAATGAGAGGAACTCAAGCCTCTACTACAATGGTGTTTTGTTCCACACTTGCTCTACTGAAGTGGTGGAGTGTTGATGTTGCTGCTGTGAAGTGTAAAGTGTTTGGCTACAATGCTTAGAGCTGTCAAGAGTGAGCTCAATGCTTGGAAGAGGATTGTGAAGCGTGTGTATGAAGTCTGACAGTGGTCCAAAGATCTTCCAACCTCCAAATGCAAGTTCAAGGACTGAATATGAAGGAATGAGGAAGAAAATGACCATATTTGGGTTAGTCAGCCGAGGAGGGTGTTACAAATTGACCCCCAATGGGAAGTGTAATGCCTTTGTAGGCTCCAGACATGAGAATTTGTCAAGGACATAAGTGTGTCCCATGGACATCTATGTGCCGCATGGGCATCCTTGATAGAAACACCTCCACCGATGCTCAAAACTGATGCCAAGTGTGATGCAAACAGTGAGCTTAGGTGCAATTAATCCTCTGAACTTGGTTTTCTAAGGTGGATAAAGGAAAAAAAGGGGATTTACACATGAGGTGCAAATTTTCTCTTATACACATACATAAACTACTAGACAAAAACCCAAAGGATTGGCATACCTAGTTGCATTTTTCTCTATGGGAAAATCACACCTGACATAAGGCAACCCTAGGGAATTCCCTGTTTCATCTCGTTTATAGCCTAGAGCCTATTTTCCTAGTTCACCTCAAGATCCCTATGTTACAATTCATCAATACCTATTATGAGGAAGGAGAACACCTTGAAGGTTTCTTAACTAAGTTACTCCATTTAGAGGAAGTCCATAACTAAGTTAATCAGGCATTAGTAGATGCTATTTTCTCAGTTCAAATCTTGTGGATGTAATCCAATTCTTTTGTAAGACAATGATTCTTCATTTTTCTAATTGAGCAGTGAGCTCTAGGCAGTGTGCCTGAATGCATGTGCATTCCCCATTCACATTTCTTGATACTTTTAATAGGGTATAATTTTGTGGACTAACCTCCACTGTGGTTTTTTCCTTAATAGGGTTTCCACGTAAAAAATCTTGGTGTTATGTGTGTTTTTGATGTGTTGTTGATTTATGCTTTCATGGTTATTGATCAGATCTGAGAATAAGGTTAATAAGTTAAATAAGTTTTGAAATTCTGAGACAATTGATTCACCCCCCTCTCAGTTGTCTTCCCTTGTGTTGCCAACAATTGGTATTAGAGCAGGTTTCTTGGAAGAAGTTTAATAGCTTGAGGTGATCTAGGATGGTGACATAGAAGAAGGATAGTCCAAGATTTGATGGAACAAATTATTCTCTATGGAAGGATCAAATAGAGTGTCATTTGAGATGCATTGGTGAGCCCTACTAGAAAATTACAAAGAATAGGTATATCATTCCACATAATGGTCCTTCTACTCTAGATGAGATTAAGGAAGCCAAGTACAAAATTAAGGTTAAGGAAGCATTGTTGAGTGCTTTAACTGATTCTGAGATGAAAAATGTTATGGATTTGATGATTGCTTATGAGATATAGAAAAAGTTGAAAACTTTGTATGAAGGTGATGCTAATGTGAAGATTGCTAAGTTGCAAAGTTTGAAAGGGAAATATGAAATGTTGAGAATGGGTGATGATGAGAACATTACTTCTTTCATGCAAAGAGTGAATGAACTTGTGTGTGGTATCAGATGTGCTGGTGGACGATTGGAAGAATTAGAGATTGTTGCTAAAATGCTTAGATCCTTTCCTGCTGCATACAAAGTCAAAGCTACTGCTATTGAGGAGCTTTAGAATATAACAAATGTAACCAGAG
>VDFB02353493.1:33027968-33042654 GCA_007258455.2 Sequoia sempervirens
CAACATCGATCTACTCTGGGATCGAAGGTGATCAGTCAGTAATGATGCTTGAATCTAATAGGTAAATCTGATGTTGCTCCTCGAAGACAGTCGATTTGAAGAAATAGCTAGAGTGAGAAGAAAGCTGAAGAAGAGGAGGCCGCGAGTCATGATAACAGCTAGAGCGTCAGCTAGAGCAAGTGGAGTGGCATTAATGACCATGCCACAGAGCATTCAAGATGACTTTGACGAAGTCCCGAGGGTGGACACGAGGGCTACGAGTTAATGCAGTCATTGTAAAAGATCTGAAGGCCATGCCTGGGAGTGAGCTTTCACCGACGCAAGTAGGGTATACCCATTTAATGCCCCATTAACTTCATTCCAAGTGCTTCTAGGGCCAACTTGTCTAGGTGCCGACTCATTTTTGTAAACCCTAAGGCAGGGGCCGACACTCTTTGGTATATATGGCATTTTTTCCTTTTTTGTAAAGCAGTTCTTGGTTAGGAGATTGCTGAAAGAGCATTATTCAGACTTTGTAACTCATTTTTTGTATGAATACTATAGATCTATAATGCAGACGCTCCTTATTTTCTCAATGGAAATTCATTTCCTTCACAGATTTTCTTTGTTGTTTTAGTGACTTGTTGTGAGTTACATGATAAAATTTTGTGTGATCCTTTATTTTATCAGATTCCTTCAGTACTGGATGCAAAGGATATTATGTCATAAAGCTGGTTTATGTTAGTGATCTCTTTCTTTTGCATTTATATCTGTGAAAACATCTTATTTTCCTTGTGTTAAGCATTAGAATAGTCAAAACCTTACATAGACTCATTTTTATAAACATAAATCTCTGTATTGTGAGATTGTTTAGCTTTATTGAGATTTTTTGTGAGTTTTCTACAGTATTGTCATAATTTTATCTTTGGTGTATCACCTGTTAGTGATAGGTTTTAAATTCAAGTATCTCCTCCTTACTCTTTTCCTTATCATTCTTTAGTTTTCTCAAAATATCAGGGAACCAACCCATAATCTGGAGGACCACTTCATTCCCAAGTCATCCAAAACCTCGAAGTGTTCCCATGTGTCAATAGCTTGCTATAGTTGATAGCTTAGCAAGGGTGCAAACTTTATTTCACAATAGTTTTTGGCATGCCTAGTGGGACTGAGAACTATGTTTTAGTCTCAAATCAAAATTATCATACTGTTGTTTGGTATGTGCAGCATAAATTGTAGTCTTTAAGAGAAATTTTAGCATACTTGGTGACTCTGAGCTCAGATTTAGCAGTTCTAGTGCATTATTACTCATGAGAAGAGTGCAGACTAGGAGTAATTCATCTGTTTTTGAGTATTTGTAGTTGTCCCCACCTAGAAGAAGGGGGAGAGAAATATAGAAGGTTCAAAAGATAGTTGGTTATTGTAGACACTGAAATCTGGTTATTAGCCTGCGACTTCTATATTCTTCTATATTCTTATTCTTCATGGTCATGATTAAATAATGTCAATTATTTAATTATTCATCTTCTATTAATTCTTCTATTAATTAAATAATATTAATTATTTAATTAATTCACTTCTCTTTATTCTATCTAATTAATTAAATAAACGCTTCTTATTTAATTATTTTACTAATTAACCTTATTCTTCCGGTTAAATTAAATAAATCATTAGTTAATTTATTCTTTATCATATTTCAACTATAATTAAATAAATTCATAATTTATTTAATTATTCATTTAAAAATCCCCTTCGTCATTTAATTAAATAAATATTATTTATTTAATTATCCTTCAAATATTGAGTCTTGAATTAAATGAATTATTTAATTCATTAATTCTATTTTGACACATTCTTCTATATTTTAGATAATTATGTGAGTTATCTAAGTATTCACTTTTACTCAACTCAAAATCTATTTTAATCGTTCAATTAACTATTGATTTAATGTCTGAGTGGCGTCTTCGAGTAATCTCTTCATCTAACCATGCAATCGTCCACTTCTAACTCAATTGCGTGTACATGCAGATTAATTAAATATTCTTATTTAATTAATTAAGTGTTGTGCATGCATTCGAACAAAGAGTTGCTTTAATCAATCTTCATCTTTGTCATGCAAAGATATTTCTTCTATTTTCAAATGCCGAACTGAAGATTAAATCATTTATTTAATCTTTAATTCTATTTCTGATTCGAATCACTTGTGTCAATTCTATCAGTTATCTGAATGCATGTCCAATCAGTCAATCTCAACCGTCCGTTAATCTTTCAATCTTGACCTGTCGTTCGAATAATCAATTTTCTATAAATTGATTTGTCATTCTTCATTCCAATCTCTCTCGCGAAATCTTATAACTTTTGAGAGCAGTTTTGTCTTGAATCTTTGATATTTTGCTAATCACTATCTTAGGCTATACTTGCACGAACTTAAAAATATGAGGGAAATTATACTACACAAGCAAAATGGAGAAGGGCAATTGAGATAATTCATGGAAATACGTTTGAAAATTGGTGAGATTGTTCTAGTTTTAATTACGTTTTTACTTTCCCATGTTCTTTGTTGCTTAACGTATGAATTTGCATTTTAGATTTTAGTATTGTATGTGTGTGTGCTTCTAATCTTGATTCTGGTGTGTCTATTGTGCAAAGCTCTTATTTGGCGTTACATTTTGGTGAACCCGACGTGAAGACACCATCTTCGCGAATCCGTAGATCTTTTAATTTTTGATGTTGCAAATTTTTCGTACGGAACGACACATGTGAAATTTCTGCACCGCAACTGATTTTCCGAACCGCATGTGAAGTTTATGCACTGCAATTGATTTTCCGGAACCGCATGTGAAGTTTTTGAACCGCAATTGAGTTTATGAACCGCATCTGACAGAGAAATGACGCATTTGGAAATTCTTGAACTGCAAGTGATATCCCGAGCCGCAACTGAAAAAGAAACGACGCATCTGACTGGTAACAAAACGGCGCAATTGACTGGTAAAATTTTATTTCTGCTTTTGGCAATCTAAAATTTTCAATTGATTTTCGTGTTACTGATATCTTATTTTCAGCGTGTGGCCTTTTCAGAGTTGACAAGCTTTTTTGCAGGACGATTGACGAAGACAATATTGAAAATTACTAATTAGTCTTTCTGCAGGACGTTTGTTGAAGACCCTAGTTAAATTTAAAACAGATTGTTTGGCAGCATAGCAAATCTTTCATTTGGTTAAAATTAACAAGTGTCTACTGTGTTTGGTGCGAAAGCACAAGTCTGGTTACCCTTACGATTTGGTATATCAAAGTATCCTCTCCCCTTGCGCATCCGTGTGATCCTGGGTGTAAGAGAAATGGTTACCAACTCTAGAACTTGGCCCTGTTCTGGTGGGAAAAAGTACTCACCCCAGAATGACTCCGACCGGTAGCACCTTGAACTCGAGGGACTTCTAGCCGGTATACAAAAGTGGGTTCTTGGGGAAACCCCAAGAATCACGAGTGTGGTTCCGACAAGATGGATCTGAAAGGGGACTCGCGCCGTATGGATCACACCCCACGAACGGAATGCCCGAATTAAATACCCTTTGTTGTAGAGACCAACCTATTTGTGGCCATTGCTTGGTATTAGTGCAGGGTACAGTATCATGCCCGAAGATTACTCACTACTGATCCCCTTGAGTAGAGATAGCGGTTCTTGGGATGTCATTACCTAATGAATTCGGAATTGGTGTGCTCGAAAGACTTTAATGAGCCGTGGAGGGGAGCCAATGCCACCAAATTCCTAAGCTATCCGTTCTCGAGAAGGAAAGGTGTTCATCACCAATCCGGGGTATAACTGGTGGGCTATACCAAGTATACAAACCCTAGGCCTTTGGCCTATTAGGATGTGCTTGTCTATCACTTTAAACGATCTTTGAGTCCAAAATCGAAACTGAAAACACTTTGTCTTACGATTGTCTTTGATTGTCAGAATTTGATCATAGAAAACTGGGTCAGTTTAAATTTCATGTCACTGAAAATTCACAGAGAGTCGCAATTGTTCACCATAAACACGCATCTGATTTTTAGAGTCGCATCTATTAATTTTGAGTCGCATCTGTAAGTTTTGCGTCGCATCTGTAATTTTTGAGTCGCATATGTCAGTTTGGCTTGCATCTGATTTATAGAGGTCGCATCTGGTTGTTTTGAGCCGCATCTGTAATATCTGAATCGCATCTGTCAGTGTGAGTCGCATCTGTTTTGGAAACATTGCATGCGTTATATTCTGAGTCGCATCTGTCAGCTTGAGTCGCATCTGGTAATTTTGAGTCGCATCTGTAAGTTTGAACCGCAACTGTTAAATTTGAAACGCATCTGTCTGATTACCAGAAAAACCAAAATTCACTGTCACTGTCCAGTTAGCAGGGTTATACCAGTTTCAGTGGTCTTCATACAAACAGTCTTCAAAAATAGAAACCTGAAATGATTTGCTCAATTTTGCATCCTTTAGGTTCATTTAGTCATTACCATAGTTGTCTTCAGTTAGATTTTAGCTTCATCATAGGGTACATATCACCTTGCATTAGACTTTTAGAGAGGTCACTTTTACAAACTTTAGGAGTAGTCCACCATCTATACTCTAGAAAGGTCATAGTGTCAATGAAATCTGTCATTGAACCTAGTCTTATCATCATATACTTTGTCCTACAGAGAGTCGTCCTAGCTCATCAGTCTAGTTAGGAAACTCAACTTGTCTTTGATCTTCGTCCTACATTGGTTCCTTGACTTAACTAAATTGGCACTTTGGTTTGACTTTAGGTAGTTGGTCCTTCCACCTTGAGTTTATAGAATTGATCATTTTAGGGTCTCATTTAGACTTCTTACGCCTTTAGAGTCTAGATTAGTATCATCATAGGACATCCCTTATTTTTGCATAAGAAAACCCCAAAAACATAGAATAGAGTCATACAGTTTCTAGATATAATTTTGCATTTCCCGCATATTGAGCTTGTCTTACATGGTTGAAACTAGGTCTAAGAGAAGAGAGAGAGAAAACATGTCGAACCCAAGCGAGTTTATCAACCCATTTTCTTCAAGACCTCATAAGACTCTATTAGACAAATTTACCACTAGAAACACACAAGGACATGTTACAACAGAAGACATAGAGGCTGCCGCACAAGACCCTGAGTTTGCCTCTTTTGTAGATGAGTACCTAGCAAATGATCGTCAACGGTTCTTAGGAAAATTGCTAGCTGAAGGTGCTACCTTACCTCTAGGATTTGATATTAGTACCTTACAAACTCAACCTACACAAGGGACAAATACCACGACTGCTAGTACTACTATACCTCAAGTCAGCACGACTATGCCATCTAGCACGTCTACACAGAGTACGACAGTCCATACGTCCCCATTTGGTACACCTACTATGACATCGGGATTTAGTTTCACTACAGGGGCTTCATCATCTATTCCCTTTGGTCCTCTTAGTGGGAGTAAAAGACCTAAAACATCAGCCCCTACATCTTATGTCGGTGTCACAAATGCGCAATCAACAACCACACCTACTGCTAGCATTGTAGGTACCTTGCCATAGTCGATGGCCATACCTAGTGCTCAGGTCACTAGTACTATACCAAGGATTACACAAACAAGGGGCATTCCCTCCTTCCAATATGGCAATCAAAATCCACCTTTCTAGACTAGCAGTCAAAACCAATTTACATCGGTTCCGAATCAGAACCCCTTTTCACAGATTGGTAGTCAGAATCTGTCTACCCAGATTCCAGGCCAAAACTATTTCACATCGGTTCCGAATCAGAATCCATTTGTATAGAGTGGTACTCAGAATCCATTTACACAGAATCTAGGACAACATCAATCTATGTCAATTCCAAACCAGAATACATTTACCAACATTCTGAATCCAAATCCACCTCAGATGCCAATGTTCAATCAAAACCCATCACGAGACTTTGGATTTCAGAATACATATATGGATCCGCATAATCCTTCTAGCACATCTTTGACTCAAGTTGACGTCCTACAAACACAAATGCAGGCATTACAAATGCAAATGGATAACATGTCAGTGTCAACTAAGAAATCATTTTCACCAAAGGACATATGCCCATTCCCTTTTGATAGATCATTGTACATGACACCTTTCCCTCACGGATATGTCATACCAAATCTTCCTAAGTACAATGGCAAACGCAATCCAGTAGAACATATCAGGGAATTTTCTACCATATGCATTGATGTTGCTTACGACCCCACGTACCTTATGAGGCTATTTCCACGAAGTCTTGTAGGGGTTGCACTAGAATGGTTTTCGGGTCTAGATTCTAGCATTAGATCATGGGGAGAGCTAGTCGAGAAATTTGTGGAGCAATTCTCCTTCCACATTGACCATGAGATAAATATAGCAACCTTGTGTCACACAACACAAGACGAAGGTGAAACATTCATTGCTTTCTTCTAGAGATGGAGAACTATTGCTAGTAGATGTCCTGTCGAGATACCTGAAAAACAAAAGGTTACCATGTTTCAAGAAAACCTTCATCCAAAACTCAGGAGTAACTTAAGGGTACATTGCTGCATATCTTTTTCGGAACTAGTGGAAAAGGGGGTGATAATAGAGAAGGATCTCATTGAAAAGGGTGAACTCAAGATGACAACACCCAATCGAAACACGGTCGTACAAAACGCCCCCACCGACAGAAATAGATTCTGGTCTCGCAACAAAAATGTCACCAATGATGGGGTGGTTGATGCTAAAACATTACAAGCAAGACCCCTCCTCACATTACAAGGACCTCATACTTTTGCTAACACGCTTAATGATGTCAATCAACCTCCCAACATGGTCCAAAACACTCAACGTCCACCACCAAGGAGATTCCAGAAACATGAGTTCACTCCCTTAGGGGAACCCATTGAATCGGTGTTCAAACAGCTGTTACAACACAACCTTGTACAACTGCAGGAACCAAGACAATACAATCCAGGACAGTTTAAACCAACTTGGTGGGATGACAATGCTTTTTGTGATTACCATAGGACTAAGGGACATAACCTACAAAACTGTCGACAACTAAAGAACATCATACAGGATCTTGTTGACAAGAGAATCATTGAAGTTAGTGGACAAAAACAAAAGACATCGAACACTGATCATCAAGTCTTTTCAGACCCACTACATGACCATGGGAAAGGAACTGTCCCCAGTTCGAGTACTAAGACCAATATGTCAGCCAATTATGTGAATATAAAACATGACTATGATAGTGGCAAAATCATCCATTGCCTTCGCGCCGCCAAGGACAACATCAATACCATTACTATCAAGGCTAATCCGGAATGTGCGGTCAATACTCGTCATACTAAGTTTGTTATCCAAGGCCCTCCATCACAGCAAGCATCACAACCTTCCAAGTTACAATATAACCTACTTGACCAGTTGGGGAAGACCCCAGCCCAAATTTCAATCTTGGAATTGTTGCATATCTCCCCCGAGCATCGGTCTATCCTCGATAAGGATTTACAGAACACCACGGTCCCTAATGACCTTGATGTCAATCATTTCCAGGAGATGGTGGGCTACTTGACCAATAATCATCATGCCACATTTTTTGAACAAGACTATGCCACAGATAAGACGAACCACAATGACCCTTTACATCTAGAAGTCCTTGTTGATGACACCAAAGTTAGACGAGTTTTGGTAGACGGAGGAGCAGGGTTAAATCTATGCACTTTAAAACTAATTAAGGCATTAGGTATTTCAGAAGCATGCGTAGACATCACCAAGAGTATTGTCATTAAGGCTTATGATGATGAAGAAAGAAAATCAAAGGGGGTGGTAACACTTCCTATCAGAATTGGTCCTGCGGTAATGGAGACAAAGTTCCAGGTCTTGGATCTCACCCTCCCTTATAACCTTTTGCTAGGTAGACCATGGATTCATGCCATGAAGGCAGTCCCTTCCACATATCATCAGTGCCTTAAATTCCCTTACAATGGCACCGAAATAACTATCGATGGTGATCCTGATCCTTTTCAGTATTGCACTAACCTAAAGGACATCCCTCAATGTCAAGTGCCAGTCAACCAAGAGGCCTCATCGTCTAATCCATCTTCTTATGTTGACCCGTCCACGCTCACTCGAACATCTATTGCACCTTCACTTCCCACTACTCCTAGGGTTGAGATCCAAGACAAGGGTTGTGGAGAGTATTATATGAAGACTTCCTATTGTGTTAGCCACTTGGTCCCTCCTAAGTCATATGGTTTGCCTACAACAGGTAGGGGACAGTCTATAATCACTATACATGTTCCCCCCACAACAACTTTCACTAAATGGGGTGAATTAAGCAAAGAGGCTGTAGATACAGAAGATGTTACTTCCTGGCTGTATAAGGAAGATAATCAAGAACCCCTTTTACTTGCTCATATTCCTACAAGACTATACGGAAAGGGTTTCAAAATCATGCAAAGCAAAGGATATGATGGACACAGTGGTTTAGGCTTAAACCAAGATGGCAGAATTGAACCAATATTTGTTTCTCAGTGGCCAAAAGGAGTAGGGCTAGGGTTTCAACCGATTCAGATTGGCGTTCCTAGTACTCCATTACCCTTACTTGAGGAAGTACGTGCTTCAGAAGACATTAAGACATCTCACGAACCAATAGACCAAAATCATTCTAACTCGCCTGACTCTAATGATTATGAGTGGGATTCCTTATCCTCTACTTCTTCCATGGACCTTGACAAGTTATTTGGAGAACTTGACTTGCTGTTAAGTTCCTCACCAAATCCTTTAAATTCCTGTCCACCAAAGAAAATGACAAAAGAGGAGTGGTTTAAACACTACTATTTGGAATCACTTGATCCTACCTCTTGGCAACCTGAGCCACCTCTTTCTGATTGTCAAACCTTGGCATTAGGCCCACCTATTCATCCACCTAGACCCAAACCCAAGAGCAAAAAGGACTTGGTACAAGAATTTTGTGACCACATGAATAATTCAATTTTTACCTTGACTCCATTAGACTTTGATAACTCTGATGATGACATGCCTTTAGTTTATCCCCAACTCATAGATTGGGATCAACAAGATACACCCGTTTTAGATACTTTTGAGAACGATGAAGCGATTGCTGAGTTCCTGGGATTATGTGAAGGCATACCTAATGGGGATCATAAAGCTAGTTTTACCATTGACTTGGACAATAAAGCATATTTTGGGGAATCTGTTCAACCCTCCAGTCGCAAAAATGAGAAAAAGAATAAACAAGATAAAAAGGACGAGTCTCTAGGTGAAAACCGCAAGGCACCTCTAGACCATGAAAAAGTAAAAAGAAAGGACGCATCCGAAGGTGAAAACCTCTCTGAGGCGCCTAAGGATGGAGGTTTGAACATTCTCCCCATTGCACAGGAAAAGTCACCCATGCTCGTGGAAGAATCAGTAGAAGTCAACATAGGCACAAAAGAGAATCCTCGATTGATTTATTTGGCGGTGTCACTGACAACACAAGAGAAATCAGATTTCCACAACTTCTTTGAACAAAGACAGATTAATTTTGCTTGGTCATATGCCGACATGCCTCGGTTGGATCCTGAACTTGTTCTACATCACTTGCCTTTACAACCAGATGCTAAACCAGTAAAGCAGAAGTTGAGAAAAATGCATCCACAAATTGCTTTATTAGTCAAGGCAGAACTCAAGAAACTCTTAGACGTTGGTTTCATCAGACCTATTGACTATGCAGATTGGATTTCCAATATTGTACTAGTTACCAAACCAGCTGGGGGCATTCGCATCTGCACTGATTTTAGAGATATCAACAAAGCTTGTCCTAAGGATGACTTGCCTTTGCCTAATATAGACATGATAGTTGACATGACAGCAGGATATGAGATGTTGTCCCTTATGGATGGATTCTCAGGATATAACCAGATCAGAATAGCCACTGAAGATCAACCTAAGACAGCCTTCACTTGTCCTTGGGGAACGTATTGCTAGAATGTTATGCCCTTCGGGCTCAAGAATGCAGGAGCAACCTATCAACGTGCCATGACCACTATCTTTCATGATTTAGTACACACTTGTATGGAGGATTATGTCGATGACCTTATTGTAAAATCCAAGACAAGGGCACAACATTTATAGGTTTTAGACAAGGTATTTCAGAGGCTAGAGACATATAATGTGAGACTCAACCCAAATAAATGTGTGTTTGGAGTCAAGTCAGGAAAGCTGTTAGGTTATATCATTTCTAGACGAGGCATTGAAGTAGATCCAGCTAAGGTAAAAGAAATCATGGACATGCCACCACCCAACAATCTCAGTCAACTAAGGACATTACAGGGAAGGTTGCAATCTATCAGAAGATTCATAGTGTAGCTAGCAGACAAGACACATCCTTTTCAACATCTACTTAAGAAAGGAGTACCCTTTGCATGGACACCTAGGTGTGAAGAGGCTTTTCAACTGGTTAAAGAATATTTACTTACACCACCTGTTTTAATGCCACCTGTTGAAGGAAGGCCGTTGATTCTTTATATCACAGCAACCCATTCATCACTCGGAGCATTGCTTGCACAGAATGACGATGAAGGTCATGAAAGGGCAGTCTATTATATCAGTCGGACTTTGGTTGGTTATGAGCTCAACTATAGTAACATTGAACGTGACTGTCTTGCAGTAGTATTTACTACCCAAAAACTGCGACACTACATGCTAAACCATCAATTAATGTTGATTGCTAAAATAGATCCTCTGAAATATCTTCTTAGTAAGGCAGCATTAATGGGACGACTGGCGAAGTGGGTCATGATACTTAGTGAGTATGATATACAGTATGTAGAGAGAAAGGCTATTAAAGGACAGGTCATTGCTGATCAGTTAGCTGATGCACCCATATAGGCAGATCACCCATTAGTGGCAGACTTTCCTGATGAGTTCATATTCACATTTGATACAAACATAACATGGAAACTGTACTTTGATGGCTCACATACAAATCATGGTTCAGGGGCTGGGATATTGTTTATCACACCATAGGGTGATTCCATCCCTAAATCATTCAGGATTGTATTTCCATGCACTAACAACATGGCGGAATATGAAGCTTTAGTGACAGGTTTACTCATGGCAGTCAAGTGGAAAATCAAGAACCTACTGGTATATGGTGATTCTCAACTAGTAATAAGACAGGTAAATGATGATTATGAGACTAAGGATGAAAAGTTTGCTCCGTACAAGCGCATGGCTGATAGTTTTAAAGAGTACTTTGATAAAGTCAAGTTTCATCAGATACCTCATGTTTTAAACAAAGCAGCAGACGCTATGGCTACAATTGCCTCACTCCTTGACATTCCTAACAATGTGCCTAAGTTTGAGTTCTTGGTCGAACAGCTTTTGGTCCCCGCCTACAATATCCCAGATTCTGAAATGGTGTGTGACATTGTTGGTCCTGATTCCCCATGGTACAAAGAAATCTATGATTACCTTCATGCTGAAGTCATCCCCATTGGCCTATCCAATAACCAACATAGGACATTCTTTCGCAAGTCAGCCAAATATACCATCGTCTGAGACACCCTATATAGACGCGCTTTAGATAATACCCTACTGAGATGTCTTGATTCTACTGAAGCACAAGCAACCTTGCATGGGGTGCATGAGGGTATATGTGGTTCCCATTCTAGTAGTCCTACCTTAGCTAAAAAGATTATGAGACTGGGTTATTATTGGCCTACTATGGAAAAAGACTCATATGTCTTTGTAACAAAATGTCGCCAATGCCAAGTTCATGGAGATTTGATACATGCCCCAGCACAGGAGCTCCGTCCTATCACGTCACCATGGCCTTTTACCCAATGGGGACTCGACCTCATAGGTAAGATCCACCCCACCTCATCTAATGGACACAAGTTCATTATCACTGCCACTGAGTACTTTATGAAGTGGATTGAAGCCATTCCTATGACATACATTACCGACACACAGATTTCTAGATTTATCTTAAACTATATCATCTGTCGGTATGGTGTCCCTCAATCTATAATCACTGACAATGGCCACCCATTTAAGAACCAAGAAGTCCGTCACTTGTGTGATCAATTTCATATTCAACATCACTTCTCTACTCCATACTACCCACAAGGTAACGGCCAAGCGGAGGCGTCTAACAAGACCATCATTAGAATCCTCAAGAAGACTGTCAATGATGCTGGTCGTGACTGGCATTTACAGCTTAACCCTGCCTTATGGGCTTATCGTACAAGTATCTGTACTCCCACTGGTGCTACCCCATACTCACTTGTCTTTGGATCTGAAGCCATTTTTCCTATTGAGGTCGAGATTCCATCCCTAAGGGTATCACTGAAGGGCCACATTGACGATGAAGAGTACTGAGTGTCGAGACTCCATGAGTTAGAATTCCTGGACGAGCGTAGACAGAAGGCACTGGACCATCTCCAAGCATATCAGAACCGCCTTTGTCGTAGCTATAACAGGAGGGTTTTAAACAGAAATTTTGACATTGGTGACCTGGTTTTAATGGAGAATCCAAAGAATCAAGCAGAAAGAGACAAACCAGGAAAGTTTGAACCTAATTGGTTGGGACCTTATGTTGTTACAGAAGCTTTTGGATCAGGAGCGTATCAACTCTCTACTCCTGAAGGTGAACCATTGTCCTCACCAATCAATAGTATGCATCTGAAGAAGTTCTACGCATAGCTTCTGGGAGCCTTTGTCTTATTTAGCAAAAATACAAAAAAATCAGAAAATAAAAAAATCGTTATCAAGGGGAAAACCTGGTAAACAGGCGTCTTGGTAACACCAAAAAAATTAGTTAATATGGAAAATAGTAAAGATAAATCAATTGTCCAATGGTGAAAACCACTTCGGTGGTGCTTTGGATAGGTACCATGGTGAAAACCTGGCAAACAGGCGCCATGTGTACTCAACCCTGCTCCTTTGTCTACTATTATTCTAATCTATCTTGTACATACACCACTTACCTGTACATAGTCTTTATCCCTGTACATAGTCCACTTCCCTGTACATAGCCCACATTCGTGTACATAGTCCACTATCCTGTATATATCTTTTACCTTTTATGTCCATCACTTGTATATATTAGTCCTAATAAGTGGTAGTCTTTTCCATAGATTGGAACGATTGACATCGAGAGCATTGCATATCCCCCATCTTACCCTATTCATAGTCAGTTGGTCTTATACTCGACTGGGGGCAGACACTTGACCTGCGTCACATTGGTTCTTACATTGGTTGTGTTGGAGACATAAAACCATAAGAAAATCCAAAAACATCAGAAAAATTCAAAAAGACAAAAAAAAATTAAAACATTTCAAAAAATCCAAAAATAGAGTCAGAGTCAGTCGCACTTGTCAGTCTTTGTCGTCATGTCGAACTACGTTGCCTCTGCGACTGGATGTAGGCAAGGCCATCTGTCGATGTGCCCCCGAGGCATTAGGTCAGTCCGTCTAGGTTTGTCTGTACAAAGTCATGCATCAATCCATCTGTCTGTATAACAAGGTCATTGGTTATGTCGAACTACGAGGTCTCTGCGTGTACAACGTAGGCAAGGCACATCACACGATGAGCCCCCAAGGCCACACTAGGTTAGTCCATTAGGGTTCTTCGCATTCACTTTCACACACATCTTCTATTTGTAGTCAATCTTGTTGGTCACAGTCAAGTCGAACTATGAGGTCTCTGCGTGTACAACGTAGGCAAGGCACATCACACAATGAGCCCCCGAGGCCGCACTAGGTCAGTCCTTTAGGGTTTCTCATCACACATAGTCAATTGTCAATACATCATACCAAGTCATGCATTACTCTGGTGAACAATTCAGCAATGTCTCTGAGTCATATCAAACAACTTGCCAAACAAAGCAATTCAAACAGATCAACCAACCGTCTGCTACAAGATGTGTCCTTCTTGGAAACAGATGTTATCAAAACAATCAACCTATGTCTTATTCAGGATGTGTCCTTCCTGTGTAATTGACAAGGTCAAAACAATCAAACGTAGCCTTACACAGGTTATCACATCAACGGCATTTGACTCAATGTCTTATACGATACATGTCTTTCTGAAACCAGGCTTTGTCATGCCTTATACAGATAGTCATAACATTGAAACCAGACTCACTGTCTTATCCGGTATGTGTATCTCTTGCAATCAGGCTCTATCAATCAAACAAATCAATCAAACAAATCATGTTTTTGGAAAATATTTTCATTGGCCTTTTGACTTTATTGGCTTATTTATCTTATCATTTATCTTGAATTGATGACTGGGATTCATGTTACTAGCTTTCTCAATGATGTCCCATGAAGGATTTAGAGAAGCAACGACGTATCAGAATTCTATTTTCTTTGACTGCTGTCTGTTGACTGTCTTTTCAATTTGATTTTGAGTCATGTTACTAGTTTCCTCAAGGATGTCCCATGAAGGATTTAGAGGAGCGATGACGTCTCATGACCTATCTTTTTCTTTTGTTTGCTGTCTGTGGTTTGTCCTAACAAAAAGACTGGGGCAACTTGTGTCCTTAGTATGAGTTAGTGACAATCCTTGTCTGCGACTGTCTGTTATTAGCAAGTGGATGACCTTGCACACCTTGATTTATGTCATATCCTGGTGTTTGTCTCCATTTTTATTAGTCCCGCCCAATGATGATAAAGTGCAATACCTTTTGTGATA
>VDFB02353493.1:33042754-33081798 GCA_007258455.2 Sequoia sempervirens
GAAACCAGACTCAAAGTCTTATCCGGTATGTGTATCTCTTGCAATCAGGCTCTATCAATCAAACAAATCAAACAAACAAATCATGTTTTGGCAAATATTTTCATTGGCTTATTGACTTTATTGGCTTATTTATCTTATCATTTATCTTGAATTGATGACTAGGATTCATGTTACTAGCTTTCTCAATGATGTCCAATGAAGGATTTAGAGAAGCAACGACGTATCAGAATTCTATTTTCTTTGACTGTTGTCTGTCGATTGTCTTTTAAATTTGATTTTGAGTCATGTTACTAGTTTCCTCAAGGATGTCCCATGAAGGATTTAGAGGAGCAATGACGTCTCATGACCTATCTTTTCTTTTGTTTGCTGTCTGTGGTTTGTCTCGACAAAAAGACTGGGGCAACTTGTGTCCTTAGTATGAGTTAGTGACAATCCTTGTCTGCGACTGTCTGTTATTAGCAAGTGGATGACCTTGCACACCTTGATTTATGTCATATCCTGGTGTTTGTCTCCATTTTTATTAGTCCCGCCCAATGATGATAAAGTGCAATACCTTTTGTGATATGGTGAAATATCGAAGATTCCTAACACTAACATTTATCTTCTGTCTTTTCATTCTTTGTCGATCTTCCATTTTGCATTAACAATTCTTCTTTCTTGCATTATGATGGAGTCCTGTGACACGAAATGGTATACATCATCCTGCATCAACATACATGTTAGAAACATACATATATATATAGGCATATGTCACATTTAGATTATCATGGCATAATAGACAATAATCATCATTTAACATTGCATATCATAAGTAATAAACTGTAAATACATACATCACATTACATTTGTATAACATCACATGTCATTATATATATAACATCACATACCATCTCATCATCATATAGAATCATATGTCACATAGAATCAAATTTATCGCATTAGTTGCATAAACAACATAAAGTACATACAACCATCCATCACATAGGCATATCATATAGACATCACATGTATAAATCAAGACTGCATAATCAATAAATAGACAATGCATATCATAAGAATCGCCACCAAAATCATATATACATATCGCTCATATGTGTCACACCACAATGTCATAATGTATCATAAATACATGGAAGCCCGCAGGCTATTGGATCAAAATATAATGTCTCAAATGGATCTCAAAACTGTATCTCTATCCTGAACTACCACTGCCATCATGTCGGGAGTGTGTAGGAGACTGATGCTGGGAACCTGCTGATCTCAGAGCTATGGGAGGTCTGTCATATGGCCCTGCTCTGCATGGCTGATCCACTCCCTCTGTGCTCACTATCCGTGTGTGGGTCCTAGTCTGAGACCTACTACTCTGTGTCGTTGAAAAGCTAGGAGCCCGTCTCTCTAAGGGAACCTTTGCCTCATACAAGTCTCGGTAGTATCTCTCCCTCTCGCCGGCTCTGACCAAATCTCTGGCAAATGCTACTGATGGTCCTGTACATAATGACCTGAGCTCTGTGAATCTCTGCTCAGTTTCCTACCGCTGGGCTACAGCCTGATCCCTCTCCAACAAGGCTCTGTCTCTCTCCACCCTGTAAGCATCTCTCTCTGCCATCAACACCCTCATCTGCTCCTCCAAGGAGGCAACCTGGGCTCGTAATATATTAGTGTCGGGCGCCTCTGCCTCTGTCTCATCCTGGCGGACCCTGTCTCGCCCATCCTCCTCGTCCATCTCCTCCAGGATCTGATCCCTGATCTCTCTCTCGTGATCATCCTCCTCCTCATCATCCTCCTGGTAGGCACCTAACAATCCAAGGGCATCGACCTCTGCCTCCTCTCCAACGGCCTCCTCTGCAACTACCTCCTCGGCACCTGTCTCTGCCTCTGTTGGGATGTCAGGGATGTCTGGGATAACTGCCTCAGCCGGCTGCTCCTCCTCGCCACCTCTGGCCACATCTAGCATGGCCACATCCTCCTCTCCTCCCCTCTCCTCTCAGATCGGTGACAAGGCTGCTCCTCGTCCCCGTCGACCACGCCTCCCTCTCCTGCCTCCACGTCGGCCACCTCTGCCATCATCCCCACCATCACCTCGGCCTCCTCTACCTCCTCGACCACCTCCTCTGCCCCGTCTGCCTCTGGGACCTCTAACATGCCGCTCTACTGGTGCTGGCTGCCCTGGATCTGTCAAAGGAGTCGGCCTGTGTAGTGCCCACCACTGATCATAGGCTGGAGTCGTCCCTGGATCTGCTGGTCCACCCCTCCATCCCCATGCCTGTGCCTGTAACCCATCAATATCTGCCTCTGCAGTGGCAACTGGAATCTCTAGCCCCCACAACAGGACCTCTCGTGAGGACCGAGCAAACTCTACTCTCCCTCGAGGTACATCCTGTACCTCTCCATACTGTCTCAAAACCCGGTCTGGCAACTACCGCTCTATGATGTGCATATGGGACACTGTCTGTCCCACTAAATATTGTGTCTGTCGACAATATGGCAAATGCTCGCCCTCATCTGACCACACCTCGCAGTCTAGGTATGGTCTCCATGTAAACTCCTGCATCAGGTCTATAGCATGTCTATAGTAGCCCGTGTCTCCAATGTGGTGCTGAGTGGTAGCTCCCGCATACCGAAAAGCGTAGGGCGCTCCCCGAGCTAGGTCTACTGTCACCGGTGGTCTAAAGATAGCAATATGCTCCCACGCCCATACCATCAGGAGCGTGGTGCCGCAGCTCATCGACTGTGCCTCTCTATAGGCAATGTCATGAAGGTGGAAGTATAGCATCCCCAGCACACACGAACCCCAAGCATATACAACTCGGTGCTCTAGCATGCCTACTAGCATCTCACCCCATCCCACAGGAAATCCATGACCTCGGCGGTCAGGCAGTACAATCCCACCTATCAGTGTCGCCACTAGACAGTCTAACTGTCTATACCTCTGGGCTAACACCCTCCATCTGATCTCATAATCATCCACCCCTAGCTGTCTAACGTCAGCATGGGGGTAGTATCTGTACATCTCCGCTATACCCCTCTGGGTATCATAGACTACCCGTGTGCCTCTAATAGGCAGTCTCAGAATCCTATATACGTCCTCCAAAGTCACTGTAGCCTCTCCAGTCGGAAGATGGAACGACGATGTCTCTGAGTGCCACCGCTCGCAAAGTGCTGTCAGTAAACCCCGATTTGCCCTAATCTGGGGCATATCGGTCACGTGCAACAAACCCAAATGCCATAAAGTCCGTCGCTCGGCCGGCCGTAAGCTGTCTCTGAATCGAAACGTCGTGGGTCTCGACTCACGTGTGTAGATAGGGTCAAGAACAACCTGCAACAACATGCCTCATGTCAGCCTGAATCATCTACCCTAGTGAAAAATGAATGTTTTGACATAAAATGCAAATGCGTCGTTATTTTGCAGATGCGTCACTTTTTTTAACACATGCGTCGCTTTTCTACAGATGCGGTCCACTAATTACAAGTGCGTCATTATTAATCAAATGCGGTTAATTATTATCAAATGCGTGCTAAAATCAACATTTGCGTTGCATAATCTCAAATGCGTATCAAAAGAAGCAAATGCGGCTACAAATATGCATATGCGTTTCAAACAATCACATGCATATCAGAATAAACAAATGCGTATCATAAAATTCACATGCGTAGCTAAATTTCAAATGCATATCACAATGATCAAATGCGTAACACAAAAAACACATGCGGTTATTTTTCTAAACTAAGCCTAAATGGTTGGCGTTAAAATGCACATGCGGCTTTTCGCAAGCAGATGCGTCGTTCGCGCATACAGATGCGGTGCAAATTAAAATGTGACGCACAACTAAAAATGCAATAAATACCTTAAAAAGCGCGCAAATAGAAAATTTTCAAAAGAGAAGTTTTAGGTCCATACTGGGGGGTCCGCGCCGGCTGGTCTCTGGAACATCCTAATCCTGTAGGCACGATGATGGGTGACTGGAACTGGAGACATTCTCACTGAAAGTCAGAGCAAACTTTTCAAATCTCTAAGCTGGGTGGGTGCAAATGAATAGTTTTTCACCCCAATTTCAAATATATACCTAGACTTAGGTGGCATTTCCTTCCTTCTGGCCATGTAAACTTCCATTTCCTATCATCCCGTACCCGTCCCTCCCATTTCCGAACCCAATTCCGTCAACTGCATTGCATTTCTGCCTATCTATTGGACTAATTGGGTGCATTTCCAAATTTTTCTAAACATTTCAAAAATTTGTCAATTTTCCCGAGGGGGCATACCTTCACCTGTTCTAATCCGGAGCTTGACTGGGGCATATTTTCATTGATTTTCTTTGACACAACGCCTAAACGACATTGTATCAAAGAGGGGAAAATGTAGACACCAAAATCTGGTTATTAGCCTGCAACTTCTATATTCTTCTATATTCTTATTCTTCATGGTCATGATTAAATAATGTCAATTATTTAATTATTCATCTTCTATTAATTCTTCTATTAATTAAATAATATTAATTATTTAATTAATTCACTTCTCTTTATTCTATCTAATTAATTAAATAAACGCTTCTTATTTAATTATTTTACTAATTAACCTTATTCTTCCGGTTAAATTAAATAAATCATTAGTTAATTTATTCTTTATCATATTTCAACTATAATTAAATAAATTCATAATTTATTTAATTATTCATTTAAAAATCATCTTCGTCATTTAATTAAATAAATATTATTTATTTAATTATCCTTCGAATATTGAGTCTTGAATTAAATGAATTATTTAATTCATTAATTCTATTTTGACACATTCTTCTATATTTTAGATAATTATGTGAGTTATCTAAGTATTCACTTTTACTCAACTCGACATCTATTTTAATTGTTCAATTAACTATTGATTTAATGTCTGAGTGGCGTCTTCGAGTAATCTCTTCGTCTAACCATGCAATCTTCCACTTCTAACTCAATTGCGTGTACATGCGGATTAATTAAATATTCTTATTTAATTAATTAAGTGTTGTGCGTGCATTCGAACATAGTTGCTTTAATCAATCTTCATCTTTGTCATGTAAAGATATTTCTTCTATTTTCGAATGCTGAACTGAAGATTAAATCATTTATTTAATCTTTAATTCTATTTCTGATACGAATCACTCGTGTCAATTCTATCAGTTATCTGAATGCATGTCCAATCAGTCAATCTCAACCGTCCGTTAATCTTTCAATCTTGACCTGTCGTTCGAATAATCAATTTTCTATAAATTGATTTGTCATTCTTCATTCCAATCTCTCTCGCGAAATCTTATAACTTTTGAGAGCAGTTTTGTCTTGAATCTTTGATATTTTGCTAATCACTATCTTAGGCTATACTTGCACGAACTTGAAAATCTGAGGGCAATTATACTACACAAGCAAAATGGAGAAGGGCAATCGAGATAATTCATGGAAATACGTTTGAAAATTGGTGAGATTGTTCTAGTTTTAATTACGTTTTTACTTTTCCATGTTCTTTTTTGCTTAACGTATGAATTTGCATTTTAGATTTTAGTATTGTATGCGTGTGTGCTTCTAATCTTGATTCTGGTGTGTCTATTGTGCAAAGCTCTTATTTGGCGTTACAGTTATTTCAGAAGATCCAAGTCGAATCCTTCTGTAAGAATTCATACTGTTGTTTATGTCATTATTACAAAAAATATCCCAGTGACAATGATTCCAGCAGTGAGAAACTAGGCCTTTGTTGCTCTTAACCAAGGCATCCCACTGAATATCACTCAGAATGATGAAATTCCTATCCCTGCCTTAAAAATTCTACCATATTTTCATGGCGAGGATCATACCACCCCATCAGAGCATATAAATGATGTTGCCAATCTGTGTGTTGTTCACCATGTGATTGAAGAAAATGTTGCACTTAGATTGCTGGCAGCATCATTTAAAGGAAAAGCTTTACAATGGTTTAGAGGCATGCCGGTCAACTTCATAGCAACATGGGATGTGTTAGGCAGCTATTTGTGCTAGTTTTTTGAAGATAAATCAGACTACTTGTCATTGGTGGAGTAGCTGTCTACAATCAAAAGAGCTCCTCATGAAGTTATGTCATATTTCAACCACCGTTTCTAGAGGACATGGGATAGAATCCCACAAACGGTAAGGCCTACTACTAATCACACCTTTTTATACTATTTAAGAGCTTTAAATAGTGATATTTATGTAATGATTCAATCGATGGGAGGGGATACACTTCCTACAACATATAGTATAGTTTTTAGAGCTGAAAACAGCCTCATACAGGCTGGTAAAATCGCCCCAAGACCACTTATGCCAATATTTCCTACTTTTTAGCCTCCAACCCCTATTCAAGTGCCTCCTTTAGCTATTATTCCAAGTGCACCAGCATTTCCAACACCTGATACCTAGTCTAATGGCCAATTAAATACATTTCTAGTTCAGTCTAACGAACTGCAAGAGATTAAAGGCCTTCTAATGACCTTTGGCAATGAGATGGTTAATCTCAAAAAATAGAAAAATCAAGGTTTTAAGCCTTATCAGCCCTCATTTCAGTCTAATTACCAGCAAAGTCCAACCAATAGACCATCTTATCAACCTTATAATCAGGGCCAAAGATTCATTTCTAACCCAAGGCCATATCAAGCTTATGACTCTAATGTTGCAAGTACTTCCAAAGAACTTGCACCTGTCTAGAACAACTTAGTCCAAGATTATGAGTGGTGCTTTTCATGTAATTAACCCCATAATCAGAGTACATGTGTAAATGGGTTGCTTAACCAAGCCTTGATGGTTCAAAACAGTTCAGCAATACAGTCTAATGTTCACGTAGCAACTGAAGTACAATAGTAAGAGTAACAGACACATGAGTCTACATTCCTAAACTGGTAGGGGGAAGAATTTTGTGGAGTGGTCCATGCAGATTCTTCAATTGCAGACAATACACGCAATAAGAAGAGGGAAATAGATGAGGGACATCAACCTAATACAGTTCAGACTCAATCAAAACAAGGGCTGAACCAACATCAGAATGCTCCTGGCTCATCAAAAGTTGACTAGATCCTAATGCTACCAAGGGGCCCACCTTTAGTAGGCAAGCAACAGTCCGATTCATTAGCCTAGGTGCCTTCAGTTAAAGGTGATGTTATTCCTCCCAAGGGTCAAGTTAAACCTACTACATCTTTCAATATATTGGAGCATATGAAGAAAATTAATGTACCCATGTCAATATGGGATTCTCTGAGTATTTCGGGTCAAAAGGACCTACCTCAATCTGCCTTATCAGGTTTAAGTGTCTCAAATGAGCCTAGTGTAGAAAAGGAGAAGGTTGCGTTGGCTAACACTACGGTTGGTAATAATGAACAGCAAGCTGCTAAGGCCAAGCTATCTCCTTTTTATTTGTCATTGATTATAGGAGATCATCTGGTTCATAATTGTATGATTGACTCAGGGGCTAGTAGTTCAGTTATGCCCAAACAAATTATCGATAAGTTGAGAATTGAATATGAGCCACTAGAAAAGGGGGTAGTGCAATTGGATGGTACTGCTATGAACACAGTAGGGGTCATTAAAAATTTGAGTTTAACTCTACATGCCTGTCCCAATTTTGCAATACCATAGGATATATACATCATTGAGTTGCCCCCGTACTTTTCCCTTTGTTTATCTAGGAATTTTACGGCCAAGATAGGTGGTTACCTATCCTCTAATTGGTCTCACATGTTGTTCAGAACTAGATATGGCACTAGAGCCACTATTAAATTAGAACCCATAGCCAAGGTTCATGTTGAACCTTACAATCCATCTCCTATCAATGCCAACTTGTTTACAAGTGTACAAGTGGAGCAACCTGTTGTTCAAGAGGCTGAGATTCGAATAGAAAGAACATTAGATATTATTCCTAAAGAGTGGGCACCTCAAGCTCATGAGGTGGGCACAGGTAAGCAGTTGGAAGAGGTTGACATTGGTGTTTATATGATGCATGAGATTGAATCTTTTATGCCTAATATTGAAAAGAACAAGGAACAACATAGTGAGCAACATGAAAATGATCTGTGGGAGCTGTATTTTGATGGCTCAAGGAGTAGAGTAGGTACTAGTGGTGGATATATGCTGGTATCACTAGAAGGTCAGAATTACTATCTAGCTTTTAGGTTCTATTTTAGCTATTCTAGTAATTCTGCTAAATATGAATCTCTAGTTCAGGGTTTGGAGTGGGCGAGACAAAGAAGTATTAGCTGTCTAAAAGTTTATGGTGACAGCGAGCTGGTTGTCAATCAGGTGAGAAATATTAATGTTGTTAAGAATGATACAGTCATGTCTTACAGGAATAGGGTATGGGACCTCTTAGAGGGATTTGAGGCATTTAATCCGATTTCCATTCCTAGAGCTCAGAATAAACATGCTAATAGATTAACTGTTGTAGGAGCTAAACATGATATTCCAAAGGAGATTTGTAGTGATAAATCTAATCAACATATCAAGATTATAGTTAGGCCTGCTGTGCCTAATAATAATATACACTGGAAAATCTTTGATAGTGATCAACAGATTGTTAGTTTTTTAAGAGAAGAAGTTGAGTTCTCACATACCAATTAGGAAAAGCTACAACACCAGTACAATGACCAGATTATCTAGTTAAAAAACAACAAGTTGCCCAAAGGCCTTGTCACTTTAGAATCCGTTTTTAATACTGATGATAAAGCTAGAAAACCTAAGGGGAGTATTCAGGTTCAACAAGATCACTACGAAGAGGTTGAAGTCTTCAAAGAAAAGCTTCTTAAGTTAGGCAAGGTATGTACAGCTGAAGAGAAGCATGTTTTTATTCAACTTTGTCAAGAATTTAATGATATTTTTGCCTGGCAATATAGTGATTTAAAGGCATTTAATCCCCAACTTGCTCAACATACCATTGAACTTGAGCCTAATGTCAAACCTGTTAGGCAAAAGCAGAGGCCCTTGAATCCTAAGTTAGAACCTTTGATGAAAAAGGAGCTAGATAAGTTGATTGAAAGCAACATTATTTTTCCCATCAAGCATACCTCATGGGTTTCAAACCTAGTACCAGTATGAAAGAAAAATGGTGAAATAAGACTTTGTGTAGATTTTTCATAACTTAAATAGGGTCTCTTTAAAGGACTGTCATCCTCTGCCTTCTATGGAGCAGATACTTCTGGTAGTTTCAAGGTTAGAAAGGTTTTCCTTATTAGATGGCTATTCTGGCTAAAACCAGATATTAGTGAAAGAATAGGATCATTACAAGACAACCTTCACCACAAAATGGGGAACAGTGGCCTATCAGAAAATGCCCTTTGGTTTATCTAATGCTGGGGAAACCTTTCAAAAGGCTATGGATATGGCCTTTCAGGGTTTCATGTACAAGATAGTCTTTGTCTATCTTGATGATATCATGGTTTTTTCTAAGGAGGCTAAGGATCATCTGAGTCATTTGAGGCAGATTTTTGAAAAATGTAGGGAATTTGGGATATCACTTAACCCCAAGAAGTGTGTGTTTGTTGTTCATGAGGGAAGATTGCTTGGTTATGTGGTATCTAAATAGGGTATTACTATTGACCATGAAAGAATAAGTGCTATATTAACTCTTCCTTTACCAATGCACAAGAAAGGTCTATAGAGTTTTATCAGTAGGATTAACTTTTTTAGGAGGTTTATCCCTGACATTGCCGATTTATTAAGTCCACTAACTCACATGCTAAGAAAGAATGTACCTTTCAACTAGACTGAAAAAGGGAAAATAAGTTTTGAGCTTATAAAAGAGGCATTGGAAACTGCACCTACACTTCTAAATCCTGACTTTTCTAAATATTTCATTTTATATGCCTATGAAAATATTGATTCACTTTTAGCCATACTTGTACAGCGAAATGATGAAGGATCTGAATAGCTCGTGGCGTTCTTCAGTCAGGGACTCAAAGATTACAAGCTCAAGTATACTTTTGTAGAGAGACATGTTCTTGCTATCATAAGAAGTTTAAAGAAGTTTAGGCACATGCTCTCTAATAACAAGATTATACTAATGGTTGCTCATCCCAGTGTGAAAGAGTTTTTATTAAATAAAGATTTGAGTGATAGAAGAGCTGGTTGGGTCACTAAGGTGATGAAGTATGACCTTGAAATAAAGGTTACCAAACTAATAAGAGGGATAGGTCTATGTGAATAGCTTACTAAGGACAACAACATCAGTGTAAAGGAGGAGGAAAGTTTTGTTTTAGCACTCTAAGATGGACAACAAATTGCTATACCTACTCCTACTGGTTGGATTACAGAAATGACATATTTTTTATTGATTGGCGAGTGCCCTCATGATCTGACTAGATCCAAAAGAAGGTATTACCAACTGCAATCCATACCTTATGTTCTTTTAAATGGTCTGATGTTTAGAAGAGATTTTCATGGTGTCCTGTTAAGATGTATTAGAGCAGATCAGGTTGATAGAGTATTATATGAATTCCATCAAGGGTCAATTGGTGAACCGTTTTCTCTGAGAGCCACAACTCTTAAAATAATGAAAGGAGGCTATTACTGGCCTACCTTATTCAAAGACACTCATGCATGGGTAAGAAGATGCAAAGAGTGTGCTATTTTTGCTAGAAAAGAGAAGTTGGTAGCCCTCCCACTGCAACTGATTCAAGTTGAGTAGCCCTTCATGAAATGGAGTTTGGATTTCATTGGGGTTATAAACCCGCCATCAAGTGCAGGCCACAAATGGATACTCACAACCATTGATTATTTTTCAAAATGGATTGAAGCTATGGCACTCAAAGAAGCTAATGAATCTGTTGTCCTGAATTTCTATGAAGAGCTAGTTACCAGATTTGGTATCCCAGATTCTATTGTGTTAGACAATGCCCTTGCTTTTGTGAGTGTTAAAATTTCTGACTAGGCTGTCAAAAATGGTATGTATCTTAGTACATCCTCTAATTATTATCCGTAGGGCAATGGACAGGTTGAGTCCACTAACAAGAATCTCCTGAGGATCATTAAGAGAACTATGGAGGACAATAAAAAATCCTGGCACACCAAGCTGAAATCAGCCTTGTGGGCTGATAGGATTACATCAAAAAGGTCTATAGGACTTTCTCCATACATGTTAGTGTATGGAAAAGAGGCAAGACTGCCCATTTCAGTTGAAATCTCAGCCTTCGATCTAGTAAACTAGCTTGATATGATTGAGGAGGAGCCTATGACAACAAGGTTAGCTCAATTAATTGAGCTTGAAGAACTCAGAGCTGAAGTAGTGAAAAGGACTGAGAAATATTAGGCTCAAATAAAAAGGTCATTCAATAAAAGGGCATCTCCTACAGTGTTCCAAGAAGGTGACATAGTGCTAAAGTGGGATCAATTAAAAAGCAAGCCTGGAAAGCACTCCAAATTTGATGCACTTTGGACTGGGCCATATATCATTACTAAGGAGAAACAACATAATGCTTTCCAGCTATCTAGGTTGGATGGTGTCATGGAACCAATCCCAGTGAATGGGATTCACCTCAAACATTGCTTCTAAGGTATGGACCTAAATCTATACATAGCTGTTAAAATTCTAGGGAGTAGGTGCAATTTTCATTTCCTAAGTGTTGTCTCAGCACAGTAAATAGTTTCACCTCAGTTTTTCCCTGTTTTCATTAAGTTTTTGGAAACTTGTTATGTTCTATGAGTCTCAAGTGAGTTATAGCCATGCACAAGGTTGCTCCAAGTCTGTTTCTGAGTTTTCCCAATGACTACATACCCAATGGATAGGCCTAGGCTACTGGTTTCCATGTTCAGAAGAAAAACATCCAGCAAAGGTCGCTAGAAATGTTACCCATTTTTCACCTATAGGCCCAATCAGGCAGGGTAACCTATGCTTTCAGGTGTTCTCAAAGACCAAATGGAGGAACATTTGTATCAAGGTTACATATTTTCTAACTTGTTTGCTTCTTCTGCAGCTCCAGGGGAAGTTATGTTTTAAAAATTCGACACGTGGATTAAATGTGGCTCCCAAGAGGGTTGAGCCCAGTGTGCAGGTCTTCAGTTTTGGGTAGGTTTTTATCTTTTTTCTTGCCTTATTTTTTCCCCTCTTTTGTTTGGTTTTCTTCATCCCACTTTCTTTTGTTTTGTCAGGGGTGGAACCGGAATTGAGGTCGAACTTGGAATTTTTCCAAAAGTTCCAGGTTTTGGTCCCACCCCGGTTCCAGTTCCACCGGGCTTCTTTGTTTGTCTGTCCCTTTTTCTTTCATCCTGTCAGAGGTGGCTTCAGGACGGATTCTGAACTTGAAACTTAATGAAGGTTTCAATGTCAAGTTTGTTTCCGCCTCTGCCCCTACTGTGTTTTGCCCGGGATTGGTCTTGGTTCCAATCCTACTTTCTTTTGTTCTATCAGAGCCGGAGTCAGACTAGAACCGAACTTGGAACTTTTCCAAAAATTTCAGTTTCTGTTTCCATTCCAGTTCCTCTCCCGGTTCTGCCCTTCTTTTCTTTTTTTTTTCGCTACCGGTGGTCGGGGGATGTCTCCTCCTCCTTGGTTCTTCCTTGTGTTTTTCTTTTTCCTTCGTGCCTTGTATGTTGTTGGGGATGGGATTGGGACGAAATCCGAACTTGAAACTTTGAGAAAGTTTCAGGTCCGGATTTCATTCTGGTTCTAATTCTGCTGACTCTTTGGTTTTGTCCTCGTTCTGTCTTCGGTCCCGGTTCTGCCTCTTGTGTTTTGCCTTGCATGTCTTTGGTTTTGGTTCCGTCCTGGTCCCGGTTCTACTAGTCTTGTTCTTTTCCCTTTGTTTTTGGTTTTGTTTTGGGGGTGATTTCTCCCATTCGTCTTTCTTCCTTCTCGTCCTTTCCTTCGTCTTCTTTTGAGTTTTGTCGGGAGTGGGACCGGGTCAGAATCTAAAACTGAAACTTGAAGAAAGTTTCAGGGGCATATTTGGTCTTGATCCTAGCTCTGCTAGGATTCATTTGTTTTTGCTTCCATTCCCATTCTGACCCCGGTCCTGGTTCTGGTGTCGTCTTGGCTCCGCCCTCGCCAGTTTTGAAAAGGCCTTGGCGGAAGGTCTTGTTCGCCATGAAGTCTCCCTGACCCAATGGTGTCTTGCCGAGATGAGTTGAGTTCGCCGTGAGGTCTTCCAAAATGTGAAGGGTCTTATCAAAATGAAAGGATCCAAGCTCGAGAAACATTGAGGGAGTCACTATGAGGTCTCACCGACCTGATAGGGTCTTGCCGATGGTTTTTTGTGAGATCGATATAACTCTGGCCACACGCCATAAGGTCTTGCTGACCATCGCATGTCTTGCCGAATGAAGTAGGCATGTCGGTGTGACCCTATCCGCCCACTGTGACTTCTCCCTGACATCCAAAGTCTCGCCAACATGCGATTTAGTCAGAAGCGACCTTTGAATGCCTGGAAATCTACCTGGCACAAATTCAACCAATGAAAAGGTGCTAGGGAAAATCATGGGTAGTTTGATTGTTTGACCCCCCCTGTGAGCATTATCGACGGAGCATGATGACATTGATCTACTTTGGGATTGAAGGTGATCAGTTAGTAATGACACTTGAATCTAGTAGGTAAATTTGATGTTGCTCCTCGAAGACGGTCAATTTGAAGAAAGATATGGAGTGAGAAGAAAGCCAAAGAAGAGGAGGCCGCGAGTCATGATAACAGCTGGAGCAAGTGGAGCAGCATTAATGACCATGATGTAGAGCATTCAAGATGACTCTGACAAAGTCCCGAGGGTGGACACGGGGGCTGCAAGTTAATGCGATCATTGTAAAAGATCTGAAGGCCACGCCTAGGAGCGAGCTTTCACTGATGCAAGTAGGGTATTCCCATTTAATACCCCATTAACTTCATTCCAAGTGCTTCTAGGGCCGATGTGTCCAGGCGCTGACTCATTTTTGTAAACCCTAAGGCGGGGGCCGACACTCTTTGGTATATATGGCATTTGTGCCTTTTTTGTAAAGTAATTCTTGGTTAGGAGATTGCTGAAAGAGCATTATTTAGACTTTGTAAATCATTTTTTGTATGAATACTATAGATCTGTAACACAGACACTCCTTATTTTCTCAATGGAAAGTCATTTCCTTCATAGATTTTCTTTGTTGTTTTAGTGACTTGTTGTGAGTTACATGATAAAATTATGTGTGATCCTTTATTTTATCAGATTCCTTCATTACTGGATGCAAAGAATATTATGTCATAAAGCTGGTTTATGTTAGTGATCTCTTTCTTTTTCATTTATATTTGTGAAAACATCTTTTTTTCCTTGTGTTAAGCATTAGAACAGTCGAAACCTTACATAGACTCATTTTTATAAACATAAATCTCTGTATTGTGAGATTGTTTAGCTCTATTGAGATTTTTTGTGAGTTTTCTATAGTATTGTCATAATTTTATCTTTGGTGTATCACCTGTTAGTGATAGGTTTTAAATTCAAGTATCTCCTCCTTACTCTTTTCCTTATCATTCTTTAGTTTTCTCAAAATATCTTAAGGGGAACCAGCCCATAATCTGGTGGTCCACTTCATTCCTAGGTCATCCACAACCTCGAAGTGTTCCCAGGTGTCAATAGGTTACTATAGTTGATAGCTTAGCAAGGGTGCAAACTTTATTTGACAAGTCCTTTAACCGAAAAGCCACAAGATATGCCATGGTCAATGACACCCTTTACCGCTGTAGCTTTGACAACACCCTCCTTAGATGTCTCGACACCAACGAAGCACGTATAACCTTATGTGAAGTACATGAGGGTATATGTGGGTCTCATTTGAGTGGTACTAATCTGGCCAAGAAGATAACGAGACTTGGGTACTATTGGCCAACCATTAAAAAATATGCACTAGAATATGTCAGGACTTGTTGCCAATGCCAAATTCACAATGACTAGATTCACGCTCAAGCACAGGAACTTCGGCCTATCACTCTCCTTGGCCCTTTGCTCGATTGGGACTTGACCTCATGGGTAAGATCCATCCTACCTCATCCAATGGCCACAAATTCATCCTCACCGCCATAGAGTATTTTACAAAGTAGATCGAAGCTATCCCTCTGACATACATAACCAGCAAACAAATATCCAAATTCATTCTTAACTACATCATTTACTGGTATGGCCTTCTACAATCCATCATCACTAACAATGGACATCCATTTAAAAACCATGACATTCATGAGTTATGTGAGCGATTTGACATCCAACATCATTTTTCCTCTCCATATTACCCACAAAGAAACGGTCAAGCTGAGATGTCAAATAAAACCATTGTTAAAATTCTTAAAAAGATTGTCAATGTTGTTGGCCATGACTGGCATATTCAATTCAAACCTACTTTGTGGGCTTACCGCACTAGCATTCGTACACCTACAAGAGCCACTCCTTTTGCCCTAGTCTTTGGAGTTGAGGCCATCTTTCCCATTAAGGTTGAAATTCCTTCTTTATGAGTCTCCCTGAAGGGTTTGACTAATGATGAGGAGTATAGACAGTCATGCCTACATGAGCTGGAGATGTTAGAGGAAATAAGACAAAATTCCCTGAACCATCTACAAGCGTATCAGAATCATCTTTGTCGTAGTTACAACAAGAAGGTTATGGTCAGGAAATTTCACATTGGTGACTTAGTCTTCATGCAGACTCCTAAGAACTAGGCTGACAGAGAAAAGCCAGGCAAGTTTGAACCAAACTGGTTGGGTCCTTACGTCATCATATCTTCTTTCGGTTATGAGGCTTATCAACTGGTGACTCTAGATGGTGAAAAAATGATGAATCCTATCAATAGTCTACATCTCTAAAAGTTCTATGCATAGCATCAAAAGGTCGAGCTGAAAAATTTAGAAAATACAAAAAAATTGAAAAATGGTAAAAAAATTGTTGCCTTGATGAAAACCTAGCAAACAGGCATCTTGGTGGCACCAAAAAAAAAGAAAAATGACAAAAATAGTAAAGAAAAATAATTCGTCCAATAGTGAAAACCTGACAAACAGGCACTTTGGATAAGTACCATGGTGAAAACCTGGCAAATAGGCACCATGCGTAGTCAATCATTGCTCGGCCATCTACTGTTACTTTGTTTGCCTTGGCCTAGGATGAAATACATTATCCATTGCAACCACGAGATCTGCCATGGCATCATACCCTTCCTTTCATTGTGGACAAAAGGTTGACATCAAGTCCTAATACTGTCCATCCCGCACCCTAGGCACATCCCTTTCATGTCCTTTAAAATTGGCTAAGTCTTGGACCTAACTAGGGGAAAATTTTGATCATGTGACTATAGTGGATATCGTACATGGCATGGCAATTATATAAACACCCTAAAAAAAGGAAAAAACATCAAAAAATGTCCTGAAGAAAGACCAAAAACATTATAAAATGTCTTGAAAAAAAGACAAAAACATTGCACAATGTCCTGAAAAAAGAATTTTTTTTATAAAATGTCCTGAATAAAAGACAAAAAACATTATGAAATGTCATGAAAAAAGACCAAAAACATTGTAAAATGTCCTAAAAAAAAACACCTAAAAATTGAAAAACGTCCTGAAGAAACCACAACAAACGTCAAATTATCTCAAGAATGCAAAATAAAGTCACATTTCCACATGTCCATCACATTAGTCAATTCTTTGTCATTTGTTCGAACTATGTTGTCTCTACGCATTTACTACATAGGAAAGACTCATATTTGAGTCCCTAAGACATTAGGTCAGTCCTTTTAGGTTCGTCAAAATAAAACCATGGCACAATCTTTGGTCATCAAGACAAATTCATTGGTCGTGTCAAACTACGAGGTCTCTAAGTGTATGACGTAGGCAAGGCCATCTGTCGATGATCCCCTGAGGCTACAGTAGGTCAGTCTGTTAGGGTTCATGGCATTACACTAGCACACATGACAAAATTCTTCAAGTGAAGACAAATCATTTTCCAAACGGAAAAATCCTACAACAAAGTATGGCAATCATTTACTCAAACATGACAATCACAACACCATGTCAAAAAAATTGACATATGGCCAACACAAGTCAAACTCAGTCAAAACAAGTCAAATGATCATAACCTGTCAAACTGTCAACTCTTGGTTAGCTTTCAGATGTGTCCTTCTGAAAGATAACCTCTGTCATTCATGCCTTAGGATGTGTCCTTCCTAGGAATTGTCACTGTCATTTGACATTTGAGGGATCCTCTTGACATCTAAGGATCACTCCTCTCGACATCAATATTCTTTAGATGTGTCCTTCTGAAGAACAAAATCTATCATTTATGCCTTAGGATGTGTCCTTCCTAGGCATCATCACTGTCCCTGTCATCTGGCATTTCGAGAGATCCCTTGTGACATTTAGGGATCAATCCTCTCGACATCAACATTATTCAGGATGTGTCCTTCCTGAATTTGGCAATTTTTGACATTCGTCATCTCGGCATTGTCAAAACCTTGACACCCTGGCATCTTAACATCATCAAAACTTGACATCTTGACATTAAAACATAGGGTATCTAGACAAACACTTGGCACTTGTCTTTTGGGCTTTTTATCAGGTTACTAGTTTTTCAGCGAGATCCCAACAATAGGATTTAGAGAAGCAATGACATATCATGACGTTTGTCTTGACTTTTGACACACATGATTACTAGTTTATCAACGAGGTCCTGATCTTGGGATTTAGAAAAAAAATGACATATCATGATACGGGCTCTATTTTGTATTTTGGAAATCATGCGGCTAGTTTCTCAAGGATGTCTTGGAAATAGGATTTAGAGAAGCAACGATGTTTCATAAATTGTCCTTGTCTTTTTCTGCTTGTGGTTGATTATGACAAAAAGACTGGGGCAATTGTGCTTTTCATATGAGTCATGATCATCCTTTTCTGTGACTGCTTGTCTTATGTGATGGTACGACCTTGTACACCTTGATCTATGTCATATCATGGTGTTTGTTGGCCATTACAATAGTCTGCCCAATGATGATTAAGAGCAATAAATATTAAAGTCCTATGGTAAAGTTTAGAAGGATTTGGTCTAGGAACTAACATGCATCTCCTTTGGTTTGGTCATCTTCTCTCGTCCATCTCATGATGATATCCTGTGACATACAAAAACATAAGTGCATACATAATCATCTAAACATTGCATTAGGTCCATACATACATCATCCATAACATTAAATCATATACATTTCATTGCATATTGCATTAACATAATCATAAACATGGCATCCATTCAAATAAATACATTATGTATATCATTATCATCATCATCAAAAAATCAACATAACATATAAATAAGCATTGCATCATCATGGCATCATATCATAAGTAAGCATCATAGGACATACATGACAAGACATATAAATAGTGCCATCATCCATCATAAATCAACATCATACATAAAGCATCACATCACATATATCATAATGCATAAATCAAATAGCATCGCACAACACACATGTGACCCGCATCAAAATTGCATCATCATATAGCATCATCTGACAAAAATATACAATGTCATAGGATAGAGTCAAGAGATATCCCAAAAATAGAGCTTGCAAGCTCATTGATCTATACACAATGTGTCATAACAAAGAAGGAAATGTAGCAAACATGTCTCTAAGAGAGGCTCTCATCATCCCCTTGTGGAAAAGAGTGTGGTGACTGGGGATCTGTGCCCGACACTGAGGTAATGGATGGACCTGTAGCAACCTCTGTCTGTGCAACCAATGGAACTAACACTGATGGCATCATCTCCATGGTAATAGGCACCTGTGATGACACTGTGACGTGACTCTATGATGCTAATGGATCTATTACTGGTGGTTGCCTCTGTGCTAACCTCTACTCTAAATTGATAAACCCATGACTATGGCTCAAATGATGACTCAAGGAATGCCTGTGAGAGTGGTGGGACCTCTGCCTTGATGTGTGCCCTGACGAGGTAGACCCTCCTGCACTAGTGTGACTCATGTTGTTGCTCCCACTCCCTAATCTATGACCGCTTCTTGTCCTCGTCGCTTAGGAGGCACTTCTTGCTCATATAGGGTCTTGTACTACCCAAAACGAGTGCTCACCCTGGAAAGCTCACAAGCCATATCCCCTGAAGGTCCTGAACATAAGGCTACAAAATCCATACACCACTATGCCAACTCCTACTGGTGGATCACTGCCTGATATCGCTCTACTCGAGCCACCTCTAGCTCTGCCCATAGTGCTTTGACCTCTACCACACTCTCATCTAGCCTCCTCTGAAGATCCACCACCCTCTAGTCTATCATGGCAACTTGGGGCAACGTTGAGGAAGAGGGTATCTCCTCCTCTCCCTCCACCATCCTCTATCTCAGGAGTCTCTCGACCTCGTCCATAGCATCATCATCATCCTCCTCCTCCACAACATCCTCTCCATTGACTCCCTTGTCCCGAGGCACATCTACATCCACATCCACATCCTCCTTGACCACATCCTACTCTTGTCTAGCCTCCTCCTTGGCCATAGGCTCCTCCTATCTCTCCTCCTCCTATCTCTCCTCCTCTTGCTCCTACCTTGGCTACTTCTCCTCTCTCTCCCCCTCCTTTGCCACCTTAGGAATAGCATCCAATGTGGCTCTAGCCACACGCGGTCACACCCTCTTGCCCTGCGTCTAGCCATCTCTCCTCCATCTCCAGCTGTCTCCTCTAGCATCCCCATCATCTCCATCATCTCCACCTTGACCTCCATCCCTGCCACCATCTCGCCCTCCACCCCAGCCTCCATCCCTCCCCCTGCCTTCATCCCGACTGCCATCCCTCCCCCTACCTCTGCCTCTATCACCATCTCTACCCCCTCGCCTGACTCTCAACACAAGTGGTATAACTCACCTCCTGTCCATAGGTGCTAGCCCATTTGGATCTGTCAGTGGCATTGGTCGATGTGCCTACCACCATAAGTCATAATTGGATGTATTCCCTAGATCTACCACCCCACCTCTCCAACTCCACTACTGGGCTACTAGCCCATTAGTTTGCTACTCAACAAAGGCTATGGGAATCGTTGGACCCCAAGTTGACTGTCTGGAAGACCAGGCATACTCAGTTGTTCCTGTAGGTATACCCTGCTACTCTCCAAACTATCTAAGTACACACTGCGGCAGATACATCTTTATAATCAACTAGCTCTACATTATCCTCCCAATTAGGTAATGATATTGTCTACAAAGGCTAAGATGGTTGACCTCATCATTCCACTATTGGTAGTCTCTATATGGTCTCTAGATGAATGAAACCATGGTATCAATCTGATGGCGCCACCAACTGGTCTCTCCCATCCATGTCTGTTGTAGAGCACTGGCATAGTAATAGGCATAGGGCATCCCCTCGGCTAGTTGTGGTATCTGGATAGGCAGATGGAATATCGCTATATGCTCCCATGCCCATATCATAAGAAGTGTGGTGCCACATGAAATGCTCTCTGCCCTCCTGTAGAAAACCTTGTGAAGCTGGTGGTAGAGTGTTCCCAACAAATAAAGCCCCCATGCATATACTATCCTATTTTGCCTCATCCCCACTGTCACATCTCCCCAACCAATGGGAGACCCATGTCCACAACGATCAGGAATCAGTATCTCGTAGATCAATGTCGCTAAGAAGGCATCGGACCGATCATAATTCTCCACCATAAACTCCTAGTGGATATCATACCCTTGGATGTCAAGTCCTGCTTCCTCATCCTAATAGTACATTGTGAAAGTATAATGGCCATGGAGAGGTTCATAAATGATCTGCTCTCCTCGGATCGGTAGGCGTAGAATACAGCAAATGTCCTCAAGTGTAACTATCACCTCTCCCATCGACAGGTGGAAGAAGCATGTATTTGAACACCATCGCTCACATAATGCGGTCAATAGTCCCCTATTTTCTTGAATAGTAGGCATATAGGTAGCATAAAATAGACCTAGTCGCATCAACCATCGTCGTTCTCGCGGAGTCAACTGATCACCAAACCAAAAAGTCGACGGTCTGCTCTCTTGCATATATATGGGGGCTAGCTGTCTCTACACAAAGCCAAACAATGTGTCAGTACCTTTTGGAAAATCTTTATTATAATTAAAAGAATTTAAAATTTGAAAAGCATCAGAATCAGCCCTAGTCAAAGTCAAAGTCAAATGTGTCACACTGACTACACTTGTGTCTCAGAACAATAGTTGCCACGTTTCGTACTTCACTTGTGTCGCAACATATCTATTGCGTCATTCTATCACTTAATTGCATCGCATCAGAGCTTGTGTGTCATGATATATGACACATGCGTCACTTCATTCGAATGCATCACTCAAACAGGCGAATGCGTCGCAAAATAACATATGCGGCGTTATAACTCTCGAATGCGACACGATATCGCGAATGCATCACACTTTTTAGCAAATTCATTACACATCCTCGGCCTCTCCTAAATACCCTTGCACTTGCATCATGATGCATCAAATGCGTCGAAGGAAAATTCCAATGCGGCTTACGTGCATGCATATGCGTCACATCGCATTAGTTGTTCACCCTAAAACCCTAATTTTGACACGAAAAGTGAAAAAATGACAAAGTGGGTTAGGGGTACATACCGCTGGCTCTGAGCCCTCTGGCCACTTGTAGGTCCGCACGATCTCGCCGCGATGCTCAGTCACTAGAATCACCATCCTCACAGAAGTCCTCTTCGCTATGAGCTCTCGAATTTTCCAAAGTAAATAGTGAAAATGAATTGACTTTTACCCCTTTGTCAACCTATTTATAAAGTCAAAATGACATTTTTCAACTAGGTTATTATTGGAGGCTCCTTTGACCAACTTTGACCACCCCTTTGGCCACTTTAAACATGTCAAAATCCGAAACTGTCTCCGCCATTTTTTTTCTAGTCATTAAATTGACTTATCGAGACCCTTTCCAAATTTTTCTACCGCCGGCCCAAAATTTCAAAAATTTCTCGATGGGGCATTGATACTCTGTAGCTTCATTGGGGCATGGCTTTGACTTATCTTTTTTGTCACAATGTGACATGCGACATTATGACAAAGAGGGGCAAAATGTAGACACTTAAAAATGACCTAGGCCTGCAAGCTTTATTCTTACCACTTTCGTCCTAGCATAATTATGACATTTAATTATGTCCTTGTTCCACATTCGACTATTGATTAAATATTTCATAATTATTTAATTAATTCATGTCCTTTTATTCTTCATGATTATTAAATAAATAAATTTTATTTATTTATTAAATACGTCATTAATTGTCTAAGTCTTCCCCTAATTAAATAAATTTCTTAATTGATTTAATTACCTTTCTTCATTTATTTCTTCCTAATTATTAAATAAATAAATTTTATTTATTTATTTAATATGTCACTAATTCTCATGATTAAATGAGTTTATTAATTTATTTAATCATTAATCATATCTTCCAAATTAAATAATTATCTTTAATTATTTAATTGTTAGAGTTAACATTTCCCTCATTTTAAATAAATGAAATTATTTAAAATGATCTTACATTCCTGACTGTCAGTTCATTTTAGTAAATAATCTGAAAATCGATTATTTATTATCACACAAAATCCATATTTTGAATTAATTTAATTCAAAATGGTAATATTCTTCCAAAAATCAAGCAATCGAGTAGATTCTTTATTTTCCAAATCCGATCTTCAGTTCAACTCTTATCTTCTTGATCTTTTGAATCTCACAAATTAGGCAGTCTTTATATTCTTGATTTTCAAGAATCTTTACTTTTCTGACTAATTCTCTCATTTATTCTCCACCGTCGATTCGATCTTCTCAAATGACATCTTGACCACTCATTTAATAATTTTTCCCTAAACCTAATTAGGGATTGTCACATTAAATCTAGTCCTCTGATTTTAGGCTTTCACCAATTTTCAATCTTGTCTGTCTGTCCAAAATTGCATTTTCTATAAAATGCCAATTTTTCTCACAATTTAGATTACGCTTAGACGCTTAGACACTTAGACATATTCTTATACTTGCATTTTTATTAGTGATTTTTGCATAATTGTCTTAGGCATTAGAGTCATTTCGTCAAGGCATAGACACTTTATTTCATTTTAGACACTTCAAATCCTTCAAAGCTTGTGTAGGACTTAGTCTTTGTTTTCAAATTTTTCACACGTTCGATCTGAGGGCAATCATCAGCAAGTTAGAAGGTGCTATGAAGGTGAATCAAGTAAGCTTCGATAAACGACATGTATAATTGTTCTTATTTTTAGTTTCCTTTGTTCTTGATAGCTTCTTTGGGTTTTATGCTTTATTGATATTTGATAATCTAACCTTAGGAAAATTAAGCCTTAGATACATAAGACACTCATGAGCTGGAAGCTTCATCACTCACATGGTTGTAAGTATTTTCTTTCTTCTCCTTATTATCTCTATTCCATTTTAATATTATTACTTCTTATTGCTTTCTTGCATTCTAGAGATTCTCAGTAATCGAAGTGTAAGTTGTCACTTAGCCATTTTCTGAGACATTCTCGCTTTCTAGTCCCTACGAGATGCCAGTGGGCTATGCTATTGTCATTTGGCTGAGAGCTTGATAGTCTGTCCAGAAAACCTCTGTGACCTGCTCTTTAAGAATCTAAAACCTTCGTTGTTGTTCCATTGAGGTAGTATAGGGCAGTTCACCTCGTGAGGCTCTCTTAATGAAGAGAACTCGTGAATAGTGAATCCCCCTATATCATAGTATGACAGTCAACAAGTTCTTGTTTGTAGATTCAGCTAACCCATTCCCTTTTGGATAGTAATTGGATGAAAATTTGAGTACAATCCCGTAATCAAATTCCCAACTAGTGAATTTAAGGGAGGCAAATGCGGGACCATTATCACAGACCATGGAAAAGGGACAACCAAAATGATTTATAATGAAACTTTCTAAAAAATTAGCTACTTCAGTTGTACATTGCCTACAAGCAATTGCTTCAATCCATCTAGTACAATAATCAGTAGTAGTCAAAATGTACTTATGGCCTACAGAGGATGGTGGGTTTACCTGACCAATGAAGTCGAGTCCCCACTGAGCAAAAGGCCTTACCTTAACAACTTGCTACAGTGGAACAACAATGTACCTCTCCTTGGTGGTCTTGATTTGGCAGACGTGACAAGATATTACATGGTTGTGGGCATCTTTGAATAGTGTTAGTCAATAGTACCCAACCCATATGATTTGGTGAGCTGTTGAAGGGTCGGATCCATGTCCATTATGAATTTTTCATGAAATTGTTTCAACACTTCAGCTGCTTCTATTTTCCCCAGGCATCTAAGATAAATTCCCTCATGAATCTTCCTGTACAATATAGCTCCTTCCAACATATAGCTATTAATTTTCAATATTAGGGCACATTTTTGTACTCCTTGAAGCCATGATGTACATTTACTATTTAGTAGATAATACACTATGTCATTGTACCATTCATCCAGGGAAACATCCTCCAAATGGTATTGCTGAACCATGAGCTTTGGTTCCATTTCTAAAATTGTGCATGTGAGAGCTTATCCTCGGACTAGCTTCATAGGCTGAATCTCCATATCATACTCCTATAATAGTGTAACCCATTTTTCTCTTCTTTCTCCTAGCTCATTTTGCATCAATAGGGTCTTAACAACTAGATCTAGGACAATTGCAAACACTTTGTTTTGCAAGATGTAATAGCTGAATTTCTTGACTCCACGAACCAAGGAATAAGCCTGTTTCTCAATGTTATGATAACGAAGTTCAGTGTCCTTCAGTGGAGCAGTCATGAAGGAAATAGGGTGCTTGTTCCCTTCATCATCCTTCTGCATTGACATGTTGGTGCATGAGTGATCCGAAGCAAAAAAGTAGATGTAGAAAGGCTTCAAATAATCTAGGCTGACCAACACTGGAGCATCTATAATAGCCCACTTAATTTCATCAAAATATTGTTTGGATTCCTATGTCCACTCTACTTTAGCATCCTACTTAAGCATGGAATTCAGCGGATTGACTATTTCCACAAGTCCTATGATGAACTTCCTAACAAAGTTGATTTTCCCAAAGAAGGATTTCATCTCCTTTTTGTTGCCAGGAAGCTGAATTTTTAAAATAGCCTATATATGCTTCAGATCTATGGATATACCCTTTTTCAAAATCACATGTCCTAGCAGTTTTCATTTTGTTACCTCGAAGATGCATTTCTTTGGGTTGGGTGAGATGCCAAACTCTACATTTCTAAAACACTTTGCATAAGTCAGAGATGTGATCTCCTATTTTCTTTGAAAATATAGTGAGGTCATCCATGTATATTATAATGCATTTTCTAATGAGATCCTTGAAGGCTATATCCAAAGAACACTAAAATGTTGCACCTACATTAATCAATTTAAACGACATCCTTTTGTAGGCAAAAATTCCCCACTTCATGGTGAATGTCGTTTTATGTCTATCTTCATATTGCACCATCACCTAGTTATATCCAGAGTGGCCATCAGAAATGACATCATTTATGAACCATTTGCTATTTGTAGCACTTCATCCAGTGAGGGCACTATATAGTTGTCCTTTTCAGAAGCTCTGTTTAGGTTCCTAAAATCCACACATAGTCTAATTTCCCCATTCTTCTTTCTAACCAAAACTAAGTTGGCCACCCATGTGGAATGCCTGACAGGGAAAATAATACGAGCAAATAGCAGTTTTTGTACTTCCTTGAAGAAGATGGGTTCCAACAACACATTAATTGGACGTTGACATTGTCTGAAGGGTCTCAAATCTAGCTTGAGGGGAATGGTATGAGTGATGATTGATGTGTCATATGTTTTTAGGTCCTTATACCCCCAATAAATCACATCATGAAAGGTGTGTAATGCATCCACAATACCTTTCCTTTCCTCTCGAGTGCACACTTTGCCAATAAAAATATTTTTAACATCTTTTGCAGTACCCAAGTTGTGAGCATCACACTAATTGTATATAGACTCCTTCTTAGTCTGTTGATCTTGGTCTCTTGTGTGATCTAAATAAAATATCATTTTCAGCTAGACCATACCCCTAGGTATTGTGTTTCCTTTCAAATTTATTACTCCTTCGATGTCGAGCTCAGATTCCTTTAAATCTACCTCATCTATGATTTGAGAAGAAAATATGTTTGAACTAGTGATGAATTCAAGGATATGATTATAATCATCAAATACTTGAAAATTGATGCAGGAGCATCCCACGTTTCAGGCAATCTTGCATCAACCAAAAATATCTACATTCATGTTTGCATTTGAGTAGTTATCTGTCAAACCCAAATTCAATGTTTCATATTGCATTGTACCCCATTGCAACATTAGAGCTCATGGCTCAGGATATATTATATTCATGGCTACATCTACATCATATCCAAAATTCAAGTGATTTGGAGATTCCAATACGAAGTTATCGCTAATGGAATATCAAATATATTTGGACAAAGAGCATTCACTGACCAGTCTTGGCTTTTCGAGTGTGTGAACCTATTCCATGACTCATGGAGCTCAAGAGACCATTCCATAAGGATTCACTTTCATCGAGGAACCTTAGTTTTGATCCACATCATGTTTGTCCAAGATCAAAGTAAAATTATTATATTTTGGCTGACCTTCCCATGTTTTATCTACTTCGGGGTTTGAGACCTTTTGAGGCCTACACGAACCATTTCTAGAGCTATAAAGTAGTATAAATAAGAATTTTGTAGTTGCATTAGAGATGCAATGAAGTTAGGGAAGTATAAAGTAAGATATAGTGTTTAAGGGCTTTGAACTGCATTAGATTTTTGGGCTTTAACGCCATATCATTCTATATTTTGTAATTTTGTAAGTCGAAAGGCATGGCATGCTTCTAGTAAATAATTGAGCTTTATCTATATTTCCATATGTGATTGTGTTCTTGTTCATTGAGTTTCCATTGTGCTTAATCTTGTTGTAAGGTTGGACAGTCCTATTCCTGGACCCTCCATCCTTGACTGCACCAAGTGATATCAGAGAAAAGTTGTGAACCCTTGGGAGATCACAGCGAAGTTGCGAACCTTTGGAAGAGTAGAATAAAGTGAAATTTGGGAGGGAAAAGGTGGATAGGTCACTGAATTGAGGTAGTTGCACCAGAGAAATTTTGTGAAGTGGAGTGAAAGCGTTCTATAAGATCTTCATGTGGATAGATCGCCGACTTGAGGAATCCTACTCGTGTTTGTCAATAGATCACTGATTGTGAGGCAGTTGCAACCCTATAGCCAAATTGCCAACTTGAGGTAGTTGCACCAGATCCTAGGAAGATATGTCACTAAGGAGAATTCATACTACTATTAATGTTGTTGGAAAGATGGATGAGATGATGGAAATGATGTAAATAATGAAAGTGAGATTGGATGTTGTTGAAGTAGACAGAAGAAAAGGCCTAAACCCTAGACCTAATGATGAAAGTGATGATGATGAATTTTAGGTAGTAGATCAAGCTGAAGAGACCTCTAAAGAGGAAGAATTAGATCAAGTGAAGATGTTGAGGGCTATTTCAAAAATTGGAAAGTGACCTAGAATGGAGATTGCAAACTATACCAATAGCCTAAACCTTGAGGAGTTGATTGATTGGGTAAATGACATTGAAGAATACTTTGAGTATGAAGAAATTGAAGATCCCGAGAGAGTGAGATTTGCAAAGAATAAGCTACAAGGACATGCTACAATATGGTGGAAGTAATTTCAACTGGAGAGAAACAGAAAGGGAAAGGAGAAGATTGTGAAATGGGATAGAATGGTGGAAAAATTGAGGAAATAGTTTATACCCATAGACTATGAGATGGAGTTGTTGAAGAGATTGCAAACCCTGAGACAAAAGGAGAAGAATATGAAAGAATACATTGAGGAATTTCATAAGATCATCATCAGGACCATACATAGTGAAGCAAGCAAGGAGAAAGTGGCTAGATATATCAATGGACGAAGGATGAACATTTAGGAAGAGTTGAGTTTGGTGATGATGAATTCAATAGAGGAAGCATACCAATTTGCATTAAAGGTGGAGGAAAAGTTGAACAAAAGATATGAGCAGAGGCAGAGAGGAAGATCACACTCTAGAGGAGAAAGATCATATACAGAGCAAAGTAAGGACAAAGACTCATACTGCAAGGAAGAGAGGGATACCAGTTCATACGAAAATGGGAGAGATGATAGAAATTTTTACCACCATAATAGAGGAGTCTATAATTCTTACTGCAATGATGGATACTAGAGAGATGAGAAAGGAAATGACAAGAGAAATTTCAGAGGAACTTTTTTTAAGTGTAGAGGTGAAGGGCATAGAGCATTTGATTGTCACCTAGAAGGTAAGAAGAATACAAATCATGCAAGAAGCAGATATGTGGAGGAAGAACCAGTGAAATCACTAAGTTCTAGAGGAATTCCTAAGAAGGGAGAATCATTATTCATGAGGAGAGCATTGTTCCAGGGGAAAGAAGTATGTAAGGAAACACCGTAGAGGAAAATTTTGTTCCAGACTAGATGCAAAGTAGGAGGTAAGTGTTGTAAAGTTATCATTGATAGTGGTAACATAGATAATCTAGTTTATGAGGAAATGGTGATAAAATTGAATTTGGAGAAGAGGAAATATCCAAAACCTTATAGGATAGCCTAGATTCAAGATGAGCACAAGATACATGTAAGTGAGCAATTTCTAGTGAAATTCAAGATAGGATCATATCATGATGAAGTGTTGTCTGATATTATGTTGATGGATGTATGTCATATGTTGTTGGGAAGACCTTGGTAGTATGATAAGAAAGCTATGCATGATGGGAGAAATAATATTTATACCATAACATCGGATGGAAAGAGAATCACCTTGAAACATTTGGAGGATCAACCTAAAAGTGCAGTATGTGGAAAAGCTAGAATCAATTTGGTAGATGGAAGGAAAGTTTTGGATGGACTAAGACATGAAAACATGTGTTTTGCTTTAATTCTAAGGAAGTGCAAAGACTTAGGTGAAGGAAGAACCATAGGAGAAGAAGAATAACCAGATAAGGAAGTCACTGAACTGATAACAAAATACTGTGATCTTGTATCAGAGAATGTACCAGAAGGATTACCACAAATCTGGAGTATCAGTCATCATATAGATCTTATTCTAGGAGCCAATTTTTTGAACAAAGCTACACACCAGATGACACTAGCAAAGAATGCAGAGTTAAACAAACATATACAGGAACTGTTGAGGAAGGGATTGATAAGAGAGAGAATGAGCCAATGTGTGGTACCAACTGAACTTGAACCTAAGAAAGATGGAGAATGGAGGATTTGTACATATTCAAGAGCTATCAATAAGATCATAGTGAAGTATAGATTCTCATTGCCTAGGATGGATGACATCATGGACAGTTTGAGTGGAGCAAAGTATTTCACCAAGATAGATCTAAAGAGAAGATACCATCAGATCAGGATCAGAGAAGGAGATGAGTGAAAGACTACTTTCAAGATAAATGAAGGATTGTATGAGTGGTTTTTCATACCATTTGGATTGACTAATGCACTGAGTACATTTATGAGGTTGATGAATGAAGTATTGAAGAGATTCTTGGGTAAGTCTGTCATTGTTTATTTGGATGATATTTTGATTTTCAGTAACACCAAGGAAGAGAATTTTGAGAATATTAGACAAGTATTTCAAAGGTTAAGAGAAGAGAAGTTTTTGATAAACATCAAGAAGTGTAGTTTCATGAAGGGGGAACTAGTGTATTTGGGATTGAAGATGGACCCTAAGAAGGTTAGATCAATAGTTGAATGGCCTACACCTATGAATGTTAGAGAAGTAAGATCATTTCATGGACTTGCAACATTTTACCATAAGTTCATTAGAAATTTCAGTGGCATTTGCACACCTATGATGGAGACAATGAGGGGTGACCGGAAGTAATTCAAGTGGACATCATGAGCACAAAAGAGTTTTGAGTTGTTGAAGCAAAAGGTGATGGAACAACCTGTGTTGGCATTAGTGGACTTTGATAAGGTATTCCAAGTGGATTGTGATGCTAGTGGAAGTGCAATAGAAGTTTTTTTAAGCCAGGAAGGGAGACCAGTAGCCTACTTTAGTGAGAAATTGAATGATGCTAGGAGAAGTTATTCGACTTATGATCAAGAATTCTATGCAATTATATAGGCCTTGAAGAAGTGGAGAAATTACTTGTTACCTAAGGATTTTATGTTGTATATGGATCATCAAGCTTTGCAATATTTGAATAGTTGCGTGAAGTTGAACCAAAGACACATGAGATGGGTAGAATTCTTGCAGAGTTATACAATTGTGTTGAAGGACTAGAGTGGGAAGTCAAACAAGGTTGTAGATGCATTGAGCCAAAGGAGTTTGTTGATAGAGATGAGAGTTGAAGTATTGGATTTTGAAGAGTTAAAGCATATGTATGACAATGACATTGATTTTATAGAGGCATGGAAGGATTGCAAAAAACTAGTAGAGAAAAACAAGATCAGATGGTAGGATTATTTCATTTAGGAAGGTATGTTGTTCAAGAATAACTAGCTATGCATTCCTAGGAGTTCAATGAGGGAGAATTTGATCAAGGAAAAACATTGCGAAAGATTAGTAGGACATTTTGGAATTGATAAAATTGTAGCATTGGTGAGTGAGAACTATTTTTTGCCACAATTGTATAAGGATGTCAGGAAATATGTTCAAATTTGTAGGATTTGTTAGGTTGCAAGAGGGAATAGTCAAAACACTAGGAAGTATACACCATTGACAGTACCAGAGAGACCATGGGAGGACATAAGCATGGATTTTGTGTTGGGATTACCTAAGACACCAAGGGGATTTGATTATGTATTTGTGGTTATGGACATATTTTACAAGATGGTGCATTTCATACCTTGCAAGAAGACCAGTGATGCAGTGCATGTTGTAGACTTATTTTTCAAGGATATTGTGAGATTACATGGATTACCAAAGAGCATAGTATCAAATAGGGACACTAAGTTTGTTGGATATTTCTGGAAGACATTGTGGAAGAAGATGAAGACATATTTGAAGTACAACTCATCCTTTCACCCACAAATGGATGGAAAAATAGAATTAGTAAATAGGAGTTTGGGGAACTTGTTGAGATGTTTGACTGAAGGGAAAGTAGGAAATTGGGATTTGATACTGCCGCAAGCAGAATTTTCATACAACAATTCAGTAAATTGGAGCATAGGGAAGACACCATTTGAGGTTGTGATAGGACATCAACCTAGAGGAGTAGAAGAATTAAGAGACATCAGTATGGAGGATAAAAGGAGTGTGGGGGCAGAATAATTTGCATGATTCATGGAAATAATGCATACTCAAGTTAAGGAGAATTTGGAGAAGATGAACAATACATACAAGGAGACAACAGATAAGAAGAGGAGACATAAGGAGTTTGCAGTTGGAGAGGAAGTAATGGTATATTTGAGAAAAGAGAGGTTTCCAATTGGGACATATAACAAGTTGAAGATGAAGAAGTTTGGACCTCGTAGGATCATCAAGAATTTTGATTCTAGAAATGCATATGAAGTAGAACTACCAGAGGAATTTGGCATATCACCTATATTCAACATTGTAGACCTATACCAGTATCATGAAGGAGAGTCACTGGAGGACAGAGGATTTGGATCACTGGACTAGATAGCACATCATCCAAAGAAAATTGAGGATATTTTAGACGGTAGAGTCAAACAAAGCACCAAAGGCAGACAATACAAAGAATATCTAGTCAGGTGGAAAAGAAGGCTAGAAGAAGATTCATCATGGATTTCTTAGGCTGAGGTGGACCGCATTGGTTTTCCTCTAGCCATAGGAAAGTGAGAGGCTCACTTTTCTTCAACCTCGAGTTTCTGATGCAGGAGCATCCCAGGTTTCAGGCAATCTTGTATCAACCAAAAATATCTACATTTATGTTTGCATTTCAGTAGTTATCTATCAGACCTGGTCTTAATGTTTCATACCGTACTATACCCCATTGCAACATCAGAGCTCACAACTCAGGATATATGAACTTGATGGTTACATCTACATTATATCCAAAATTCAAGAGATTTGGAGATTCCAGTACAAAGTTATCACTAACGGAATATCCACTATATTTGGACCGAGAGCATTCACCGACCAGTCTTGGCTTTTTGAGTGTGCAGACCTATTTCATGACTTGTTGAGCTCAAGAGACCATTCCATAAGGATGCACCTTCATCAAGGAACCTTAGTTCTAATCTACATTATGTTTGTCCAAGATCAAAGGAAAATTCTTATATTTTGGCTGACCTTCATAATTTCATCTACTTCGGGGTTTGAGACCTCTTGAGGCTGATGTAGATCTTTTTTGGAGCTGGGAAGTATTATAAATAAGAATTTTGTAGTTGCATTAGAGATGCAATAAAGTTAGGGAAGTAGAAAGTAAGATCTAGGGTTTAAGGGCTTTGACTCACATTGGATTTATAGGTTTTAATTCCATATCATTTTTTATTCTATAATTCTGTAAGCTGGAAGGAAGGGCATGTTGCTAGTAAATAATTGAGATTTGTCTACATTTTCATATGAAAATGTGTTCTTGTTCATTGAGTTTCTGTTGTGCTTACTCTTGTTGCAAGGTTGGGCAGTCCTATTCCTGGACCGTCCATCCTTGACTGCACCAAAAATGGGTGACATTATTAGGTACAGACGGGGTAGAGGTGAGTTCCATAGTGAATTTATTTAATCCAATTAATGATAAGGGTTGGGGGGTATTAGCTTCTTGGGCTAGGGAATCCATAGTTTGATTCTTCCCCTGGGGAATGAGTTGGATGTTGAATGCATCGAGTCCTTCTATAAGATCCCACACCCTATGCCTATAGTTTGCTAATCTCCTTTCATGGCACGAATATAACTTCCTAACTTGTTTGAATACTAATTTCGAGTCCCCAAAGACTTGCAACATTTTTACTTTCTTTCTCAATACCATTAGTAACCCATGGACTAGTGCTTCATATTCTGCTACATTATTAGTGCAATAAAATTGTAGTCTATGGGCAGAGAAGTATGTCTTACCCATTGGAATGATGAGCTCAAAGCCTGCTCCCACTCCTTGCTTGGATTTGGATCCATCAAAACACAACATCCAAAACTTGGAGGGACTTTTTCCTTTGGAGCTAACTAAGCATACTTCCTTCTTTGGTTGCTTGTCTATCCTTACATCTTTAGGTGACTGCTTGTACTTAGGATGGCCTTGATCTTCTTGTTCTCCCATACCCTATTTTAGAGTGATTTTCCTTTTGATATGCTCTATAGCTATTTGGAATAGGCAACATTATGGACTGCATCATGCACTCTACATCAGCTGGGCAGCAACAACTCCCTAAAATTCATCATAGCTCCTAAGTTGAGCTGGTCTTGCACACATTTCTGCATAAATTCTTGGAAGCCATCGAACAGCCCAAAGTGGCCATCTTCCTAGAACTCTTCATCTTTAGACTCAACCAACACTTCCCTATTGTTAGGGAGATTGGCCAAATTAGTGGAGCCACCACATAGCACAAGGACATCTTCTGCCCTTTCTCCTTCATCTTCATAAGCGATGGGAAAATAATTGCCCAATTCTATCTCTGTGAACAACACTTCATTGGTATTATTGTACTTGGTGATCATAAACTTCAATCTAGGTTCTCGCTCAATGTAGATTTGATTCGGTAGCCCTTTCCAAGGCAACCACAAATGTGAATAATTAGTTGCAACACACCCATTCAGAGCTTGGGTGAAATCTCTTCCCAATATGACACCATAGGTGTTAGGGATATTAGCAACCTCAATGTTAATAACTTGTATCCTTGGATTAGCTTCAATTTGCATAGGGGTCCTATTCATTTACCCAACTATGTTCACCTCAATCTTATCTAACTAAGTCACCTTATGTCTAGATGGGGTTGGGGTTATTCCTATTTCTTGACACACTAGGAATGGCATGACATTAGCTAATGCTCCTGAGCCTAGTAGATAATTATACAATTTTTTTCCAAATATTTTAATGGTTAACAAGAAAGGAGGAGTTTCCAACTTCCCTTGAAATAGCCCCTCGAAAACATCAACTTGGGCCACTTGAGCCTTGTCCTTGTCATTACATTTATCCTTCATTTGCACTTGATTTTTCTCTTTGGTTGGAAACCTATCCACTTACTGATTTTTGCTAGGTTGTTGGTTGGGCAACTAATTGGATTTCTTTCCTATAATTTCCCTGATCACAGACTCATTATTGGAGGTTTCAAATGAAACTCTCTTCATGATTGCCTCTTGAGCTAGTTTTGATGGGGCAATTCCATTCAACGATCAAAAGAGGGAATTTCTGACAGCAGGGACCCTTAGGAATTCAAAGGTTGATAGGTGAAGTTTGACTTCCTTCTACTCTTTGGCTACATATTCCCCCATTTGGTCAACTTCTACCTCAGAGAAAGTGCATTGGGCAACATTGGCAGGTTGATTTTGAGTTGGATTGGGCTGCCTATTCCTATTGAAATATTGAGTAGGCACTTTGGGACAGGTCAAATTATTGTTGGCATTAGGATTGGGAGGGGTGTTCAAGTTATTAGGCAGCGTAGAGGTTGTGAAAGGATGACCAACTTGTCTATTTCTTAAGTTGTAAGGAGTCGATCATTGGTGGAACATATGAACCTCATCCTCACGCTGCTCTTCCTCATCTTTGGAACCATTATCTACTAAATCAAAGAGTTGAGGAAAAAATCTCTTGGTACTTACCTCTTTCACTTCTCCTTCCTTGGCTGTGGCCTCCTTCTCAGGTGATTTATTGTCATTTTGCAAGAAAGGAGCTTGGTTGACCACTAGCATTGAGGAATCATACAGCTCCGATGGAACAATGTCTCTACAACTTGAACTATCAATGGAATTTTGGACTTCAACTTGAAAGATCTCTATAGTAGTTTGGAACTCCAGACATTCTAGCTCAGAATGCATGTTGGTCTTATGAATTTGACACCATCCGAACAAGGTTGCCTTAGCCAAATAGACCGCTCTTGTTGATTTTTCTATACCCCCTGGTTGGTTAAGAGGTCTGGGTATGCCTCCATTGTTGGGCCTAGTGTTCCAAGTTCTATTTTTCCTTTAGGGACTTCTCTCAAAGTTCTACCCTGAGTTCTAACCTCATTCATAATTTTGTCTCGAGGGCATACCAGAATCACATTTGCCTTGATGGAGGTTGGCTTGAAAGCTCCTTTGAGAAGCTTGCAGTTGGTTGTTTTGGTTCCTTAGATGGGTCATCTCAGAGGATAATTTCTTCAATAATTTAGTCAACTCATCAATCTGATCCTTATCTACATTATCTTGTAGAGGCACAAAATTTTGGAGAAAAATGGGTTGTGTCAAAGGTTGGTTTTGTTGGGTAGCTACAAATTTTGAATTATGTAGGTATGAAGGAAGTTAAGATCATTGAGCATAAGCTTGTTGTTGTGGAGCTTGCAGGTAGTTGGGTATAGATGGAGCTTGATTCAGTGGTTTCCCTAGATGTGGCATGATCAATAGCTACAAAACTAGATTCATCAATGGAGTTTGGTATGCCAAAGCCTGAGTAAGTCCATGAATTTGAGTAGGGTAGGTAGTTGGTCCCAATGAGGGAAATGAACCCACAATGTGTTGTCCCAAATTAGTGCTAGCCTTCATTGCTTTTGCATAGGCATCTACTAATATTGTAGGTGGTTGATGCATCCTCTTGACTAAGGCAGACATGAGATTATCCAAGATAGTGTAGTATACTAGTCAGGATGAAGCATCATCGACTACATATGGAGGCTATAACTTCATGTAAGCTCTATGAAATCTATCATTGAACGAGCTGAGTGGTTCATTGAACTCTCTCCTTAGAGACATGAATTACTAGTACAGCTCTATGGGGCTAACAAGAACCTTAATTTTTTGCAAGAATGTGTTCTTCATGAGGTCCCAAGAGGTAATGGAGCTTGTAGGTAGGTGGATGTAATAGTAAAATGCTTCATCCCCCAATGAGTAAGGGAAGATTCTACAAGTCACATCTTCGTGTTTGATCTACATATCCTTCAATGTTGTTTGGAATATATTGGTATGTTCTTTTGTTGTTCTCTATGGATCGTGTGGATGAAAATTGGTGCAGAAGCCCTCCAGACTCTTTGGCATGTCATGGTAATCATTGAAGGACAATGGAGATGGCTTATTTCCTAACCAAGACATTGGGGGAAGTGGGGGTGGCAATGGTTGTGCTGCAACAACTTGTGGTTGAAGTGGGGTAGCTGTTGGGATATCGCTTGGTGAGTGAAGTGTGGGGGTGAGGCAACACTTTATAGGTGGGAAGTGAATGGAGAAAATGTTGTTTGGAGTAAAGGGGAAGATGGAGGTGGAGGGATGGAAGGAGATGGAGGGGATGGAGGTTGAGTGGGTGGAGATAAGATTGATGCTTCCCCCTACTTGGCTCTCCTAGCCTTAGTAGGGGGTTTTAACTCTTTAAATTTTCCCTTGTTTAGTGTTGATCTTGATATCCTATGAGATCTTTGGGAGGAAGATGACCTAGATTAATCCATCTTAGTCCAAATTCCCTTCTTCTAGTGCTAGTTTTGTTGATGTGTTTTTTTGCACCTTCTCAACACATAAAACATACAAGTGTGATGCCTCTTTTGAAAGGTGAAATTCTACAACTATGTTTCAAAAAATCACCCCAAGGTCTCTCAGGTGTCAGGTCATGACATGCAAAAATAACCCAGTTGTTTGTTGTGATTTGCTGGTAATCACAAGGAGCATTTATGGTTCACTAAGCATGGGAGTTTGGGTCTACAAATGGAGTTTTATAAATTTTGGAAATGATGAACAGTTGTTGCAAGTTCAAAGCAACAAACTAAAAATCCTTTTATTCATCATATTTGGCTTTACAATGATGCTGGATCTTGTCTTTAACTTCAGATTTTAAAGAAATGTCAAAAGGAAAAAATGGTTAGAAGTTTCATAAATCTGCAACTAAAGTGAAAAGTAACAATGGAGTATGCTATAGTGGACATACTTCCCAAAAACTAAGTTTCACTTAACCAAGGACAACCCATAGTCTCATAGAACTAGTGTGACATACTTTCCAAAAACTAAGTTTCACTTAACCAGGGACAAACCACAGTCTTGTAAAACTAGTGCAATCTTCAAGGGGTATTTGTAGATTTTCAAATTGTATATTCATCTCTTAAGCATGAATAACAATTGAACTTAGGTGTAGCAACATAAATGAGCCCAGACTAACTTTACACAACAATTTCTCATCAACCAATAGCCAAAATTATGAGCTGGAAATGCATCAAACACCATAGCATACATCCACCATTAAAAAAAAACATGAAAAAGTAATTGAAAATGAACTTGAACTAGAAATAGCAATGTTGAAATCAACTATAGGAGATAGAATCATGCACACATGGAGAGAAATACACAAGAAACTATCAAAACAATGCTTTTCTCATATATTTTGCAACATGTCTTTACAACTCATCTCCCTCTTGAAAATGAGAGGATGCCCCTATTTATATTTTTCAAAAGGTAGAATGAATGGACAAGATTCGTTTACAATGAGTGGCTTAGATTCATTCTACTTAGGGTTTCACCTACCCCCAATATATTACAATATAAAAATATACTTTTGTCTTTTTCCCTATTTTGTCTCCTAGTCTATTTTGTCATTTAGCTACCTCCAACCTTTTAAGCTGTTTTGTTAAATATTCATTTGCTATAATGGGCTTTCCAGCTTCCTTTTGTGCAGTTGCATATTCCATGAACTTTCTGATTACAACTATTAGCTTCTTTTCTTCCATGATGTCACATTTGAAGATCTGAAAGGAAAATCTTTTGAATCCTCCCCTCATCTAACCCTGATTCCCTATGCATTTTAGCTCAATCTTGATCATTTGTTCTAATTCAGTGAAGGCTCTTGCAACGAAGTCCATAAATTTTGGTGATAACGTGTCGCCAGTTCCATGTTCCATTTTCTTGTGAAACTTCTACTTGATATTCTCTAGATCTAACTCTAGGGAGGGCATTTTGTAGCCTATCATCAGTTTCAAGTAATCATCACACTCAACCCGATGGGCTAAAATCTAGTCATAATTTTCTTCCAGCTCCCACAGGGCCTTTTCCAAAATCTCTTTCCTATAGTCAAAATTCATTAGCCATGTCTTGGGTAGCCAATGATCCTTCTTGGAGAGCTCTAATTCCTTTTCCCAAGTTTCTCACGAGAATTTGAGTATGTTTTTTAGCTTCAGAAAGGTTATCCTATGTAGCTCAAGGAACTATTTGTAGGTATCTATTATGTCCTCCACTTCCTTTTGAAAAACTTGAAATTCATTGTGCATTTTGGTACACGGTGAATGCCCATATCACCATTGTATATCACCCTATTGAACAAGTTCTTCATTTTTTCCATTTTTCTCACCTCCTCCTTCGAGAGCAAGGTAGGTGCTAGTGATTCTATCAAAGCCTCTTCTTCTATTGAATTCCACTATTGTATGTAAGCAATAAGTTCTAGTATTTGTTCCTTTAGTTCCTCCTTTGTGGACTGGTCTTTGTTTATTTGTTGCAAAATGGAGGAGATGGATCCTTAGAATTTATCAATCTTCTACTCATAGGATGTTGGGCCCAAGTTAATGGTTAATATGTGGTAGTCCTAACCCTGAATAGTGTTGAGCAATGTGACTCAAATTTACTGGCTTGATCGTCTTCCTAGAGTAGTTGTGTTTTCCTCCATCGGTCTACATTAAGTCACTAGTTTTCAAGTTTTTTCTAACTAAAGTCACGAGGTTCTAAAATTTCATAACCTTCTAACTTAGCAATTGTGAAGTGAAGGTTAATCCCTTTGTTGTCGGCATGTCACAGGTTTTATGAACTTTGTAACTTCCGACTTGAGGTTCAAAAGTTTAGGTTTTGAGCAATAGAGCAATCCCTTTGTTGTCAACATGTCATTGGTTTGAGAACTTTGAAACCTCTGACATGAGGTTCAAAAGTTCAAGTTTTGGGTGATAGGACGATCTCCATGTTGTTGATGAGTCACAAGTTCTAGGAACTTCACAACCTCCGACATGAGG
>VDFB02353493.1:33081898-33264229 GCA_007258455.2 Sequoia sempervirens
GGATTCAAGGAGATGCTGAATTCTCTGCACTTCTGGAACACTTTACGTAGATCTGAGATATGATCCCCTCTATTTTTGGAGAAAATGGTCAGATCATCCATGTAAATGATAATGCACTTTCCTATGATGTCTTTGAAAGCAATGTCCATAGCTCGTTGGAACGTAGCTCCCGCATTAATAAGCCCAAATGGCATCCTCCTGTAAGCGAAAGTTCCCCACTTGGTTGTAAAAGCGGTCTTATGTCTGTCCTCATACTGGACCATCACCTGATTATATCTTGAATAGCCGTCTAGAAAGGACATCATCTGTGATCCATTAACCACTTGTAACACTTCATCCAAAGAGGGAACTGGATAATTATCTTTCTCTGATGACCGGTTCAGATTTCTGAAGTCAACATAGAGCCTAATTTCACCGTTCTTCTTTCTTACTGGAACCAGATTAGCCACCCAAGTAGAATGCCTGAAGGGAAATATAATTCTAGTGGACAGTAGTTTCTAAACTTCCTTCTGTATGAGTGGCTCCAATAGCGCATTAATAGGTCTCTGCCTCTATCTGAAAGGCTTAGCACCTGGCTTGAGAGGTATAGTATGAGTAATGATGGATGTATCGTAAGTCTTCAAGTCTTCATAACCCCAGGCCACTATGTCTGGAAAATCATGTAGAGATCTGACTATGCCTTGTTTTTCTTCAGGTGTATAGACCCTACCAATGAAAACATTCTTTACATTGTCCTCAGTACCCACATTGTGAGTATCACACTGTCCACTGATAGACTCTTTCTTAGATTCTTGTTCCTGATCTCTGATTCTGCCCATATCAAAAATTCTCTCCAGCTGTACCATTCCCCTTGGAATAGTATTGGACTTCAAATTCAGCACACCTTCTAGGTCCAATTCCGCTTCTTGAGGTTCTGTTTCATCAATGATCTGTGAAGCAAAAACATCCGTGTTCGTGATAAAGTCAAGGATATGTTTATCATCCTCAAACACCTGAAAATTAGTCACGTTGTCAGGGACTGATGGGACAGGAGTTAATTCAACGGTAAACTTCTTCAATCCTAATAGGGACAGGGGCTGCAAAGTACTAGCCGCTTGAGCTAGAGAATCAGCAGTTTGATTCTTTTTCCTTGGGATCAATTGGATATTAAAAGCGTCGAATCCCTCGATGAGGTCCCACACCCTATGCCTATAGTTGGTCATCCTCCTGTCGTGACAGGCATACTGCTTTCTTACTTGTTTGACCACTAATTCTGAGTCACCAAATACTTGCAAGACCTTAACCTTTTTCTTGAGTGCCATAAGGAGTCCATGAATTAAAGCTTCATATTCAACCACATTATTTGTGCAATGAAATTGGAGCCTATGGGCTGCGAAGAAACTCTTACCCTTCGGACTGATTAACTCAAATCCAGCTCCAGCCCCTTGCTTGGACTTAGATCCATCAAACTTGAGAGTCCAGTATTCCACAGTGGTGGTCTTCTTCATTTTGTCTTTTGGCTTATCAGTATTAGAGGCTTTCATAGCTATTGCAGGTTCCTGATTTTCACACTTTGCTTGCAGATTCTGCTCATCTGTGCTAGCCACCTGAGATGAATTCATGCTCTTTTGTACTTCTTCCACTGCTGTCTGGCACAAGCAGCACTCCAACTCTGAATGAGAAGCATTGTGAACTCTGCACCAATTCGGCAAGAGTAACTCCTTAAAGCTTGTCTTCCTTCCCAAGTGAGTTTGATTTTCCACACATTGCTTAATGAAATTCTGAAAATTGTCCAGTAAGCTAATCTGTCTATCCTCAGGTTCCTCTTCTTCCTCAACTGATTCTGTCAGGACTCCAACAAGACTGGATCCCGTTTCGGCATCTACTGGCATCGTATGCAACATTAGTACCTCTTCCACATCTGATTCTTCATATGGGGCCGATAGCAAGTAGTTTCCCATTCCAGTTTCCGATATGAGAACCTCGGTTGAAGTCTTTTGGTATTCTGTTATCATATACTTCATTCTGGGCTCCCTCTCAATCCTTATCTGATTAGGCACTCCCTTCCAGGGAAGCCACATGTGAGAGTGATCAATGGACACATACCCATTCAGGGCCTTGGTGAAATCTCTTCCTAAAATTAAACTCCGCACGCGACGTGAATGTCACCACCACAGCATAACCTGCTGATCCTAGGATCGGCTATTCCCATATGAATCATGCTCCGCCTCTACCATAATTTTTCATTTCGGGTCCCGTCTAACCGAGTCACCTTTTCTCCGAGCCGCCAGGTGTAATTCTTGAGCCCCTGCTGCAAACTCCAAGGGGCATCACATTAGTGGAAGCACCAGAATCCAACAGACAATTGTGGAGGTTCTTACCAAAGATTCTGACAAAAATCAGAAATGGAGGAGTCTCCATTTTTCCTTGAAACAAAGTGGGCTGAGTATCCATCTGAGCCACTTGAGTTCTATCCTTTTCTTTTCCTCTATCTCCAGGGGGTGGATTGGTCTTATTCTGTGTCTGACTTTGTGTGTTCACAGGCTGAAAACTGGAAGTCTGGTTGACATGCTCACCAGAAGGCTTGTCCAATGTTTTTGAACTTGCATCATAAGTACCTAAGACGGCTTTCCTAATTGCAGGAAACCTTAACAACTCAAATGCGGAAAGGTTTACCTTTAGTTTCTTGAATTCCTCTGCAACATACGAAGCCATCTGCTCTTCACTCATATCAGTAGAGACTTCTTTGGACAGTTCCTCTGGCTTATCCTTACTTGTTTGAGCAGTCCTTTCCTTCTGTGGTTCTGCTTGAGCTTGTCTATCTTTCGGAAGGTATTGCTTGGAAACCTGTGGATAAGACGGATTGTTGCTCGCATTAGGATCTGGAGGAGTACTAAAGTTGTTGGGAGGAATGGAGGTAGTGAAAGGCCCTCCAGGTGGTGGACGCCTGTGAGGCATATCCCGCAATCCTTGTCTCTGGAACATCTGTACTTCTTCAACATAGGCTTCCTCCTGATCCAAGGGGCCATTGTCATTCATCTCCCCTTCGTTAAACAGCTGAGCTACTTCATCTCCATTACAAATCTGATCTGTTTCATCTTTCTGGAAACCAGGTTCTTCTGGTGCATTTTCGTTACTGGTGGGAAAAGGAGCATGGTTCAATACCAGCACAGGAGAATCATATGAGCTGGAAGGAACAATCTCCTGCCCACTCACGTTGTTTTCTACCTCATACTGAAAGATGGAAGCCGCAGTCTGGAACTCGGGACATTCCAGTTCTGAATGCTGACTCGTTTTGTGGAGCCTGCACCATCCTGATAGGGCTGCTTCTGCGAGATACACACCAGTGGGAGGTTTATCCTGGCTGACTGGCTGGTTCGCAGATTGATTAACAATCTGATTGGCGGGCTGATCCAATGGAGTAGGAACTCCTCCATTATTAGGCCCTGTATTCCAAGTTCTGTTCTGTCCCTGTGATGGCCTTTTGTCAAATCCTGACCCACTTCCTTGGCCTCTATCAAAGTTTTGCCTCCTATCATTATTGAAACCTCTATCCTGGTTATACCCCCTGTCATTGTAGAATCCTCTGTCGTTGCGTTGTCCCCTGTCAAAATTCTGCCCTTGTGGGAACTCTCTGTTCTGATTAGATTGCATTCCCCTTTGAGCAGCTTGTAATTGGCTATTCTGGTTCCTCAAGTAAGTCACCTCCAGATTTAGCTTCTTTATTTGTTCAGCCATTTCGTCAATCCTTTCCTTATTCGGGTCTCGGTAGGGAGGCTGGTTTGGATTACTCAGAGGTGGGACAGGCACTGGGGCAGATCCCAAAGACTGATGTAGCACTTCTGAGTTCTGCAGATAAGCAGGGAAGCTATTTGACTGTGACTGGTACACGGGCTGATTAACTTGTTGTTGAGGGAAGTTCGCCATAGGGGAAATCTAGTTCATAGGATGACCAGGGTGTGGCACCATCGATAACTGGGGAACCAGATTTAGAATAGGGGTATGATTGGTGAGAGCCTGATTTACTGCCTGAATCTGGTTGGGATGGGCAACTGGTCCCAGAGAAGGCAATGGCCCAGTCAAGTGCTGTCTCAAATCTGTACTAAGCTTGACAGCCTCTGTATAAGCATCTGTCAAGGTACCTGGGGGGTTAGGTCTCCATTTCAGAAAGGTTGCCGTTAGACTATCCAAAGCTTCGTAATATACTCCCAAGGCAGTACCATCATCCAGGACATATGGGTCTTGTAATCTGGTGAACGCACGATGGAATCTATTATTGAAACTGGCTATGGGTTCATTAACCTCTCTCTTGACTTTGATAAATTGCAGGTACAGCTCATTAGCACTGATGGGTATTCGAAATTTTTGCAAAAAGGTCTTTTCAAGGTCATTCCAATTCTGAATTGAGCCGGCAAGGAGATGGTTGTACCAATAAAAGGCTTCTTCACCCAGGGAATAAGGGAATAACCTACAAGCAACATCCTCATGGACAATTCCTCTGTCTTTAAGGCAAGTTTGGAAAATCCTTATGTGTTCTTCTGCAGTTCTATTCGGGTCATTCACATGGAATTTCGAGCAGAAATGCTCAGGATTTTTGGGCATTACATTATAAGCACCGAAGGACAAAGGTGATGGATTGGCATGAAATCCGATCAGGGTGGTTGATTAACTGCATCGAGATCGCGAGGAACTCTGGATTGGCATGATTCAATCCCTGACACTGACCGGATGCTGGCGATGTCTACTCTAGTCCTCTTTCTAGCACCACCGTTGATGGTGTTTTCGCGACAAGAACGTCGATAATGCAATATTCTCCCGGTCTTCGAAGCGTTATTAACAATAAATCACCGGTAAAATCACCAATAACTTCTGCGTGTTAAGTCATAACAATGCATAAAACAACTCGTGATGAAATGAAATTGCTAGTAATCACAATCGGACCTTACTACAAGCAAACTGTATCTTTCCAATTTATCAGATCTGACAATATGATGATCTTAAAACCCTAAATCTAACCAAATAATAAAGAAACAGCAAAAGATAGGGATGCAAGGAAAGTAATAAAATCTAAATTACTGAACGGACAAGCAATGCAAATGACATATAGTTGGAATGGACCTATCTCAAATAAACAATTCCTGCTCGACCCACGAAGCAATCTTACAAGAACAGTGCAATCTTCTGAGGAACACAGATTTTCAAATCATAGACTTGCATCTACAACCGAACTTAAGCACATTTGAATATTTGGTCCAGGTTGACTTTACCAGTCTACCACAATCAGATAGTTACTGGGAGTATAGACCAGAGATAGCTACAAACACTCCAAATATAAAATCACATACACCATTTATCCAACTACACCGATTTATTTCTAACTTTAAAACCCTAGATCTTCAAGCAATGTAAAAGATAGAACAAAAAGAACCATGCAAGATGAGATAACATAAAGGATTTCACCAGGAATAACCACAATGCCTTCAATTGTATTAATCACCAAATGCTGCAACAATTCAACTGTTCTGAATATGGTATTTGCTTCAAGAAATTTTAAAACTCTAACTATTGCTCCTGCTAATCTCTATTACAGTCTTGCTAATGTCTATATCAATTTTCTGAACTGAACCCTTACAATGAGGCAAAACTGCCAACTTATACCAAAATTCCCCCCAAAACATGTCGGCCCAGCCAAACATTTTTTTACAAAATAATAAAAACTGCCAAAACAGGTCGGCCAAGGAAACAAACTAAGGCACACATTTAATGCCATCATCCAAGTCGGCCAAGGCACAGTCCCCAAGGAAGTCTGGTCCAATGCATGCCCTATGATAATAGGGAAGCACAAATCTCGAGGTCAACACTAACTGCTGCTCCCTTTATCTTTCCTCTGAGCGGGTGACCCTTGGACCTTCAAAAATACTCCCTCCAACTCAGCAACAGGTGGCAATGGCAAAACCTTGAGCCGAAATTTAATTGCATCAATTCCCTCATTGGATCGCTCAATGGTTTTCTTCCAGTCCTCCTTGCTGGCCATATACCTGTCTATCACTGCCAAGTAGGTAGCTGCATCATCAAACATATGGCCGGTGACAACCTCATCAGAATCTGGGGCATAAATCTCATGCCACCACTCCTTCAACTGATCCAAACTCAGGTACTTGGGAGCTATTTTATTCCTCCCTGTCATGACTTCAAAAAAAGAAATGCAACCATCATAGATTGCAGTGAGGTCAGCATCAATGGATTTTCTTTGTTTCTGTATCTTTTTCAAGCTTCCTTGCCTGATCTGCAATGCCTCGAACCACTCCCATGGTTCATCCAATCTGGCAGAGGGAAGAATTCCATCCTTACCTAACTGATCCTTGCCATGTCCAAGAATTATCTTTGTCTTCTACAGCAGGGAGTCGACATCATTCTTATCCCGAGAAAGTATGTTCTCTATCAACTCTTTTCCACGGACTGCATCCTTGCCAACAGACAGGATTTCCTTAATAGCTTCATCTCCTTGTGTCTGAACACTCATCAGCCAGTCGGTGGCAGCTTGTGCAGAGGCCTTCATCTTTTCAATGCCAAATATTGTCTCCTTCGGCAAAAATCTGGGAATAGAAGAGGAGGACGGATGGAGGGACTGTAGAGGTTTCATGACCTCTTCTAAGCTTTTCCTTAACCTCTCATTTTCTCTTTTCAGCTCCCATTTTGACTGGGTCTCCTTCTTCAATCTGTCCACAATTACCGCACTTGACCCCTCAAATTCCTCAATGTCCTGCTCTAGGGAGGTCGGCCCAAGGTTAATGATTTGGATGTTGTAATCCTGGCGGGTTACCTCATCTCTCGTTTTGTCTGTAGCAGGGGTGGCGATGTGAACTACTTGGTTGTGCACCTCATCTCTTTCCACTTGGGAAATTACCCTCGTAGCCTTCTTCTTCTTCCCCTTACCGATTTGAGATAACATTGCATCCCAGTCAAGAGGAGTGTCTTCTACGATTACTTGTTTCTTCTTTGCTATTTCCTTCTCCAGCCAGTCCGGGGCTACGGGGTCCATCCGGATTCCTTCTGTATCAGTTTTCCCCGGGTCTTCTGTGGCTTTTTCTCCTTCTGCATCTGTCGCCTCGACTTCCTCCTCGACTGTTGCCTTATCATCATCTTTCTCCGGAGGTTGTTCACCTAGCTCAGCCTCCTCAAATCCCAACTCTGGAAATACCGGCGATGGAGTTCTGGCAGGGATGCTTTCCTCTGGCTCAGGCGATCCGCGACCTTTCTCACTCTCTGAAGAATCCTCGTACTGCACCAAGGGAGAAGTGGGCCTTTCTTCTATCTCTACCTCGAGCTCGACAGCCTCACTGAATAATGTTCCCTCCTTGAACGGTTCTGCTTCTCTGCTGATTTCCTGTCCATCCGGATTCTCCGGTTCTGTTACACTCTGTGGAGGAGAGACAGGCTTGTCCTGTTCTTTAACTGACAATATTGGAGAAGAATCCCCAGGTTGTGCAGCATCCTTTGGGGAAGGAGTTCTGGATCTTCTGGTATACACTTTGGTCTTCTCCCCTCCGGAGCTCTCCACATCCACAACTGGAGGTTCATCCCCCGAAGCAGTCTGATCCTTCTTCTTCGCCACCCTTGTAGTTCTGGCTTTCTTTGGCGGTGGGAGAGCACCCTCCTCTTCAACTTTCTCTGCCTCCTCCTCATCCGAGGACTTACTGATGGTCAGAGTCTTCCACCTGCGCTTGCCAATTGGTTTCCTCTTTGCTGCAGGCTCAGTTCCTTTAGAACCTCTGACTTTGATCTTGAAGGGTGAGGTTTTAGCTATTTTCCCTTTAGGGTCCTCTTCCCTGGATTCCTCAGAAGTGGACATGGGGTTAAGATTCCCCATCAAATCAAAAGTACATGGCACATTAGCATTTTCCAATACCCATACCTCATGTTTAACCCAAGAAAAGGTATACCTCAGCACTGGAGCCATCAAGTCTTCCAACTCTGTCACCTCAGGCTCATTCCAATCAATATCTGCCACTGACTTATCCTTAATGGGCTCATAAACGTGGTCTTGGATTAGTTTTTCCATCATCATCCAGCTGATCCAGAATTAGCTTTACATTATATTGTCTAATTGCCTCTACTGGCAGCCAGGAATACCTTTTCTTCCTCGCATCAAGGTCATCCTTGATGTTGACCCAGTAATCTTCTAAATCCTCCTTATGCCTGTATTCCCGGGTAGCTCTTTTCTGTGCTTCTCCGGTGATGTCAAAGTTCATTCTCTTTGAATGGAAAGAGAATCCATAGGCTGCCAACTCCTCACCTGCAGTGTGAGCTGATTGAATGGAAGGGCACATCTCTCCCACGCCAATCCCAAGAGGGAAATCACCTCCAAAGCCAGTCTTATGCTTCTCCCTCTTCACCACTGCATCAAACTCACAAATCTGTCTAACAACTTCCAGCAGTACTATGTGGTCAGTGGGATATCTGGGCAATCGGTAGGGTGCAACAGGACATCCGTCAATCCGGAGATAAGTGAAGGTGGGGAACTGGATAAACCATGCCCCGTAATTCTTGATCAGTGCTTTGGCGCCATCGGACAATCTGATATGTTCTGCATTCTGAAGGGTCCGGGTAATATGCATCGTAAAGGCATCATTGGCCCTCCTATAATCTCTGTGTCCCAAATGTAGTTCCGGATAAACCTCATAGATGATGTCTTGTCCAATGGTTCCCGCCGGAGTCAGTCCCTTGTATGGATAAGAGATGGCCAGTACATATATGACATAGGAGGACATGGTGAACTTCTTTCCCTCCAAGACATTCCTTAATTGTTTGTCTATTTCTGCACTGATGAGACCTGCCTAGTGGTAATTTGTCCCTTGGCCCATCTTGGTGATCACGTGGACCATCCAATTCTCCAAGACTCTGGCAGTCTTAAGTCCGGCCACCCTGCTCAACAGTGTAATAGCGTCATAGATATCCGGCCTGAACTTCACCCTGTGCAACTGTTTGGGCAATTTGGAGTGGTGAGATTTTGGCTTCTCCAGCCATGAGTTGATAAGCTGCTGAGCCTTAACTGGCTCATTCTCGTAGTAAGTTCGGGCAGTGTCAATGTTTAAAGCACAGACCGAGGGGAGATCCGGCATGCTGAAGGCCCGGGCAATGGAGGCTGGACTGAAGTTTGCCAAAACTCGTCCCTCAGTGGTGACCACCATCTGCGTATCAAAAGCGTACTGTCTGGCACACTCCAAAATCAACTCGTAGCACTGGACCGCTGGAGGGAACCCCGCCACATGCACCAACCCTGAATTCATCATTCCTTGCCTCAAGGGTGACGGGTCCTTCTCAGCTGTTCTCTGCTTAAACTCTTCATACCGCCATGCGCCAACGTTGGTGTCAGATACATCTACCCACACAGAGGATATCTTACTCTCTGGAACCTGACCTTTCATGTCCAATCTTAACCTTTCTGTTTCAGAAACTGAAGATGCCCCTGCACCCCCTTTGGACTTCCCAGCAGCAGCTTTGCTTGATTCAGCCTGCACATTCAAGAATTACCATTAGAATCCAAATATTAAGCTCATATCAATCCCAAGGGTTAGCACACATCATAAAAATCCATTAAAATTCATTGCCAATTGCCAATCTTTCAGGATCCGGAGAAATCAAATAATCCGGAAAATCATGTAAACCGGGAAAATACCGTCAGGGCGGAATTTCAGAGAAATCCGACCCAGACGGATTCCTGCTGCCAAAGCACTATTAGCCATATAAATCATTAACACGCTCGGAAAATCAAAGGATAGTCATTAATTTTACTCATTGGCAACAAGAAATAAGCATGAATGATCATTCCATCAATCCTATCATCGAAATATACAAAAGAATGCAACCAGACAGGAAATCCAGAAAAATCCGGATGGAACGGATTTTCGCGGACAGCGTAAATTACGCCGGGAATTAACCTCGTCCGCGGAATAAGCGGAAACCGGGAAAATCCGGGAGCAAGGAAATTCCGCGACGACCTCGGAAACCCGAAAAATGGCAAGACGTACACCAAAACTTGAGCGACCACGGGATCTCCACTACCTAAGCTCAAATGATCCTAAAACCGACGATAATCACCAACCTCAAGTATGCAAAGGATTCCAACCTCAAAAGCCCCCAAAGGAGAAATCCCCGTGCTAAGACAATGGTGCCCTAAATCGCGTGACCATATTTCCGCCATTAAAACCAGAGCAAGCTTTAGGGTTAAAAATATCAGTTCATGATTTACCTAAAAGCCCTCTAATCCTCACAGGACGGGGAAGCCAACACAACGCGGGGCGAAAATCACTCAAGCACAAGAAACAATCATCGTTCTAGCCGAAATACCAGGGAAACCCTAATTTCGCATAATAACAGATTTCACGCCCAAAACAAGCAAGCAGTCGCACCCAGAATGCCGTCTAAAGGATAAATATGGAATCAAACGGACAAATGGAACTCATAGGGCACGAGGGATGGGCCCAAACAATAAACAGGTCCAACCCCGACTCAATAAATACGACATCAAAACCAAATCAAGGGCCGACCGCAAAATTAACAATACCCAATCACAAGAAAACCCCAAATCATCACGCAAGCAAAGGGAAGGGCAATAGATACACACCATGGATCAAAGCGAGCGAAAATCTGAGCTCAGAAAGTCCACCACGCGACAAACACGTCCCAGTAACGCGATACTGGCAGCAATACTCAAACAATCCTCGCGCAAGCAAACCCAAGATCAATTCTCAAAGCTCAATTGAAAGTTCTGAATCGCCAGAGCAGAAAACAAGGAAGCAATGAAGTTGGAATGAATCAGAAAATGCCCTAAATTCGCCCTTATACCCGTCTGAGCCAAGGTACCTCAGCCATTAATGCGCGATAAGACCCTTCTGACAAGTCCGGAAACCCGAGCCCCAAGTGGAATTTCGGAGAATCCCAGAATGCGCGGAGACACAGATTTCGCGAAAAAAAGCAGAAACCGGGGAAATCAGGAAGATCGGGATTTTGACAGAATCTGGGAAAATCCGACTGGACCGAAAAATCCCAAAGTCAGGCAAAAACCCGGAGTCGGAGAATCCGCCAAGAGACGGACAAGGAACCAGGGCCGAAAAAATCCGCCAGAGGCGGAAAATCCCGGATCTAGGTGAAAACCCGGATTTGGCCCAAAACTCAATTTCAATCAATTGCAACCCCAAGGAAAGGGCAAAGCCAGCAAGACCAATATGTCAAGACCCTAAAATGATAAATCCAATAAAATCAAAGGTCAAAGACACCAAAAGAGGTGGTCCCCAATTCCTGCATGCAGGCAAAGATCGCGACAACAGATATGTCACTAAGGAGAATTCATACTACTATTAATGTTGTTGGAAAGATGGATGAGATGATGGAAATGATGTAAATAATGAAAGTGAGATTGGATGTTGTTGAAGTAGACAGAAGAAAAGGCCTAAACCCTAGACCTAATGATGAAAGTGATGATGATGAATTTTAGGTAGTAGATCAAGCTGAAGAGACCTCTAAAGAGGAAGAATTAGATCAAGTGAAGATGTTGAGGGCTATTTCAAAAATTGGAAAGTGACCTAGAATGGAGATTGCAAACTATACCAATAGCCTAAACCTTGAGGAGTTGATTGATTGGGTAAATGACATTGAAGAATACTTTGAGTATGAAGAAATTGAAGATCCCGAGAGAGTGAGATTTGCAAAGAATAAGCTACAAGGACATGCTACAATATGGTGGAAGTAATTTCAACTGGAGAGAAACAGAAAGGGAAAGGAGAAGATTGTGAAATGGGATAGAATGGTGGAAAAATTGAGGAAATAGTTTATACCCATAGACTATGAGATGGAGTTGTTGAAGAGATTGCAAACCCTGAGACAAAAGGAGAAGAATATGAAAGAATACATTGAGGAATTTCATAAGATCATCATCAGGACCATACATAGTGAAGCAAGCAAGGAGAAAGTGGCTAGATATATCAATGGACGAAGGATGAACATTTAGGAAGAGTTGAGTTTGGTGATGATGAATTCAATAGAGGAAGCATACCAATTTGCATTAAAGGTGGAGGAAAAGTTGAACAAAAGATATGAGCAGAGGCAGAGAGGAAGATCACACTCTAGAGGAGAAAGATCATATACAGAGCAAAGTAAGGACAAAGACTCATACTGCAAGGAAGAGAGGGATACCAGTTCATACGAAAATGGGAGAGATGATAGAAATTTTTACCACCATAATAGAGGAGTCTATAATTCTTACTGCAATGATGGATACTAGAGAGATGAGAAAGGAAATGACAAGAGAAATTTCAGAGGAACTTTTTTTAAGTGTAGAGGTGAAGGGCATAGAGCATTTGATTGTCACCTAGAAGGTAAGAAGAATACAAATCATGCAAGAAGCAGATATGTGGAGGAAGAACCAGTGAAATCACTAAGTTCTAGAGGAATTCCTAAGAAGGGAGAATCATTATTCATGAGGAGAGCATTGTTCCAGGGGAAAGAAGTATGTAAGGAAACACCGTAGAGGAAAATTTTGTTCCAGACTAGATGCAAAGTAGGAGGTAAGTGTTGTAAAGTTATCATTGATAGTGGTAACATAGATAATCTAGTTTATGAGGAAATGGTGATAAAATTGAATTTGGAGAAGAGGAAATATCCAAAACCTTATAGGATAGCCTAGATTCAAGATGAGCACAAGATACATGTAAGTGAGCAATTTCTAGTGAAATTCAAGATAGGATCATATCATGATGAAGTGTTGTCTGATATTATGTTGATGGATGTATGTCATATGTTGTTGGGAAGACCTTGGCAGTATGATAAGAAAGTTATGCATGATGGGAGAAATAATATTTATACCATAACATCGGATGGAAAGAGAATCACCTTGAAACCTTTGGAGGATCAGCCTAAAAGTGCAGTATGTGGAAAAGCTAGAATCAATTTGGTAGATGGAAGGAAAGTTTTGGATGGACTAAGACATGAAAACATGTGTTTTGCTTTAATTCTAAGGAAGTGCATATACTTAGATGAAGGAAGAACCATAGGAGAAGAAGAATCACTGGAGAAGGAAGTCACTGAACTGATAACAAAGTACCGTGATGTTGTATCAGAGAATGTACCAGAAGGATTACCACAAATCTGGAGTATCAGTCATCATATAGATCTTATTCTAGGAGCCAATTTTTTTAACAAAGCTACACACTAGATGATACCAGTAGAGAATGCAAAGTTAAACATACATATACAAGAACTATTGAGGAAGGGATTGATCAGAGAGAGAATGAGCCAATGTGTGGTACCAACTGAAGTTGAACCTAAGAAAGATGGAGAATGGAGGATGTGTACATATTCAAGAGCTATCAATAATATCATAGTGAAGTATAGATTCTCGTTGCCTAGGATGGATGACATCATGGATAGTTTGAGTGGAGCAAAGTATTTCACCAAGATAGATCTAAAGAGAAGATACCATCAGATCAGGATCAGAGAAGGAGATGAGTGAAAGACTACTTTCAAGATAAACGAAGGATTGTATGAGTGGTTGTTCATACCATTTGGATTGACTAATGCACTAAGTACATTTATGAGGTTGATGAATGAAGTATTGAAGAGATTCTTGGGTAAGTCTGTCATTGTTTATTTGGATGATATTTTGATTTTTAGTAAGACCAAGGAAGAGAATTTTGAGAGTATTAGACAAGTATTTCAAAGGTTAAGAAAAGAGAAGTTTTTGATAAACATCAAGAAGTGTAGTTTCATGAAGGGGGAACTAGTGTATTTGGGATTGAAGATGGACCCTAAGAAGGTTAGAGAAATAGTTGAATGGCCTACACCTATGAATGTTAGAGAAGTAAGATCATTTCATGGACTTGCAACATTTTACCATAAGTTCATTAGAAATTTCAGTGGCATTTGCACACCTATGATGGAGACAATGAGGGGTGATCGGAAGTAATTCAAGTGGACATCATGAGCACAAAAGAGTTTTGAGTTGTTTAAGAAAAAGGTGATGGAACAACCTGTGCTGGCATTAGTGGACTTTGATAAGGTATTCCAAGTGGATTGTGATGCTAGTGGAAGTGCAATAGAAGTTTTGTTAAGTTAGGAAGGGAGACTAGTAGCCTACTTTAGTGAGAAATTGAATGATGCTAGGAGAAGGTATTTGGCTTATGATCAAGAATTCTATGCAATTATACAGGCCTTGAAGAAGTGGAGAAATTACTTGTTACCTAAGGATTTTATGTTGTATATGGATCATCAAGCTTTGCAATATTTGAATAGTTGGGTGAAGTTGAACCAAAGACACATGAGATGGGTAGAATTCTTGCAGAGTTATACAATTGTGTTGAAGGACTAGAGTGGGAAGTCAAACAAGGTTGTAGATGCATTGAGCCAAAGAAGGAGTTTGTTGATAGAGATGAGAGTTGAAGTATTGGATTTTGAAGAGCTAAAGCATATGTATGACAATGACATTGATTTTACAGAGGCATGGAAGGATTGCAAAGAACTAGTAGAGACAAACAAGAGCAGATGGTTGGATTATTTCATTTAGGAAGGTATGTTGTTAAAGAATAACTAGCTATGCATTCCTAGGAGTTCAATGAGGGAGAATTTGATCAAGTAAAAGCAGTGCCAAAGATTAGTAGGACATTTTGGAATTGATAAAATTGTAGCATTGGTGAGTGAGAACTATTTTTTGCCATAACTGTATAAGGATGTCAAGAAATATGTTCAAATTTGGAGGATTTGTTAGGTTGCAAGAGGGAATAGTCAAAACACTAGGAAGTATACACCATTGACAGTACCAGAGAGACCATGGGAGGACATAAGCATGGATTTTGTGTTGGGATTACCTAAGACGCCAAGGAGATTTGATTATGTATTTGTGGTTATGGACAGATTTTACAAGATGGTGCATTTCATACGTTGTACGAAGACCAGTGATGTAGTGCATGTTGTAGACTTATTTTTCAAGGAGATTGTGAGATTACATGGATTACCAAAGAGCATAGTATCAAATAGGGACACTAAGTTTGTTGGATATTTCTAGAAGACATTGTGGAAGAAGATGAAGACATATTTGAAGTACAACTCATCATTTCACCCACAAATGGATGGACAAATAGAATTAGTAAATAGGAGTTTGGGGAACTTGTTGAGATGTTTGACTGAAGGGAAAGTAGGAAATTGGGATTTGATACTGCCGCAAGCAGAATTTTCATACAACAATTCAGTAAATCAGAGCATAAGGAAGACACCATTTGAGGTTGTGACAGGACATCAACCTAGAGGAGTAGAAGAATTAAGAGACATCAGTATGGAGGATAAAAGGAGTGTGGGGGTAGAATAATTTGTAGGATTCATGGAAATAATGCATACTCAAGTTAAGGATCATTTGGAGAAGATGAACAATACATACAAGGAGACAACAGATAAGAAGAGGAGACATAAGGAGTTTGCAGTTGGAGAGGAAGTAATGGTATATTTGAGAAAGGATAGGTTTCCAATTGGGACATATAACAAGTTGAAGATGAAGAAGTTTGGACCTTGTAGGATCATCAAGAAATTTGATTCTAGAAATGCATATGAAGTAGAACTACCAGAGGAATTTGGCATATCACCTATATTCAACATTGTAGACCTATACCAGTATCATGAAGGAGAGTCACTAGAGGAAAAAGGATTTGGATCACTAGACTAGATAGCACATCATCCAGAGGAAATTGAGGATATTTTAGACAGTAGAGTCAAACAAAGCACCAGAGGCAAACAATATAAAGAATATCTAGTCAGGTGGAAAAGAAGGCCAGAAGAAGATTCATCACAGATTTCTTAGGCTGAGGTGGACCGCATTGGTTTTCCTCTAGCCATAGGAAAGTGAGAGGCTCACTTTTCTTCAACCTCGAGTGTCTGATGCAGGAGCATCCCAGGTTTCAGGAAATCTTGCATCAACCAAAAATATCTACATTTATGTTTGCATTTCAGTAGTTATCTATCATACCCAGTCTTAATGTTTCATACTGTACTATACCCCATTGCAACATCAAATCTCACAACTTAGGATATATGATCTTCATGGTTACATCTACAACATATCCAAAATTCAAGAGATTTGGAGATTCCAGTACAAAGTTATCACTAACGAAATATCCACTATATTTGGACCGAGAGCATTCACCAACCAGTCTTGGCTTTTTGAGTGTGCAGACCTATTTCGTGACTTGTTGAGCTCAAGAGACCATTCCATAAGGATGAACCTTCATCAAGGAACCTTAGTTCTGATCTACATCGTGTTTGTCCAAGATCAAAGGAAAATTCTTATATTTTGGCCGACCTTCACAATTTCATCTACTTCGGGGTTTGAGACCTCTTGAGGCTAATGTAGATATTTTTTGGAGTTGGGAAGTATTATAAATAAGAATTTTGTAGTTGCATTAGATATGCAATAAAGTTAGGGAAGTAGAAAGTAAGATCTAGGGTTTAAGGGCTTTGACTCACATTGGATTTCTAGGCTTTAATTCCATATCATTTTGTATTCTATAATTCTATAAGCTGGAAGGCAGGGCATGTTGCTAGTAAATAATTGAGATTTGTATACATTTTCATATGAAAATATGTTCTTGTTCATTGAGTTTCTGTTGTGATTACTCTTGCTGCAAGGTTGGACAGTCCTATTCCTAGACCCTCCATCCTTGACTGCACCAAAAATGGGTGACATTATCAGGTACAGACAGGGTAGAGGTGAGTTCCATAGTGAATTTCTTTAAGCCAATTAATGATAAGGGTTCGGGGGTACTAGCTACTTGGGCTAGGGAATCCATAGTTTGATTCTTCCCCTGGGGAATGAGTTGGATGTTGAATGCATCGAGTCCTTCTATAAGATCCCACACCCTATGCCTATAGTTTGCTAATCTCCTTTGATGGCACGAATATAACTTCCTAACTTGTTTGAATACTAATTTTGAGTCCCCAAAGACTTGCAACATTTTGAATTTCTTTCTCAATACCATTAGTAACCCGTGGACTAGTGCTTCATATTCTGCTACATTATTAGTGCAATAAAATAGTAGTCTATGGGCAGAGAAGTATGTCTTACCCATTGGAATGATGTGCTCAAAGCCTGCTCCCACTCCTTGCTTGGATTTGGATCCATCAAAATGCAACATCCAAAACTTGGAGGGACTTTTTCCTTTGGAGCTGACTAAGCATACTTCCTTCTTTGGTTGCTTGTCTATCCTTACATCTTTAGGTGACTTCTTGTACTTAGGATGGCCTTGATCTTCTTGTTCTCCCATACCCTATTTTGGAGTGATTTTCCTTTTGATATGCTCTATGGCTGTTTGGAATAGGCAACATTATGGACTGCATCATGCACTCTACATCAGTTGGGCAACAACAACTCCCTAAAATTCATCATAGCTCCTAAGTTGAGCTAGTCTTGCACACATTTCTGCATAAATTCTTGGAAGCCATTGAATAGCCCAAAGTGGCCATCTTCCTGTAACTCTTCATCTTTAGACTCAACCAACACTTCCATATTGTTAGGGAGATTGGCCAAATTAGTGGAGCCACCATATAGCACAAGGACATCTTCTGCCCTTTCTCCTTCTTCATCTTCATAAGCGATGGGAAAATAATTGCCCAATTCTATCTCTATGAACAACACTTCATTGGTATTATTGTACTTGGTGATCATAAACTTCAATCTAGGTTCTTGCTCAATGCAGATTTGATTCGGTAACCCTTTCCAAGGCAACCACAAATGTGAATAATCAGTTGCAACACACCCATTCAGAGCTTGGGTGAAATCTCTTCCCAATATGATGCCATAGGAGTTAGGGATATTAGCAACCTAAATGTTAATAAATTGTATCCTTGGATTAGCTGCAATTTGCATAGGGATGCTATTCATTTCCCCAACTATGTTCACCTCAATCTTATCTAACTGAGTCACCTTATGTCTGGATGGGGTTCAGGTTATTCCTATTTCTTGACACACTGGGAATGGCATGACATTAGCTAATGCTCCTGAGCCTAGTAGATAATTATGCAATTTTTTTCCAAATATTTTAATGGTTAACAAGAAAGGAGGAGTTTCCAATGCCCCTCGAAAACATCAACTTGGGCCACTTGAACCTTGTCCTTGTCATTACATTTATCCTTCATTTGCACTTGATTTTTCTCTTTGGTTGGAAACCTATCCACTTACTGATTTTTGCTAGGTTGTTGGTTGGGAAACTAATTAGATTTCTTTCCTATGATTTCCCTGATCACAGACTCATTATTGGAGGTTTCAAATGAAACTCTCTTCACGATTTCCTCTTGAGCTAGTTTTGATGGGGCAATTCCATTCAACGATCAAAAGAGGGAATTTCTGACAGCAGGGACCCTTAGCAATTCAAAGGTTGATAGGTGCAGTTTGACTTTCTTCAAATCTTTGGCTACATATTCCCCCATTTGGTCAACTTTTGCCTTAGAGAAAGTGCATTGGGAAACATTGGTAGGTTGATTTTGAGTTGGATTGGGCTGCCTATTCCTATTGAAATATTGAGTAGGCACTTTGGGACAGGTCAAATTATTGTTGGCATTAGGATTGGGAGGGGTGTTAAAGTTATTAGGCAGGGTAGAGGTTGCAAAAGGACGACCAACTTGTCTATTTCTTAAGTTGTAAGGAGTCGCTCATTGGTGGAACATATGAACCTCATCCTCACGTTTCTCTTCCTCATCTTTGGAACCATTATCTACTAAATAAAAGAGTTGAGGAAAAATTCTCTTGGTACTTACCTCTTTCACTTCTCCTTCCTTGGCCATGGCCTCCTTCTCAGGTGAGTTATTGTCATTTTGTAAGAAAGGAGCTTGGTTGACCACTAGCATTGAGGAATCATACAGCTCCGATGGAACAATGTCTCTACAACTCGAACTATCAATGGAATTTTGGACTTCAACTTGAAAGATATCTATAGCAGTTTGAAAATCCAGACATTCTAGCTCAGAATGCATGTTGGTCTTATGAATTTGACACCATCTAGACAAGGTTGCCTCAACCAAATAGACTACTCTTGTTGATTTTTCTATACCCCCTGGTTGGTCAAGAGGTCTGGGTATGCCTCCATTGTTGGGCCTAGTGTTCCAAGTTCTATTTTTCCTTTAGGGACTTCTCTCAAAGTTCTACCCTGAGTTCTAACCTCATTCATAATTTTGTCCCGAGGGCATACCAGAATCACAATTGCCTCGATGGAGGTTGGCTTGAATGCTCCTTTAAGAAGCTTGCAGTTGGTTGTTTTGGTTCCTTAGATGGGTCATCTTAGAGGATAATTTCTTCAATAATTTAGTCAACTCATCAATCTGATCCTTATCTACATTATCTTGTAGAGGCACAAAATTTTGGAGAAAAATGGGTTATGTCAAAGGTTGGTTTTGTTGGGTAGCTGCAAATTTTGAATTCTACAGGTATGAAGGCAGTTAAGATCATTGAGCATAAGCTTGTTGTTGTGGAGCCTGCAGGTAGTTGGGTATAGATGGATCTTGATTTAGTGGTTTCCCTAGATGTGGCATGATCAATAGCTACAAAACTAGATTCATCAATGGAGTTTGGTATGCCAAAGCCCGAGTAAGTCCATGAATTTGAGTAGGGTAGGCAGTCGGTCCCAATGAGGGAAATGAACCCACAATGTGTTGTCCCAAATTAGTGCTAGCCTTCATTGCTTTTGCTTAGGCATCTACTAATATTGCAGGTGGTTGATGCATCCTCTTGACTAAGGCAGACATGAGATTATCCAAGATAGTGTAGTATACCAGTCAGGATGAAGCATCATCGACTACATAGGGAGGCTATAACTTCATGTAAGCTCTATGAAATCTATCATTGAATGAGCTGATTGGTTCATTGAACTCTCTCCTTACATACATGAATTGCTAGTACAGCTCTGTGGGGCTAACAAGAACCTTAATTTTTTGCAAGACTGTGTTCTTCATGAGGTCCCAAGAGGTAATGGAGCTTGTAGGTAGGTGGATGTAATACTAAAATGCTTCATCCCCCAATGAGTAAGGGAAGATTCAAGTCACATCTTCATGTTTGATCTACATATCCTTCAATGCTATTTGGAATATCTTGATATGTTCTTTTGTTGTTCTCTATGGATCGTGTGGATGAAACTTGGTGCAGAAGCCCTCCAAACTCTTTGGCATGTCATGGTAATCATTGAAGGATAATGGAGATGGTTTATTTCATAACCAAGCCATTGGGGGAAGTGGGGGTGGCAATGGTTGTGCTGCAACAACTTGTGGTTGAAGTGGGGTAGTTGTTGGGATAGCGCTTGGTGAGTGAAGTTTAGGGGTGAGGCAACACTTTATAGGTGGGAAGTGAATGGAGAAAATGTTGTTTGGAGTAAAGGGGAAGATGGAGGTGGAGGGATGGAAGGAGATGAAGGGGATGGAGGTTGAGTGGGTGGAGATAATACTGATGCTTCCCCCTACTTGGCTCTCCTAGCCTTAGTAGGGGGTTTTAACTCTTTAAATTTTCCCTTGTTTAGTGTGGATCTTGATATCCTATGAGATCTTTGGGAGGAAGATGACCCAGATTAATCCAACTTAGTCCAAATTCCCTTCTCCTAGCGCTAGTTTTGTTGATGTGTTTTTTTTCACCTTCTCAACATAGAAAACATACAAGTGTGATGCCTCTTTTGAAAGGTGAAATTCTACAACTATGTTTCAAAAAATCATCCCAAGGTCTCTCAGGTGTCAATTCATGACATGCAAAAATAACTCAGTTGTTTGTTGTGATTTACTGGTAATCACAAGGGGAATTTATGGTTCACTAAGCATGGGAGTTTGGGTCTACAAATGGAGTTTTACAAATTTTGGAAATGATGAATAGTTGTTGCAAGTTCAGAGCAACAAACTAAAAATCCTTTTATTCATCATATTTGGCTTTACAATGATGCTGGATCTTGTCTTTAACTTCAGATTTTAAAGAAATGTCAAAAGGAAAAAATGGTTAGAAGTTTCCTAAATCTGCAACTAAAGTGAAAAGTAACAATGGAGTATGCTATAGTGGACATACTTCCCAAAAACTAAGTTTCACTTAACCAAGGACAACCCATAGTCTCATAAAACTAGTGTGACATACTTTCCAAAAACTAAGTTTCACTTAACTAGGGACAAACCACAGTCTTGTAAAACTAGTGCAATCTTCAAGGGATATTTGTAGATTTTCAGATTGTATATTCATCTCTTAAGCATGAATAACAATTGAACTTAGGTGTAGCAACATAAATGAGCCCAGACTAACTTTACACAACAATTTGTCATCAACCAATAGCCAAAATTATGAGCTGGAAATGCATCAAACACCATAGCATACATCCACCATTAAAGAAAAACATGAACATGTAATTGAAAATAAACTTGAACTAGAAATAGCAATGTTGAAATCAACTATAGGAGATAGAATCATGCACACATGGAGAGAAATACACAAGAAACTGTCAAAACAATGCTTTTCTCATATATTTTGTAACATGTCTTTACAGCAACTCATCTCCCTCTTGAAAATGAGAGGATACCCATATTTATATTTTTCAAAAGGTAGAATGAATGGACAAGATTCATTTACAATGAGTGGCTTAGATTCATTCTACTTAGGGTTTCACCTACCCCTAATATATTACAATAAAAAAATATACTTTTGTATTTTTCCCTATTTTGTCTCCTAGTCTATTTTGTCATTTAGCTACCTCCAACCTTTTAAGCTATTTTGTTAAATATTCATCTGCTATAATGGGCTTTCCAGCGTCCTTTTGTGTAGTTGCATATTTTATGAACTTTCTGATTACAACTATTAGCTTCTTTTCTTCCATGATGTCACATTTGAAGATCTGAAAGGAAACTCTTTTGAATCCTCCCCTCATCTAACCCTGATTCCCTATGCATTTTAGCTCTAATTCAGTGAAGGCTCTTGCAACGAAGTCCATAAATTCTGGTGATAATGTGTCGCCAGTTCCATGTTCCATTTTCTTGTGAAACTTCTACTTGATCTTCTCTAGATCTAACTCTAGGGAGGGAATTTTGTAGCCTGTCATCAATTTCAAGTAATCATCACACTCAACCTGATGGGCTCAAATCCAGTTGTAATTGTCTTCCAACTCCCATAGGGCCTTTTCCAAAATCTCTTTCCTATAGTCAAAATTCATTAGCCACGTCTTGGGTAGCCAATGATCCTTCTTGGAGAGCTCCAATTCCTTTTCCCAAGTTTCTCAAGAGAATTTGAGTATGTTTTTTAGCTTCAGAAAGGTTATCCTATGTAGCTCAAGGAACTATTTGTAGGTATCTATTATGTCCTCCACTTCCTTTTGAAAAACTTGAAATTCATTGTGCATTTTGGTACACGGCGAATTCCCATATCACCATTGTATATCACCCTATTGAACAAGTTCTTCATTTTTTCCATTTTTCTCACCTCCTCCTTCAAGAGCAAGGTAGGTGCTAGTGATTCTATCAAAGCCTCTTCTTCTATTGAATTCCACTATTGTATGTAAGCAATAAGTTCTAGTATTTGTTCCTTTAGTTCCTCCTTTGTGGACTGGTCTTTGTTCATTTGTTGCAAAATGGAGGAGATGGATCCTTAGAATTCATCAATCTTCTACTCATAGGATGTTGGACCCAAGTTAATGGTTAATATGTGGTAGTCCTAACCCTGAATAGTGTTGAGCAATGTGACTCAAATTTACTGGCTTGATTGTCTTCCTAGAGCAGTTGTGTTTTCCTCCATCGGTCTGCGTTAAGTCACTAGTTTTCAAGTTTTTTCTAACTAAAGTCAGGGGGTTCTAAAATTTCATAACCTTCTGACTTAGCAATTGTGAAGTGAACGTTAATCCCTTTGTTGTCGACGTGTTGTAGGTTTTGTGAACTTTGTAACTTTTGACTTGAGGTTCAAAAGTTTTGGTTTTGAGCGACAGAGCAATCCCTTTGTTTTCCACATGTCGTTGGTTTTGAGAACTTTGAAACCTCTGACATGAGGTTCAGAAGTTCAGGTTTTGGGTGATAGGACGATTCCATGTTGTTCGCGAGTGACAAGTTCTGGGAACTTCACAACCTCCGACATGAGGTTTTGAAGTTTGGTTTTTCAGCGCTATAGTGACTTAGATGTTAACGGATGTGGGACCCGATAGGATGGTGGATTGTGACGAGAGGCCGATAGGTGGTGATGACATGGAGGACAAATGGCATGTGGGCCCATGTGCTCGGTGAAATTTGGTAAGATGGTAATGAATGTCTCTGCGATTGGGTGGCATGGTGTTAGGTGGATAACCCTAACTTTGATAATGGAGTTTTTTTTATTGTTTATCCAATAGCTAGAATTGGATGTTGAATGATGGCATGTGGCTTGAGGTGGAAACCCTAATGAGGTGTGGTAGTTGAATAGTTTGAGGGTGTAGAGCATCGATCAATCTAGCTGGGTGCAGGCCGAGAGGATGGGTGCAGGTCATGGTTACTAGGTGCAGACAAGCTGAGAGGTTGGGTGCAGGCTGTGGTTACTAGGTGCAGGTAGGCTGAGAAGCTGGGTATAGGTCGAGAGGCTGGGTGCACATAATGGTTACCAGGTGTAGGCAGATTGAGAGGCTAGGTGTAGGCTATGGTTACCAAGTGTGGAAAAGTAGAGAGGCTAGGGGTAGGATGAGAGGTTGGGTTGCTAGACTAGCTGAGAGGCTAGGAAGCTGAGAGAGATGAATCTTGCAGAAGGCGAAGGCCGAGCAGTTGTGTGATAGAAAGTTTGAGAGGCTAATGGTTGAGTCGTGAGGCTGTGTAGCCGAATGAGATGTCTCTCACTGAGAGAGGTGGTCATGATGGGTTGTGTTGACGATTATTCTCTAGAATGGAACACAATGTAAATCTCCTATAAAGGTTGTGAACTTGATATTGCATTATAATTGTATTTTTTTGTTGAATAATACAATGGTGATTTGGGCTTTTGGAGTGTGGCATTTTTACTCAAAAGGGTTTTCCCCACATATATCTCTGTATTCATATCTTTTTTTTCATTTTTCATGGTTGTTGGTTTTTTTTGTTGAATTTATTAATGGTGTTGTTGAAATTGGTTAAGCATGAGTTTCTCTTAAAAGGATTAATGTGGGAGATGAACTGTCTTATTTCACTTTATGGCATAGTAGTACATGTCTTCTAGCAAAGGCACTACTGATCTAAGATGTTTATTTTTGAGATGCCCATCTATATTTCCTAACAAGTGGCATCAAATCCTTCTTCTAGTATGTGTTTCTTCCTAGTGTGTTGCTAGTTTTGGGTATTCCTTCTGTGAATATTTCTTAGTCTATCATTCTTGAGGAAATATGGAGGAATCGACTGATGTATTGATCCTTTGATGAGTAGAAGTTCTTTCTTTTCTATTTAAGTTTCTGAGACAACACATGGCATGGAAGATGGAGAAATTGGAACTGGTCATAATGGAATGTTGTGATTTGAGGTTCCTAGTTGGCAGTGGTATAACCTTGATGCATGGGATGGAATATTTTTGCTTCATGGCTATGTTGCAGCTAAAGATTTCATATTGGGTGTTTGTGTGAGAGGCTCCTTGATGATATGGAGAATCTTGGGTTTTTTTCAATCATGGAGTAATGTACTTATGCTGGGTGTTTTTCTTGGTATTAGAAGGAACAGTCTTATGGTACCCCAATTGCATGTAGGCTATGGAGATGATCGTTGAATGGTCTGAAAGCTATGAAATAGCCTATCTCTCTCAAATGCATGTGCATGTTGGTGGTTTTGGAGTTGGCTTGAAATGGGCCTCGAGTTCTTGAAATACTGTTTCTATTTAAGGATGGTTTGTACTTGCATGACTGTGTGGTTTTGCAGGTTTTACACGATCAAGCAAAACTTGTGGTTATGTGGAGTTGTTGTTAAGCTATTTTCTAGACCCTGGCTTTTAGGATGTGACTAGATGAGACAGTTGTAGTTTAGCATGGTATGAGGAGGTGAGATGCTTTCTCTGCATGGGAGTGTTGGTACATAATTTTTCACTCAACATTCTTGTGGTGTTGCTTGTTGGGTTCCTACACTATGGTGCTCAAGTTGTGGACATGATTGGCGAATATGATATGAGCTTGATCTGGTGTTTGAGTCAAGTTATCTACATGGTTATTCTCTTTGAGATCTTAGTTTTGTAGTTTCCAGTGTGATAATGGTTTTGCATGTTTCTATTGAATGGATCTATAGGTTTTGCAATGTTGTGGGCTATCTTTACCTGCATGTTTGTTGTGGGACAGCATGGAAGTGGACTGTCTATATCCATGAAATATAATTCTATGTTGGTGCAGACTTGTTAGCTAGCCTTGTCTATGGTCACTTGTGCATTAGCGTAACTGCTTTGAGATGTGAGGATGGATGGTGTTGAGTACTTGAATAGTAAGTTATGGGGACTTGTATTATGTGTATCACGATGTCATGAAAATATTGATATGCACTTTGGTGTAAGCTTTTGAAAATGATGGTTATTTCTTCTTGGTTTTGGAGATCTTGGTGTTGCTTGGTATTATTTCCAGAAAGACATGTTGTTGTGTGGACCTGAAGGATTTCCAATTTATTAGATGTTTAGTCATGATTCTTGGAAAGCTCAGTATCATGGTTCAGTGGGATTTTTAGCAATGACTATGGATTCATCACTTGTGGATGGATGCTCTTCTCTAGTGTTAAAGATGTTACTAGGAGGAGCTCTTAGATCCTTTTGCTGCAGAAGAGATCTTTTGCATTTTACATGGACACTATTGGAAGATGTGCAACATCTTGTAGCCATGAAGGATTCTTGGAGTCTTTGGTTAAGGTGTTGGTGGTGGTTGACAGGTGATGTTGGTTTATAGTTTGTGTTGTTTCATGTCATGGTATACTCTTGATTGTGCAATAGAGTTTAGGCATGATGCATTGTTCTTGAGACCTTGGTATGTTCACTTGGAGCATGGTATCTCCTAAGGGGGATGTTTAGATCATGATGTCATGATAAGTTTCCAATTCAGATGATTGGATCTTTGACAATGGTCTAGTAGTTCTTTGTGTTTTGGGTGTGTTGGTCATATTCTTGAGAACTTCATGATAATGCAGTGATGCATTTGGAGTTTAGCATGAGATGATCGGTTGTAGGTGCTCATGGATACATGGAGAATAAGGTGAGGTTGTAACTTCTCTTGAGATGAGAAATGTGTTATTGATGGTTAATCTTGGTGAGATCTCAATAGAAAGTTAAAGGAGCCTACACCTTGGTAGAATGTGAGTTCAACAGAGACCAATGAGGAGATTGCTCTTGGAGAAGTCATGATGACTCAGTTATCTTGGAGGAGCATTCTCATTCCCCACTCTTGGTCTACTCAGCAATTTATCACTTGAGAGGTATTTCCCATTGTTTCTCTTAGGTGTTTTATGCTTTCTTTCATGGATATGGATCTTGAACTACTATTAGATGATTCTAAAGGATTCATTGTGAGAGATGGATAGCATGGTTATCTCCTTATGCATTGTGATTACTTTCATTGATGTTGAGTTTAGGAGATGCATTGAGCATATTTCCTAAAATGGGAAATGAATTAGTTTGATCTTCTTTGAGAGGCTTCCATCCATGTTTATTACATGCTATATATGATATGTTTGATCTTGGTGATTGAATGGTTGGATGTTGTTAAGGATTTTATTTTGGGGTGTTACGAAGGAGATCATACTTGACATAGTTGGCATTTAGAGGTGTATGTAGAAGGATTTTCTATAGGTACATGATGTGCAGAGGTGCTCTCTTTAGTCTTGATTCTCTTCCTGGATGTTTGGTTTCACATTACATTGGTATGAGGTTGTTCTTTATCTCTTTCCTTTGTTGGGTGTGGAGAAATTGGGAGAGTTGTGCAGACCTATGGTGAGAGTTTTTTCTATTTGTATCAATATGGATGATTCCTTGGTACTACATGGTGTGGTTTACAACTCTTGTATGGTGCTATTGGTAGACTCGTTATGCATTTGATCTTTCAGATTTGGCATTACCCATTCAATGGGAGTTCCTGGAAGTGTTTTTTCTTCTTCAACTGGTTGGAACATGGAGCTTGCATTTGTTGTTGATCGATTGGTTATGGAGTGGCATGAGTTTTCTAATGTTGATACCTTGGAGATATGTGTGAATTGCTGGATTAGCACTTGTTGTGGGTGCTATTTTCAATCACATTGGTTGATCAGTTGGATGGGAGAAGTTAGTTTTATGGTTGTTCTAGTTGATGTGCTATCTTGTTTTTGGAGAATGACTTCATAGTTGTGTTCATGATTGAGGGCTTTGAAGTTGATGTTGTGTTTCTTCTATATAGCTTGTGAGCATAGTGGAGTGGTGGCAGTGTTGAAGCCCTTGCCATCTAGAGGACTTGATGCTTGTGTTCTTGAGACTGGTGCATATACACCTTGGCTCATTCCTTTTTCTTGTGGTGGATGGCTGGAACTATTGCCTGAGTTGGTGGACATCTTGTATGTCATTGCAGGTATCTTGGTTGGAGCGCAGAAGCATTGTTTAAGATTCTTAAGTTAGCTTTGGAAGGAGCTAGTAATTTCTTCATCAAGTGGGAAAATGTTGAGAAATGTGACTCAAATTTACTAGTTTGATTGACTTCTTGGAGCAATTGTGTTTTCCTCCTTCATCGACCTGTGTTAAGTCATTGGTTTTCAAGTTTTTTTCTAACTGAAGTCACAAAGTTCTAAATTTTCTTAACCTCCTGATTTAGCGACTATGAAGCAAAGGTTAATCCCTTTGTTGTCGGCGTGTCACAGGTTTTTCAAACTTTGCAACCTCCAACTTGAGGTTCAGAAGTTTGAGTTTTGAGCGATAGAGTGATCCCTCTGTTGTCAGCATGTCGTGCGTTTTGAGAACTTTGCAACCTCCAACATGAGGTTCAAAATTTTGGGTTTTGGGTGACAGGATGATCGTTGTGCTATCGATGAGTCATAGGTTCTTGGAACTTCACAACCTCTAACATGAGGTTTTGAAGTTTGGTTTTTCATCGATATAGCAACTTGGATGTCGATGGATGTGGGACTCGATAGGATGGTGGATCATGATGAGAGGTCAAAATTTTTTGATGGCGTGGAGGATAGATGGCATGTGGGCCCATGCACTCGGAGAACTTTGATGAGATGGTAATGAATGTCTCTTCGACTAGGTGACTTGGTGTTAGATGGATAACCATAACTTTGATGATGGAGATTTGTTCAATTTCTTATCTGACGTCTACAATTGGATGTTGGATGATGGCATGTGGTTTGAGATGGAAACCCTAATGGGTTATGGTAGTTGAATATTCTAAGGGAATATAGCATTAGTCAATCTAGCTGGGTGCAGGCTGAGAGGCTAGGTGCAGGCCATGGTTACCAGGTGTGGGCAGGCTGAGAAGTTGGGTGTAGGCTAAGAGGCTGGGTGCAGGTCATGGTTACCAGGTGTGAGTAGGTCTTGGTTACTAGGTGCAAACAGGTTGAGAGGCTAGGGGCAGGCCGAGAGGCTAGGTTGCCAAATTGGATGAGAGGCTGGGAAGTCGATAGAGAGATGAATTTCATAGAAGGTGAACATTGATTGGCTGTGTGATAGAAAGGCTGAGAGGCCAGTGGTCAAGTCATGAGGCTATGTAGCCAAATGAGATTTCTCTCATTGAGAGAGGTGGTCATGATGGGTTGTGTTGCTGGTTATTCTCGAGAATGGAACAAGATGTAAATCTCCTATAAAGGTCATGAGCCTGGTATTGTATTGTAACTATATTTTGTTGCTGAATAATACAATGACGATCTCAGATTTTGGAGTGTAGGATTTTTACTCAAAAGGGTTTTCCCCGCGTATATCTATGTTTTCATGTCTTCTATTTTATCTTTCATGGTTGTTGGTTTTGTTTGTTGAATCTATTAATGGTGTTGTGGAAACTAGTTAAGCATGAGTTTCTCTCAAAAGGATTAATGTGGGAAATGAACTATGTCTGATTTCACTTTATGGCATAGTAGTGCGTGTCTTCTACTGAAGGTACTACTAATCTCAAATGTTTCTTTCTAAGATGCTCATCCATATCTCCCAACAAATAGTTCTTGTATCCTTATTCATAGTAGGAGTGGCCACTTGTAGTATTCTTGACCCTGAAGCATCAGTGGTCATGTGAGACCTAATCTTTGGCTTCTTCTCCTTCCAGGTCCTTGCCTGAGCTTTGGCCAGTATGGCTTCCAACTGAGCCTTAGGATTAGCAACAATGGGATCCTTCTTCTTTAATTGTTGCTCCAACCATGCGGGGACCTCTACTTATTGCTTTGGGGATTCATGATCCCCCTCCTCTTCTTGTTCCCTTCGAGGCTTATCCTCCTCATGCATAGGAACCTCTTCACCATCCTTTTCTTCCTCATCAGGTTCCTTTTCTTGTAGCATGGTATTTTCTTTGTCAAGCTCAATAGATGCTACATTTTCTTCAACAATATTCTCTTGTGGTGTTGTCCCTTTAGTAGCTTCAAGCTCGATCCGAACATTTTCTGTGGGCTCTACATCCTTTTCTTTCATGATTTCCTCTTCTTTGTCCTTCATCTCTTCTTCTCTTGGAAGCACCTCTTCATCTTTTAGGCCCCCATCTTGGATATTCCATTGAGGCTCATAAATTATCTCCACATTCGTATATGTATCAATCTTCCCTTCCTCAAAGTAGTGCTCCTTAGGGTTTGCGTCTTCATATTTTTGTTCTCAGGACTATTCTTCATCTGGATCCTAATAAAATGTTTCAACTTCATAATGCTCATCAATCCTATCATCATCTTCATCCTCAGATGTTTTTTGTGCTTCCTCATCTAAGGCCACCTTATCTATGTTTATATTCAATCTTCCCTCAAGATGCTCAAAATAAGAATCTTTTGGTTTCTCAACAATATCTTTTGTGGCATCCCTAGTTTTCTTTGCACTAAGCTTTTCCAATTCTTCTAAAATTTTCATTTTTCCTCCATCTTTGGTGCTTCAGTGGGTGGTGGAGGGAGAGGAAAAGTGGCAACAAGCTGATCCATTAATGCTTGGACCTTGGGGTTGAAGATTACTCTAGAGAGCTCAATTAGCACATTTTACATATAAGCGACAAAGTGGGAGGTGCCATGGTAGTTGTTGGAAATGAAGGTGGTAGAGTGGAAAGGGTAGGTAATGAAGGAGGAAGTGAGGTGGATGATGGTGGGGAAGTGGTGGAAGAGGAGGAATCCAACACCATCATAGGGGCAGTCAGTGAAGCGGAAGTGAGGTGGACAGAGATGTCCATGGCGGGCATAGACAATATGGGAAAATATTTAGGAGTGGAAGAGGATGGTGTGGTGGTGGCAGTAGCACAAGCAATTGATGGGAGAGTAGAGGCAGTACATGGTGAGTGAGGTCACTTAGACTCTTCTTCCTCTTCATGTTAGTGCTCCTCCTCCTGAATGGTTGGCATTTTGAGAACAAAATTTCTCATTATTTTCACATTCTTTGATGGTTTCCCTTTTGTTTTCTTCCTGGTGTATACCTTATGCTTGACCTTTTGTTCAATAGTGTCATTCCTTTTCCTAGATCTTGTGACAAGTGGAGACTTGGGAGCCTCACCTGATGATCCTGCGGTGGTGCCACTTTCAGTTTCACTTTCAATATCATCTTCAAGCTCCCCGTATGTTAACTCTACACCTTTTTCTTTCAATTGAGTTATTTTTCCATCAACCCACTATTTGGTTCTCTGTTCAATGGGGTGGATGATAGTGTCTAGGTCAGTGACCTCCTCCTCAGCCCAATCAATTATTGGCAATGGGACATTGGCCAAGGAATTACATCTTTCATCCATAATATTTTCACCCTTGAAAATCTAATCTAGTAAGTGGAACACATCAATGGAATTCACGAGCTGGGTGGTCATCCTCATATAATGTTGCATTCGAACCTCCTTGTCATCGTCACAATTTTCCCAAAAGTCTTCAATGTGAGGTCAGTTGGTGTATTGTCTCCTGAATTTTTTCTTTAGCTTGCCATGGGGATCCACGTTTCCCATATCTATATACAATTCCAAGTTATATTATGCCAATTCCTTCTCAAAGTGCTCAACACATTGGGTAGTAGGGCAAGTGTACATTCCCTATCCAAATGTAAGGGGATATGGGACCCCAACTCGGTGCTTGTTACTCAATAGGGTGTGGGAAGTTTGTAGCTTTTGAGTAAGCTCTAACAAAATTATTTTGTCATTGGGGTAGTGTGGAAGCCAATAGGGTCTTCTTGAGAATCCCTCAGCACTGATGTATATGAATTTTGGGAATTGGATGAACAAATATCCATAACCCTTTACGAGTGCCTTGGTGTTGTGCAACACCCTTCTTTCGTAGTCTCCTCCCAAGGTTCTAGTAATATGCCCAATGAAAGCATCATTGACCCTTCTATAGTCCTTCTTGAAATTCTTGTATTGTAACTGGGGGTAGCAGTCGTATACCTTCAGTTTTCCATTCTTAGTTCCCAATGTTCTAGCACAAAATAATCCTTTATATGGGAGCTTGAATGCTAGAAGGTAGATCAAATATGAAGTCATGTAGAATTTTGAGGTCTTCTTTACCGCCATGAATTGATCATCCAAGTTGTTATTTATCATATTTTCCCAGTGGAAATTGGTGGTGCCTTGGAGGATCTCTTCCACGAAATATAACATCCATTCTTCAAAGAAGGTGGCAGTAGGTGAGCCCATCACTCTACTCAAGAGCATGACTAGATCATAATATTCTTCCAAGAAGTCACTCCTATACAATGTCTAAGGTAATTTGTTGGCCCTACCTCTCTTATCCTTTAGCCATGATTGATTTATAATTATTTTTCACCCAAGAGGATCTTATTGCTAGATTGTTAAGGAAAATCCCTTTTCTATTTCCTCCAGTTCATCAAAGACCAGGATGCCAAATGTCTTTCCGATAGATTTGGCAGATAAGTCCACCAGTGCCCTTCCATCTTTGGAAACTATTTTTTTCTATGAGAGTGATAGCACTCTTAGAAATCCATTACCAGCTCTAGAGCAATCAGGGCAAGAGGAAAGTCGGTTGCTTTTGCAAGGCCACTTTCTTTTATTCTTAAGGCCTCCTCTATAGTTGGATTGATCATTACTCTTCTTGAATTCATCTATGTTTACATGCCTGAGGTCAGTGTCAGAGAGTGTGTCTTGGTTGGACGCGATCTTGGAAATGCATTCTACTCTATGGAACTAGTACTTCATCTATTCTTTTTCTTCTTTCCCTTTGGAAGTTTTGGCGGGTTTCTTTCCTTTTTCAACTTTCCCCACTGGTTTCTTCAATGGCCCCTCAGCAGGTTCCATAAATCTTGCACATGAAAGGTGCAATAAGTGCATTGACAAATCAAGATGATAAATATTAGTTAAATCATGCAAATTCACTATTAGATCCATCTATACACCCTTGAAAAATCATAACATTCATCATTATCTACCATTTGAAGCTCATTCGGGTCATTTACTGAAGTGTGGGTTTGGGGATGCGGGTTCTCCCCTACGGAGATCATGGGACTGAATGCTATAATGGGACAACATAGGGGTCATGGAATCCCACATATACAATTCTGATAGAGAATTTTTGCATGATATGTTTGATGAGAGAATTCCTTGTGAAATGATTGGGCACACGCGAAAATAGGTGATGTGACACTTAGAGCTTTTAGATCGAATCTTGATGCTTTTATGGGTTTGAGGAATGCAGGAGTAGTGGGTGGGGAATTTTTTGATGTTTTTCTATTTAAAAAGTGGCTAAAGGTGAGCGGCGTCCCACATGTGAAGTTTCACATAGTAGGACCTGCAAATATTTTGTCTTAACTAAATTTTCTATGAATATCCTTGATGTGCACATGAGGTTGTACTTGGTTGGTTTGGTTCAGATATTTGATCATTTCAAGAAGTGCAAGAATTGAGTGTACGAGTGTCCGTAGCGTGGTGTCATTAGATTTTTACTGCTAAGGAGCAACTTTATGAGGATGGAGTTCTAGTCAAGGCAGCCCGCATGAGCAGACCCACCTAAAATTTGGTCACTTGTGTGTTTTAGTATTGATGGTCTTGCCAAGTTCAAAGTCCGCATAGTGGAGAGACGTTCTAGCTTCATCGTTAAGGAATGGCTCCAAGTGGGAGTCTGTAGAGGCAGACCTACAAGGGTCACCCATCATAATGTTTTCATTGACGAACTTGAAGTTTTAGCTTTGGGGACATGTTTCCCGTGAGACCCTCATAGCAAAAAGGTGTGAGTGTTATGTTAGATAACTGTAAAATGGGATGTTTTTTTGGAGTGGAAATCCACGAGGACAAGCCCACACAATTACCCTGACTCAGAAACTTAACCATTCCATCTTCAATGTCAGATTCAATAGATGTAGGGAATGAACTGTAAGAGGACATATGGGTTGCGCTATTAAGAAGTGGCATTGGTGAGACAACCTTCTACAGGGAGCAGCCCACCCAAAGGGCCCCACATTGGGTCAATGATTTGCTTAATTTGGACCAATACTTAGTTCAAAAATCTTGGGTCAGTGGATGATGCGCAGTCTGTAAAACGGGTGGGCCCGTTAAGTTAGCCATTAGGAACGACATTTTTCAAGCGAACTTCCCATAGCGGATTCTCACACGACTAGATCTATAATGCAATGTGTAGACACTTAAAAATGACCTAGGCCTGCAAGCTTCATTTTTACCACTTTCGTCCTAGCATAATTATGACATTTAATTATGTCCTTGGTCCACATTCGACTATTGATTAAATAATTCATAATCATTTAATTAATTCATGTTCTTTCATTCTTCGTGATTATTAAATGAATAAATTCTATTTATTTATTAAATACGTCACTAATTCTCTAAGTCTCCCTATAATTAAGTAAATTTCTAAATTTGTTTAATTATCTTTATTCATTAATTCTTCCTGATTATTAAATAAATGAATTACATTTATTTATTTAATATGTCATTAATTGTCTTAATTAAATGAATTGATTAATTTATTTAATTAATTAATCTTATCTGCTAAATTAAATAATTATCTTTAATTATTTAATTGTCAAAATTAATATTCCTCTCATTTTAAATAAATTAAAATATTTAAAATGTCATCACTTTCTTAACTGTCAGTCCATTTTGGTAAATAATCTGAAAAAGATTATTTATTGTCTCATAAAATCATTATTTTGAATTAATTTAATTCAAAATGGTATCTAATCTTCCAAAAATCAAGTAATCGAGCAGATTCTTGATTTTTCCAAATATAATCTTCAGTCTAAATCTTATCTTCTTGATTTTTTGAATCTCACAAATCAGGTAGTCTTTATCTTCTTGATTTTCAAAAATCTTTATTTTCTAATTAATTTATCTCATTTATTCTCCACCATTGATGTGATTTTCTCAAATTGCATCTTGACCTCTTATTTAAGGATTTATCTCTAACCCTAATTAGGGATTATCTTGCAGAATCTTGACCATTGATTCTAGGGTATTTGTCATCTCTTCATCCTGGCCACACATTCGAAATTGCAGTTTCTATAAAATGGCAATTTTGTTCTTATTTCGGGGATCATGCTCATTCTGTCAACTTAGGCTACTATTATTGTCATTTGCAGTCATTGTCATTTTTAGTCTATTGTGAAGTCATTAATTTTAGATAAATCCTTCAACATTTGCATAGGGCTTTGACATTATTGTAGGTTGCTCAATCTGAAATCTGAGGGCCTCATTGACTTGCTGCAAACTAGAAGGTGCTATGAAGGTGAAGCACTCATGTTACTAGTTTTTCAGTGAGATCTTGACACCAAGATTTAGAGAAGCAGTGATGTATCATGACATTTGTCTTGTCTTTTGACACTCATATTACTATTTTTTCAGCGAGATACTGACACCAGGATTTAGAGAAGCATCAATGTATCATGACATTTGTCTTGTCTTTTGACACTCATGTTACTAGTTTTTTAGTGAGATCCTGACACCTGGATTTAGAGAAGCATCGATGTATCATGACATTTGTCTTGTCTTTTGACACTCATGTTACTAGTTTCTCAGCGAGATCCCGACAAAAGGATTTAGAAAAGTAGTGACGTATCATGATAATGGCTTTATCTTATTTCTTTCTGATAGTCATGTTGCTAGTTCCTCAAGGATGTCCTGGCAACAGGATTTAGAGGAGCAATGACATTTCATGACTTGTCCTTTTTGTCTTTTTCTGCTTGTGGTTGATTATGACAAAGACTTAGGCAATAACGCTCTTGGTATGAGTCATGATCTTCCTTGTCTATGACTGCTTGTCTTATGTGATGGTATGGCCTTGCACACCTTGATCTATTTCATATCATGGTGTTTGTTGGCCATCACAACAATCTTCCCAATGATGATTAAGAGCAATAAATATTAAAATTCCTATGGTAAGGTTTGAAGAATTTGGTCTAGGAACTAACATGCATCTTCTTTAGTCTTGTCGTCTTCTCTCACCCATCTCATATAGGCATTGCATTCATGTCTTTTGCACTAAAATTTCTTTGTCTCTTCATATTCTAGTCTTCTAATCAATTTCGAGAGCACACCCATGTTCTTCGAACCTGTCTGTCCTCTCGAGGGGGCATACCGTAACCCTCCTCGTCATTCTTCCTCATCTAATTTTGCATTGGGGCATATTTTTGACTTATTTTCTTTGTCACAATGCGACATGCTACATTATGACAAAGAGGGGAAAAATGTAGACACTTAAAAGTGACCTAGGCCTGCAAGCTTCATTTTTACCACTTTCGTCCTAACATAATTATGACATTTAATTATGTCCTTGGTCCACATTCGACTATTGATTAAATAATTCATAATTATTTAATTAATTCATGTTCTTTCATTCTTCGTGATTATTAAATGAATAAATTCTATTTATTTATTAAATACGTCACTAATTCTCTAAGTCTCCCTATAATTAAATAAATTTCTAAATTTGTTTAATTATCTTTATTTATTAATTCTTCCTGATTATTAAATAAATGAATTACATTTATTTATTTAATGTCATTAATTGTCTTAATTAAATGAATTGATTAATTTATTTAATTAATTAATCTTATCTGCTAAATTAAATAATTATCTTTAATTATTTAATTGTCAAAATTAATATTCCTCTCATTTTAAATAAATTAAAATATTTAAAATGTCATCACTTTCTTAACTGTCAGTCCATTTTGGTAAATAATCTGAAAAAGATTATTTATTGTCTCATAAAATCATTATTTTGAATTAATTTAATTCAAAATGGTATCTAATCTTCCAAAAATCAAGTAATCGAGTAGATTCTTGATTTTTCCAAATCTGATCTTCAGTCTAAATCTTATCTTCTTGAGTTTTTGAATCTCACAAATCAGGCAGTCTTTATCTTCTTGATTTTTGAAAATCTTTATTTTCTAATTAATTTATCTCATTTATTCTCCACCATCGATCCAATTATCTGAGATATTATCTTGACCATTCGATTAATGAATTTTCCCTAACCCTAATTAGGGATTCTCATATGTAATCTGGACCTTTCATTTTAGGTTTTCATCATGAATTAATCTCACCCATCCGTTCAAAATGGCATTTTCTATAAATACCATTTTCCTCACTTTTCGATGATACACACACAAGTAGACATATTATAGGCATATTACATTCTTGCACTTACACACTCATACTTTCATAGCAATTCTTATTTTTATTTGATCAAGTCTTAGCATTGTTTAGGCATAGACATTGGCAATCATAGTCATAGGCATTAGGCATTTAGACATTGATCAAATCCTTCAAGGCTTGTTGTAGGACTTAGACATTTGCAGATTGCTCGCACAATGAATATGAGGGCAACACAATCCAGCAAGTAAGAAGGTACTATGGAGGTAATCATGGAAGTTTCAAGAAACAAGTATAACCATTTTACTGTTTGATTTCCTTTGTACTCGATAGGACTTTGGGTTTTTTGTCTTTTATATTGATTTGATTGATCTAATCTAAACCTTTAGAAACATACCCTCAGTTACACAATGAAGAGCTTAGAAAATTTCCTAAGGCAACTCAAGTTTTGAGTTTGACATGAATGTGAATTGGAACAATGGGTGGCCGTACGAGTTCTGTCGTCAGTTACAGGGACATCAGGGCGAAGTTACACACAAAGGGATGAGAGAGTGCTTTGGTTTATCCTAAGGGTTTTTTGTTTGGCAGTGTTTGAGTAGGAACCAAAGGCTACGAAAGTTGCTATTGACCTCACTATCCAGGATGACTCTTCTAGGAGAAAATCTCTAGCTCAAAATTCATGATGGTGATGTCACCCAACAAACTAGGGTTTTGATTTTGTAGTGTTTTGTTGTTTTCAATTTATTTACCCAAAAATGTTAATCAATCTTTGTGAATCAAGAGCCATAGTGGTAGATGGAGCTCACCTTAGTCATTGGCATGATTTTTTGCAATTTGATCACTCAAGCTTTCTCCCGCATGCACAAACAGTCTTCTCTTCTCCTCAAAATTCAAATTAGCTAGGTGAAAATGACGTGGGTGGAGAGGGGTATTTTATAGGCTACACTACATTAATGGGGACTATAACTTAAGGAAAAAATTAGGTTAGCATTATAAAGCATTAAACGAACTAAACCCTAGATAAACAATGAAGATTAATGGAAGAAAATAGCATAAAAACAAAGAAAAATCTCACCAAGTCTCCATGCCCTCCATGAATCATCTTCATTGCACCTTCTCCATTTGCTGCAAGTAGATATTTTCCCTCATATTTTTGATGAGCAACTATAACCTATGACAATCCCTAGGAAAATATTGAAGGATTCAAGTGTTGTAATAAAAAAATGTAAGTATGAAGCCTAAAGTTTGAAGCATAAACTAGTCAAGCATGAAGTCACAAAGTCAAGAGATTAAGAGATGTCCAAATGAGGCTAAAATTGCCTTTTTATAGAAAAGCCAATTTTAGATGAATGGCCAAGATTGAAAGTTGAGAGATTCCCTAAGATCAAAGGTTGAAATTAAATGTGACAACCAACAATTAGAGTTAGGGAAATATTAGGTTAAAATTTGAAATGAAGGGTTGAGATCAATGGACATAAAAGCATGCGACAAGAGGAAATATTGGGCACAAAAAAAGAAAAAGCTGGAGAATCAAATAATTATTTGAAATTATTTGATTTAAAGACTGGGTTGACCTTTTGAATTAAAAATTAATTTAATTCAAAAGGGGTGGGACCATGTGACAGTAAATCATTATTTTAAATTATTTACTTGGAGAGAAAAAGGAAAGTGGACAATTTTAAATAAATAATTTTATTTAGAATTAGAAAAATCCAAGGTGGACAATAATTAAATAAATTATAAAATTTATTTAATTATAAGAAGACATTAGAAGTTAATGACCTATTTAAATAAATAAAATTTATTTATTTAAATAATCAGGAAGACATAGGCAATAATAATTAAATAAATTTGGAAATTTATTTAATTATAGAAGAACATAAGAAATTAGCGACGTATTTAAATAAAATAAATATAATTTATTTATTTAAATAGTTAGGAGGAATAAAAGATATGAATTAATTAAATAATTGAGAATTATTTAATTAATAGTGAAATTTGGACGATAGGACATAATTAAATATTTTAATTATGTTAAGAAGAAATGCAAAGAAAATAAAGCTTGTAGGCTTAGGTCAATTTTATGTGTCTACATTTTTCCCCTCTTTGTCATAATGTAGTTTATTGCATTGTGACAAAGAAAATAAGTCAAAGACATGCCTCAGTGAAGGTACAGAGTATCTATGCCACCTCGAAAAAATTTACAAATTTTGGCCTGACGCCAAATTTTTTTGTAAAGTGTCCCGATAAGTCAATTTGATGACCAGAAAAACAATGGAACAATCAGTTTTGATTTTTGACGTGTTTAAGGTAGTCAATGGGGCAGTCAAAGATGGTAAAATGCTCCTCTTGTTATGAACCCCGAGAGGAAACCCTAATTTCCACCCTATAAATAGACTTGATTTGAGTGAAAAGGCAATTCATTTTCACATTTACCTTTTGAGAATTGAGAGCTCAGAGCCAGGAGACCTTGCACGAAGATGGTGATTCTAGTGACTAAGCACCACGGATTTTGAGTACAGACCTTCCGACGGCTAGAGGGTGCAGAGCCACCGGTATGTACCCTATACCCACCTCGTCATTTTCTCATTTTTTGTTCTTTTTTAGGCATTAAAGTTAGAATTTTGGATGCGTTGCGATGCATCTACATTCATAAAAGATGCATCTGTGTTCACGTTGCATGCATTTGATGCATCGTGACACAAATACAAGGGATAGGCTAGGGTCAAGTTTAAAATGTCGCATCCACAAGCTGGTGAGACGCAATCACCAAAACGTGACACAAGTGTCAAGTTTTGCAACGCATGTGTCGATTTGAAGCACAAACACGAGATGATACAACACAAGTTTTGTAAAGCGGCATAAATGATTGGGGAAATGATGCAATCAACATGGCGTGATGCAACTAGAAGATGAAACGATGCATGTGACTTTTCACAATGCAAGTGAAGGGAAAAATGACACAATTGATTTTGACCAGTGTTGACTTAGTTTAGGCTCAATTTCCTTGTGTACTTTTGACTAGATAGATGATAATGATGATATTCAATGATGTGCTAACTCTTGGTTCTATGTATGCAAAAATGATTACCACCTATCTATACCCACGATTTTAGACCAACGACATATGCATTCAGAGATCAGTTGCGGCATAGGGAGCATAGGTGGCTGATGCAGTTGGGATTGTACTATGTCACCTATATGCCTATCATTTGGGAAAATAGGGGCCTACTGATAGCACTCACAGAGAGATGGAACTTAGAGATCTTCTCATTTCATTTTTTGACTGGAGAGGCTACTGTGACTCTCGAGGATGTCTACAGGATATTGCGGATTTTGATCAGAGGGGAATGAGTTGTCTACGATCTGCGATAGGGACTCCAAGCCATGACACAATATTATGTGCATGATGACATTGGAAAATTTGGCATCGATGGATATGAGATCAAATGGGAGTTCATAGCTGAGAATTACGATCAGTGGGATGCGATGTTATGCACCTTGATTGTTGGGTATTGATACCAGACCACCGCAGACATAGCTTCCTGATTGGATGGGGAGATGTGCTTGTTCATATGAGGTGATACATGACTGTATTTGCATGGGGACCATGCCTTCTTGGGATGTTATACCATCAGTTATAGGATGTTTCCTATAGACAGTCGAGCAACATCAACTATGGGACCACACTACTCATGATCTGGGCCTGGGAGCACATTCTCGTCTTTTGACTGCTAGTACAGATGTAGCTAGCCAAGGGATTACCCTATGTTTACTTATATGGTGGTTTCTTACAGTAGACATGAGTGGGAGACACAAGATATTGGTGCCACCATATTGACACTTTGATGGGATTTGTCTGGAGACCATACAGGGATTGCGGACAATGGCCAAGAGAGGAGGATCACTTGTCCTTTTGCAGATAGTTTAGCTACTTGATTGGATGGACAGTTCAGTCATAGCTGATGATCAATATGTACCTACCCCAGTGGGTATTATGTTAGTTTAGGGAGCAATAGGATGTTCCCATGGGCATTGCAGAGTATGCTCATTCATCATGAGAGACCATGTGGGGACTAGCTATATTGGTTCCACTAGCAGAGTAGCAGATTGATGGGTTAGTAGCACAATAGTGGGCATGGAGTGGGGGTCCAACAAATGTAGGTATGACTCTAGATTTGATGCATGGTGGAAGACTCACTGGCCACTTCCTTTGACAGATCCTAACTAGCCGACACTAGTTGATTGTCGAGCAATGATACCACAGGTTCGCCGAGGAGGGCGAGGAGGTAGGGATGGCGATAGGGGGAGAGGGAGAGATGGAGGTATAGATGGAGGTAGAGGAGACGAGGGTGGATGGGATGATGGATGGGATGAAGGATATGGTGGGAGGAGGAGAGGAGGGGATGACGGGAGGGTACAACGATGAAGATAGAGGAGGAGGAGGAGCGAATCACTCTCACTGATCCTAGAGAAGGGAGAGGAGGAGGAGAGAGAGGAGGGCCATTAGGGGGAGGTCAGGGCTGAGGGAGAGCAGCTAGCAGGGTAGCCAAAGGGACCTCATCAGGAGGGAGATGTGCCAGAGGTTTAGTAGTCAGAGATGGAGGTGGAGGTGGAGGCAGGGCAAGATGAGGAGATGTTGGATATTGGTGGAGAGGAGGATGTGGGGGGAGATGAGGAGCTTGATATCAGTGGGGAGGATGATATGGACAAGGTTGAGAGACAACTTAGGGACCAAATATTGGATGGGGAGGAGGATGTAGCCAGGAGGCTACCATTGCCTCAAGATGTGATAGTGGATCAATGACTAGCTAATATGCAGAGCAGATTGGATGAGGCCATGGCACAAATCAGGACCTTGGAGGTGGAGTTGGAGTTGATGAGGGTGGAGAAGGATCAGGCTATGATTAGACAACATGAGTCACAGAGTTGGTGTTCAGAGTTCATGCAGTTGTGCACTAGAATAGTGGGGGAGATCACTGGAGAGCTAGCTAGGGTGAGCACAAGTCAAGGATAGTACTAGATGCTTTATGAGAGGGAAGTGTCAGTGGAGCAACGAGATCCTAGTTTGAGTTGGTTTCAAACTGGGATAGGAAGTGGCAGTAGTAGGAGCCATAGCGGCCGTAGTCAAAGTAGTGTGGGTGGATCTACTTCATCAGGGAAGTCTTCAGGGCACAAATCCCACCATAGTCATAGGCACTTGTCAGGGCATAGGTCCAATCATAGTCATGGGTCAGTATCATCAAGACACAAGTCACAACCATCCACCTATCACAAATCCTTCAGCATCATAGACCAACCTACTGAGTCCTCACATATACCATCAGATCCAACAAGAGAGCATTAGTCACCCCTTTCTTCACCTTGAGGGGATGAGGAGAGCACTGTTTAGGGAATTTTTTATTGTTATCTTGTCATTATGTTGAGACATTGGATATATTGACCATTGAGCTTGTGAGCTCTATTTTTGGGATTCCTTGAGACTCTATCCCGTGACATGATTTTGAGATTATATATGATGCAGTTTTGGCACAGACTATATGTTGTGTTATGTTGTGATGCATTATATTTTTATTATGTTCATGTGATGTGATGTATGTGATGATTCCTATGATGATGCATTTATATGTTATGTGATGGATACATTTATGATGGTCATTTATGATGAGATGCCATGCTAATACTACTTTATGTATGATGGTTATATGATGATGATGATGTTCTATATGTGTGCTTAATGTGTTATATGTGATGCCATGTTTATGATTATGTATGTATTTATAATTCGATATATGATGCTCTATGTTGTGATCCTAAATGTGTATGCATTAATGATATGGATGATGTATGAAAATGGTTAATGCACTTATATGCAAATGAATTGATGCAAATGGTGTATTTATGGTAAAGATGTAAATGCACATATGTGAATGTATTTATGTAAATGCAATGTCTATATGTGAGCATGTATTCAATTATAATTTTGTATGTCATAGGATATCATCAGGAGATAGAAGAATTGGAATGACCAAACAAAAGGAGATGGATGTTAGTGTGGAGAAAGAAACCTTGAATATATTGCCAAAGAACTAATAAGTGTTGCTCTAATAATCATTGGGAAGATTATTGTAATGGCCAAAAAACACCATGATATGACATAGATCAATGGTGTGTAAGGTTGTACCATCACATAGAACAAGTAGTCATAGACAAGGATGATCACAACTCACACTAGGAGCTCAATTGCCCCAGTATTTTTGTCACAACCAACCAAAAACAAGAAAGACAAGCCATGAAACATCATTGCTCCTCTAAATCCTGATGATAGGACATCCTCGATGAACTAGCAACATGATACTATGAAAAATACAAGGAAAGACAATCATAATGATACATCATTGCACCTCTAAATTATGTTGTCAAGACATCCTTGAGGAACTAGTAGCATGATGAAAAATCAAATGATGAATGCCAAGACAGTGTTTTCCAAGTGTTTGCCAAGTGTATTCAAATGTCAAGTGTTTTGATGTCGAGATGATAGGTTTGACGAAGTCTAAATTTGTGTGACAGATGTTAGGTAATGCCAAATTCAGGAAGGACACATCTAGAATGATGTCAATGTCGAGAGGATCGATCCTCAAATGTTAAGAGAATCCCTCAAAATGTCGGATGATAGTGTTGATGTTTAGGAAAGACACATCCTAAAGCATAGATAAATGAAAAGAGTTATTCTTTAGGACACATCCAAAGAATAACCAAGAGTTGACAGGTTGACTTGTTATGAGAGTTTGACCAAAGTTGACTGAGTTGACCGCATGCCAGTGTTGGCATGCTAATGTAATTGAAATGTTGATTAAATGATTGTCAAAGTTTGTTTAAGATTTTTCTATCTTAGGATGTTAAAGAATTTTTTTGATTTGAAGATATTTGACATGTGTGAAAGTGAATGAACCCTAATGGACTGATCTAGTGTGGCCTTGGGGGCTCATCGATTGATGGCCTTGCCTATGTCATACACTCAGAGACCTCGTAGTTCGACACGACCAATGACTTTGTCTTAATTGATCAAAGATTGAGTCATGATTTTATTTGGACAAACCTAAAAGGACTGACCTAATGTCTTAGGGGCTCATCACTGAGCCTTTCCTATGTAACAAATGCTCAGAGATAATGTTGTTCGATAATGACAAAGATTGACTGACATGACTGATAGACTTTGACTCTGTTTTGGGGATTTTTGATGTTATTTGGATGTTTTTGTGTCTTTCAAAGTTTTTTTTTGGGGGGGTTTTGAAGTTTTATGATGCTTTTGGAGTTTTTAGGACATTTTCTAATTTTTATGGTTTTTTAGAACTTTCTAAATTTTATGGTTTTTTAGGACTTTTTCTAAATTTTTATGGTTTTTTCTGGACTTTTTTTTTAATTTTTATGGATTTTTTTAGGACTTATTAGGATTTTATGGCTTTTTTCAGGACTTTTTCGATTGATGACACCATGTGTGATATCCACTACAATCAGGTGATAAAGGATTGTCCCCAGTCAGGTTGAGGACTAGCCAAGTTGAAGGAGATGGAAAAGGATATGCTTGGGCTAAAAGATGGAGGGTATGCCAGACCTGATATCAACCATTGTCAGTCATGGAAAGAAATGGCAGGATCTTATGACGAGTGTCATGAGGGTGTCAAATTATTAAGTTGTTTATTATGGACAAAGGTAGATGGAGTGAAAGTAGATGGCGAAGCAAAGAATGACCACACATGGCGCATGTTTTCTAGGTTTTCACCATAGTACTTATCCAAAGCGCCACTAAAGTGGTTTTCACTATTGGATGAATTATTTCTCTTTACTATTTTTAATATTTTTTTTATTTTTTTGGATTTCTATGGTTTTCAGCCCAGGTCTCTGATGCTATATGTAGAATTTATGAAGATGTAGAATGTTGATGGGTTCTATCAAATTTTGACTATCTGGAGTAGCCAATTGGTATGCACTAGAGCTAAATGAGGTAGTGATGATGTAAGGACCCAACCAACTGGGCTTGAAATTGTCAAGTTTCTCTCAGTCAGATTGATTCTTAGGAATTTTCATTAAGACCAAGTCACCAATGTCAAACTTGTGGACCATGAATCTCTTGTTGTAACTGTGAAAAAGGTGATTTTGATATTCCTGTAAATGATTTAAGGCATTTTTTCTTTGTTCTAACATTTCTAGCTCATGCAGTCATGAGTATCGGTACTCTTCGTCATTGATCAAGCCCTTCATGGAGACTTTGAGAGAGGGAATTTTGACCTCGATGGGTAAGATGGATTCGGCTCCAAAGACCAAGGTGAAAGGGGTGGATCTAGTAGGTGTGCGGATGCTTGTGCAGTAAGCCCATAGAGCATGGTTAAGTTGTAAATGCCAGTCATGACCAACATCATTGATGGTCTTCTTAAGAATTTTGATAATTGTCTTATTGGATGCCTCATCTTAAATATTACCTTGTGGGTAATAGGGCATGGAGAAATGGTGTTGAATGTGGAAGCATTCACAAAGCTCATAGAAGTCTTGATTTTTGAAAGGATGCCCATTGTCTGTGATGATGGACTGTGGAACACCATACCGACAGATGATGTAATTGAGAATGAATTTAGAAATCTACTTTCTGGTTATGTATGTGAGGGGAATGGCTTTGATCCACTTGGTGAAATACTTAGTGGTGATGATAATGAATTTATGGTCATTGGAGGAGGTGGGATGAATTTATCCCATGAGGTTGAGTCCCCATTGTGTGAAGGGCCAAGGAGAAGTGATGGGTCAAAGTTCTTGTGTTGGTGCATGAATCAAAACACTATGTATTTGACATTGGCAACATGTTCTTACAAACTCAAGTGTGTCTTTTTCCATAGTCGTCCAATAATACCCAAGTCTCGCAATCTTCTTAGCTAAGTTTGGGTCACTTGAATGAGGTCTGCATATACCCTCATGTATCTCACGTAAGGTTGTTCATGCTTCATCAGTGTCAAGACATCGAAGAAGGGTATTGTCAAAGCTACGAAGGTATAAGGTTTCACTGATGATGGTGTAGTAGGAAACTTTGTAGATAAAAGATTTGTGTTGATTGTTGGAAAGGTTTGGGGGGAGTCTCTAGGACTAAAGGTAATCGTATATGTCTTGATGCCATGGTGAATTGGGACTAGCAAGCTCACAAACCATTTTTGACTTAGGGATATCATAAGCAAGAACCAATAGTTGTTCCACTAAAAATTTGAATTATGGCACATTGTTGGGAATGTCTAGGAGAGATCCAATTGTAGCCATTGCATCTGCGGCCTTGTTTTGTGCCCTGGGAATTTTTGCAAAAGCGGGTATGTTGAAATATGACTGCAAGCTATCAACCATGTGTTTGTAAGGCAGCAAATTTTCATCCTTGGTGCCATAATCATCGTTAACCTGTCTGATGACCAACTAAGAAACTCCAAAGACCAGAAGTGTTTTAATTTTCCATTTGATAGCCATGTGGAGTCCTATGACAAGTGCCTCATATTTTGCAACGTTGTTTGTACATGGGAAAGTGATCCGAAATGACTTAGGGATGGAGTCCCCTTGTGATGTGATGAATACTATACCTACTCCTAAGCCATGACCAGTATGATATCTATCAAAATAGAGCTTCCAAGATGATTTAGGCTCCACATGAAAGATATATTCATCTGGGAAATTTGCTATCAATGGGTGATCACCTTGTACGGGGGCATCTATGAGTTAATCAGCTATTACCTGTCCTTTTATAGTTTTTTGTTCCACATATTGTATGTCATACTCACTCAGTATCATAACCCATTGTTCCAACTGACCTATTAACGCTTCCCTACTGAGGAGATACTTCAATGGATCAATCTTTTCCACTAGTTGTGTCTTGTGATTCAGCATGTAATGTCTTAACTTTTGGACAGAGAAGACCACTGCTAGACAAACATGTTCTATGGGTGTGTAATTGAGTTCATATCCGACCAAGGTGTGACAAATATAGTATATAGCTCTTTCCTTCTCATCATGGTCATTTTGTGTAAGAAATGTCCCCAGTGTTGAAGCGGTTGCAAAAATATAAAAAATTAGAGGTTTTCCCTCAATGGGTGGCATTAGGACTAGTGGTGTCAATAGATAGTATTTGATCTGTTGGAAGGTCGCTTGACACTTGTCATTCCACACAAAGGGGATGCTTTTGCATAGCAGATATTGAAAAGGTTGGAATTTGTTTGCTATCTATGCAATGAAGCATCAAATGGACTATAATCTACCTTGTAATGTCCTTAGCTCAATGATTCCTTTTGGCGAAGGCATGTACAATATTGCTTTCACTTTGGTGGGATTCACTTTAATGCCTCTGTGAGAAACTATATACCCCAAAAAATTTCCTGAAGTTCCACCGGAGACACACTTCTTAGGATTCAAACCAACCTTGTATTCTTCCAACCTTTTGAAAATTTTGTCTAGGACATTAAGATGATCACTACGTGTCAAATACTTTTCCAAGAGGTCATCCACATAGTCTTCCATTAACGTGTGCATGAGGTCATGAAATATTGTTTTTATGGCTCGTTGATATGTGGCTCCTACATTCTTTAGGCCAAAAGGCATAACATTCCAAAAGTAGGTACCCTAAGGGCAAGTGAATGTTGTTTTGTGTTGATCTTCAAGAGCGATTTGAATCTGATTGTAACCTGAGAAACCATCCATGAGGGACATCTTGTATCCTGTTGTAAGGTCCACAATGATGTCTATGTTCGAAAGTGGAAAGTCATTCTTTGGACATGCCTTGTTTAGATCGTGGAAGTCTGTATAGAAGCATTTTTGAACATTTGGCTTAGTGATAGGTACAAGGTTTGAAATCCATTCAGCATAGTCTATTGATCTTATGAACCCCACATCTAACAACTTCTTGAGATCAGCTTTGACTAACAAGGAAATTTGAGGATGCATCTTTCGTAGCTTCTATTTGACCAGTTTAGCATCTAGAAGCAAGGGAAGATGATGCAAAACTAGTGTTGGATCCAATCCTGGCATATCGACATAAGACCATGCAAATTTAATCTTACATTTTGCGAAGAACTTTTGGAATTTAGGTTTTTCTTCTTCTGTCAATGATGCGGCAAAGAGAACCATTTTGGGATCTTCTGGTGTGGCTATATCAACATCTATGGTGTCCTCAATGAGCATTGCCGATTTTTCTTATGTAACAGGAAGAAAGTCCAATCTTCCATCCTTGGGTGCCTTGGAGAGTTTTTCACCCTCAGATACATCATTTATTTTTATTTTTGTGTTGTTAGAAGGTACCTTGTTGTTTTCACCTAAAGACATGTCTTTTTTCATTTTATTTTTATTATTTTTGTGACTAGAGGATTGCATAGTCTCCCTGAAGTATGCTACACAATCTAGATCAATAGTGAATCTAGCCTTATGGTCCCCAATTGGTATGCCTTCACGGAGTCCCATAAATTTTGCAATATCTTTGTCATTTTGAAAAATGTCTATAGTGGGCGGGCCTTGTTGATCCCAGTCAATGAGTTGCAGGTAGACAAGGGAAATACCATCATCAATGTTGGAAAATGGTGGGGAGGATGCAGAAAGCATGCAGATGGAGGCAAAAAGGGTAAAGACAAAATTTTCATCCTCAAAGTTCCATTTGGATTCCATCTAGTAGTCATCTTTATTTTATTTGGGTGAATCAGACTTGTTGGAAAAATAGGGGATAAATGGATTAGAATCATGGTCAATAGTGTCAGATGGCCAGAAAAATGAATCAGAAGGATGTTCAATAGGGTCAGATGGCCAGAAAAATGAGTCAGAATGATGATCAATAGGATTAGATGATGGCTTTGGTTTGTCATCATCACGAGGCAAAAAGAGTCTTACCCATTCTTCTCTTTTCAATGGGACTTTAGGAGTTTCTTTAGGGAATCCAACTTTAAAAATTTGTTTAAATATTTCATCAAAAGAGAGCTCACCAGGTTCTAGAAACATTTCGTCAAGGGAATAATCACTTAAGGATCTTTCAGAACCAAATTCCCACTCATATGAGTCAATTTTGGTAAAGGAATCTTCAGTTGTCTTAACACATTTAGAAGCATTCATGTTCTCACTTGAAAGTACATTGGTATGTGGATCGTCAGTTTCAAATAGCCCAAACCCTAACCCTAGATACTTTGGTCTTATATAAGGAATTATAGGTTCCCTTCTTCTCATCTTGACTTTTCCAAGGACACTAGTTCCATCATAGCCTTTTGCCTTCATTATTTCATAGCCTTTTCCATATTGTTGTACTGGTAGGGGAGGTAGGTCTTCCATTTCTTTGTAGATCCAGCCTAATATGTCTTCAATGTCTTCTTTATTCAGTTCCCCCCATTTGGTCGGAGGAACTTTAAAAATATCTTTAGGATCTATTTTAAAGCAAGGTTGACCATAAGATTTTGGAGACTTGGGTATTTTAGTGATACAATAGGTCGTGTTTAATTTGTATTCTTCGCAACCTTGGTCCTGGATCTTGATATTAGGATCATCCTTCAGGATGGAAAGAGATGGTATGGTGGAAGACAACGGATCAGAGGTTTGGTGAGTGTGGATGGATCAATGTATTTGGAGGAAGTGGATGTCTAAGCTTCATGGTTAATTGGCACCTGGTGTTCTGAAATACCTCTCAAATTGGTGTAATACTAGAATGGAACAGGATCTCCGGGTATGGTAATTTTAGTTTTGTAGAAAGGAAACTTCAAGCATTGGTCGTAAGTGGATGGTACAGATTTTAAGGCATTAATCCAAGGTTGACCAAGTAAGATGTTGTATGGTAGCTCAAGATACAGGACCTAACATGTTGTATCCACAATGATTAGCCCTACTCGAATAGAAAGTGTGATAATTCCCCTAGAGGAGCATTCTTTATCATCATATGCCTTTATGACAATAATTTTGGTCACATCCACACAAGAATCAGAGAAGCCTAGTGATTTAACTAGTTTTAGGGAGCATATATTCAATCCTGCTTTGCCATCTAATAAAACTTTCCTAACCTTATGTTTATGGATGAAGACTTCGATATGCAGTGTGTCATTGTGAGATGGTTTAGGTGATGAATAGTCTTCGTCCAAAAAGGTAATGTGATGGGGAGTGGTCAAGTATTCCACCATAGCTTTGAATTGGTTGACATCAATTTCATTAGGGACAAAGGACTCCTATAAGGTTTTATCAGCTATGGCTTTGTTTTCAGGTGATATGCGTAGCAATTCGAGTATGGAGATTTGAGCAGGCACTTTTCCCAATTGGTCAATGAGATTAAATTATCTTTTGGGTTGTGACTATTTGGTGGAGGGACCAAGTATTGCAATATTTGGCTGTCTAGTAGGAGGACCAATAATTGTGACTTTTCCTCCATGAGTGGTGACATTGCACTCAAGAGTTTTCTTAATGGTGATAGTATTGACATGTTTTTCAGGAGCTTAGAGGTGATTAATAATGCGTCCACCAGAATAATCAAAAGCAGTGCAAGTGTAATTGGCTTGATTGTTACTATTCTTTGGACCTGATGTAGAGGGATTATTTGAACCATGATCTTGTAGTAGGTTTTTATGAATTGTATGGTTTGAATTTGAAGCAAATTGTTGTCTGTCTAGCTCTACGGTACGATTTTCAATAAGATCTTGTATAAGATTTATTAATTGTCGACAAGAGGAAGTTTTATACCCTTTTTCTCAGTGATAATCATAGAATGAATTGTCATCCCACCATGATGGATTGAACTACCTGGGGTCATATGGTTTAGGGTCCTGCAATGTGATGACGTTGTTTTGGAGGAGCTTTTTGAGGACAACTTCGATTGGTTGACCCAAGGGGGTGTATGTGCATATTTTTAGAAATAGTTGAGTTTGACATGGTTTCCCTTGGCTTTGATTGTTTTGGATGGTGTTTGTAGTAGGTTTTAGTGTGGTCAATAGTGCATTTTGTGATTGAGCTCCTTTGAGTGTGATTGCAGGCCCTGCCGCATTTACAACTTTAGTGTCAACAACGCCATCATTGGTGATGTATTTGTTTTTGACCTATTATTTGATTTTGTCAATAGGTGGGTTTTCATTTCTATTCTTGTTACCATATTTAAGTTTTCCTTTAGCATTAAGGGATTTTTTGAGTTGGACTCCTTTTTCGATGAGGTCTACAAAAGTGGTGCAACAATGAACTTGTAAATTGTATTTTAGTGGGCCCACAAGGTTTTGGAAAAACATGTTTACCTTCTCTTTTTCTGGTATCTCCATAGGGAATTGATTGGCTAAACCTCACCATCTTTGGAAAAATGGAATGAAGGTCTCGCCAATTTCTTCTTGAGTAGTTGTGCATAAATTGACAATGGTAATGTCGGTGTCGATGTTATAGGCATAATTTTGTACAAATTTATCTGCAAGTTCCTCCCATGACTTTATTCCTTTGGGAAAGGCAGCAAACCATTCAAGTGCGGGACCCATGAGACTTCAAGGGAAGAGTCTCATCAAATAGGTATGTTCATATGCCACATCCACATAATTGGTTGTAAATTCTCTTATGTACTCAAGGGGATTAGTTTTTCCTTTGTATTTGGTGAAGTTGGGTACCACATATCCTAAAGGGAATTGTGGCATGTATAAACTCATGTCACATGGGTATGGACATAAGTCATAGGATGTGTGGGTCTTTTTGTGTGACAATTGCATGTTCTCCATTTTTTTTTGCAAGGTCACAAGTTGAATTGTGAGTGCATCTATTATGGGGTTGTTTGTGGCATCACACATGCTGGTAATGGGTATTCCATGAGTTCCCAATTGTGATGATGAAGTGTTCTAATTTAGTATGTATTGTTGTGGAATGTATGATGTATTTTGGTTTGGAATTTGTTGGTGATTTTGATTAGGAATGTGTTGTTGTGTATGGATATGTGACACATATGTAGGAATGTGAGTTCCAATAGTGGTGGTTTGTATTTGTGGAATATGTTATCCTTGAACATTTTGACGCCAAAATGGAGTCATGTGTTGTGTTATTCGGTTACCTTGTCCAAATTGGTAAATGTGGCCATGTAGAATGTTTGTGTTTTTCCTTTGGGGGATATTAGCATTGGTATTGATATGTGATGAAGTATTAACGTTTGGTTGAGGTCTTGGAATGGTAATTCATCTTTTAGTTCTCCCAAAGGTGTTCGATGAGTTTGTTACCATGGCACTAGTTGAGGAACCAATTAAAAGATTTGATGATGTCATTCCTATAACACTAGATTAAGATCCAAGTAAAAGTTTTGATGAATTCATCCCCATTGTATTGGTCGAAGACCCAAAGGTAGCCCCAACAGTTTGTGATGGAATTGCTAAGACTTGTGGGATAGATTGTGATATAGCTTGTGATATGGTTGATATTCCAACACTAGATGTGTTGATTGTGTTAGATGTGTTTTGAGTGGTAGTGCCAGCGGAAGTAGCATTGATGGTGTTCGTTGGATTTTGTGTGGTGGCACCAATGAAGGAATTGTTTGCATTATGTTGGGGTTGATTGGTGTTGGAGGTATTGTTTACATTATTGTTTACATTATGATTAGGAGATGTTGCTCTTAAGGTGTTAATATTGAACCCTCGTGGAAATTTAGCCCCTTGGTGTAAAATCATGGCTAGATATCTCTTTGAATCTTGCAAGAGTAATTCCTCCACAAAGGAAGCCACATCAAGGTTTTGCAAAGTAGCTTCTAAGTCTTCCATGAATAGATGTTTGTTTTCATATATTTGTATAAATTGTTCAAAGGGGTTGTGTGAAGAAGATGTCATGTTCATGTCACTGAAAGGGTTGATGAAAGGTTCCCCCATGTCTGTGTTTAGGTTCATGTCATTGTTGGAATTGTGTACCTCAATCTCACAGGCTGAAACCTCTGAGTAAGCATGGTCATTGTAACTGTTGAGATGTCTGGCCGATTTGCTAGTTGATCCTAAACTATCGCTGTGACCTCCTGATTGTCTTGGCGATCGGCATAACCTGAGCCTTCGATGTACCTTGGACAGTCGAAATGATGTCTCGGCGATGGTAGAAATTATGGCCGATATTGACGTGACCCTTGGTCTGTCTAGCCGATGTAGTGATCGGTATGACTTGATCCTATTGGAATGTGTCCTGGCAATGGGAGATGTCTAGCCCACAGGATATTCTTATTGGATGTCAAGGAGACTCTTGGCGAGGGATGTCATTGGTATGACTTGTTTTTGGTGTAACCCTCTGCCGAGTGGTTTGGTCTTGCCGACGATTGGTGTCTAATGGTTGTCGGGGAGACTCATGGCGACTGATGTTATTGGGGAGACTCTTGGCTAAAATGTTTGCTTTGGTATGAATTCTTACTGATGTGGTATGTCTCACTGATAGTTATACACTTAGAGTCATCAGGGTAACATAAGGGTTCGGTAAGAACTCTTGGCGATAAATTTTTTTCTCATCGATGCTTTGGCTGTTGTCGGTATGACTCTTGGCGAAAGGTGGTCTCAGGGTAACATGGAGACTTCGGTAAGAACTCTTAGCGATGAATGAATTCTCACTGACAATAGGACATTTTGGTGTAACATGAAGGCTTCAGTATGACTCTTGGTGATATCGACGGTTGGGCTTTGTGGCATCGGTGAGACACGGTTAGTGTCTCACTGACATGCGAATATAGTTTGAATTCTTTTTGACTGATTGGAAGACTATCCCATGTGGTGTGACTTGGACCTATCAGAGAAGGCATAATGTGAACCGTTTGCTGTTGTGATCTGATAGCTGAAAACAGACCGATTCACAGAGGTAATAAAGAAAGAATGTATACATGTATGCATTAGACGTTTTGGAGAGAGAGAGGGGGAGAGCGATAGAGTGAGGGCCGAGTGGTTGGCTAGAAGGTCGAGGTCATGAGGCCGAAATAGAGAAAAGAGAGAGGTAGGGTTATGATGCCAAAATCTCTCCTGATCAAGAATCAAATGCCATGGTCCATCTCTCGTGTCGATCTGTACTATATATTGTTGAGGGTATTGCAATAGTGCGAAGATTTTTTGGTTTGAGAGGTTGATCAGGAAATGTACAGAGGGAGAGTTTGCTACTAGGATTCTTTCTAGAATGAACAAGATGTAATCTCTAAAAAGGCTAAGAGGCTGAAATTGTATTGTAACCTTTTTTTGTTGAATAATACAATGGATCGAACATTGGAGGGTGGGGTTTTTTACCTGAAAGGGTTTTCCCCACGTAAATCTATGTGTTCTAATTTTTCTGTCTTATTTGCATCTGTGTTGGTTCTATTTCTAGAATCTGTTATTGCTTGCTGTTGAATTTACATGTGCTTCTCTCAGAAGGATTAATGTGGGAAATGAACTGTGTTTGTTTCTACTTTAGGACATAGTTGTACGTGTCTTTGAGGCAATCTAATCAAAATTAAAGTTATCGAAGGCACTACTGTTCTTGGAGGTTTCTCTGAGATGCCCTAAATTTCTCTTCAAGTGGTATCAGAGCCTTCTTTTGGTTGCTGGTTTTGGGTATTTCTCCTGTGAAGATTTCTCAGTTTGTTAGGCTGGAGGAAATCTGGAGGAATTGTCTGATTTATTGATCCTTTGGTTAGTGGAAGTCTTGTGATATTTAGAGACAACACGCAGCTTGAAGGATGGTGAAGATGGAGAAAAGGGAGTTGATCATATTGTTTTGTTGTGATTTGTGTCTCCTGGTTGGTAGCGGTATAACCTTGGGGTATGAGGTGGACTTTCTTGCTTTGTGGCTGTGTAGCAGTAAAGATTTCATATTGGGTGTCTGTGTGAGAGGCTCCTTGATGATATGGATAAGCCTAGGTTGTTTCTCAACCATGGAAGAGTGTGCTTATGCCAGGTGGTGTTTCCTGGTGTTGGAAGGCACTGTTTTGTGTTAACCTCGAGTACATAAAGGATATGGATTTAATCATTAGTTGATTTGTAAGCTTCTAAAATAGCCTATCTCTTTCTCAGATGCATATACATGTTTTACATGGTTAAGCAAAACTTGTGGTTATGTGGAGTTGTTGTTAAGCTATTTTCTAGACCCTAGCTTTTGGGGTGTTGCTAGATGAGATAGTTGTAGTTCTGCATGCATGCTTTGTGCATGGTTTGAGGAGGTGTGATTTCTTCTCTACATGGGAGTGTTGGTATGTGATTTTTCACTCAACATTCTTGTGGTGGTGCTTTTGGGTTCCTTGATTATGGTGCTTGTTGTGGACATGTTTGGAAAATTAGGTTTGGCGTGATCTGGTGTTTGAGTCATGTTGTCTACATGGTTATTCTCTTTGAAATCTCAGTGTTGCAGTTTCCAATGAGATGATGTGTTTTCATGTTCGATGTTTGTGATCTACGAGTTATGCAGTTGGTGGATTAGCTACCCATTGGCTGCAATGAGATAACTTGGATGTGGACTATCTTTATCCATGAGGTTGATTCATTGTTGGTGCAGACTTGTTAGCTGGTCTTGTCTATGGTCACTTGTGCATTGGTGTGATTGTTTTGAGAAGAGAGGATGGATATTGTTGAGTACCTGAATAGTTGGTTATGGGAACCTGAAGCAGGTGGACATGATGCTTGGAGAGCTCGGATGTCACATTTCAGTGTGAGCTTTAGCAGTAATTGTGGGTTCATCACATGGTGGTGAATGGTCTTCTTTAGTGTTGTAGATATTTCAAGGGGAAGATTTTAGATCCTGTTTCTGCAAAAGGGTTCTTTCGCATTTGCATGGACATTATTTGAAGATGTGCAACATCTTGGATCCATGGAGGATGCTTGGAGTCTTTGGCTAAGGTGTTGGTGGTGCTTGACAGGTGATGTTAGTTTTGAGTCTATTTTCTTTATGTCATGGTATACTCTTGTTTTTGCATTGAATTTTTGGCATTGTGCATTGTACTTGAGACCATGGTAAAGTCACTTGAAGCATGGTATCTCCTAAGGGGATATGTAGATCTTGGTGTCATAATAAGTTCCTGATTCAGATGATTGGAGCTTTGACAGTGGTCTAGTAATTCTTTGTGTATTGGGTGCTTTTATTATTTGCTTGATACTTTGTGATAGTGCAGTAATGCAGTTGAAATTTAGCATGAGATGATCGGTTGCTAGTACTCATGGATACATGAAGAATAAGGTGAGGCTGTTTTTCTCTTATGAGAGAAGTGTTGTTGATTGTTACTCTTGATGAAGTTTTTAGCAGAAAGTCTGAGAAGCCTACACCTTGGTTGAACGTGAGTTCAATAAGAGACCTATGAGGAGATTGCTCTTGGATTAGTCATGATGGCTTGCATATCTTGAAGGATTATTCTCATTCCCACTCTTGGTCTACTCGGTAGTTTATTTGAGAGGTATTTGGCCCATTATATCTTTCAGATGTGTTTTATGTTGACTTTCATGATATGGATATTGAATTACTGTTTAATGGTTTTGGAGGATTCATAGTGGAAGATGTACAGCTATTTTATCTCCTTGAGCTTTTGTGTTATGTTATTTACTAATGAGAATTGGTAGGAGATGATTTATGGGTTGTTTTCCTAAAATGGGGAATGAAGTAGCTTGATCTTCTTTGAGAGGCTTACATCCATGTTGATTACATGATTTTAAAGTTGGTTTGATCTTGGTGATTGAACAGTTGGATGTTGTTAAGGATTTTCTTTTGGGATGAGAAGCAAATCATTCTTGACACAATTTGCTATTAGAAGTGTATGTAGGAGGATGTTCTACAGGAATATGATGTGCAGAGTTTCTCTCTTTGGTCTTGGTTTACTTCCTGGATGTTTGGTTTCACATTTCATTGGTTTGAGGTTTGGTTGGAGCTATAGTGATCACTTGCTTGTGGTCATGTGTGTTTCACTAATGTTCATGGGTGATGACATGGAGGTTCTAAATCCTTTTTCTTTTCTTGTGTGTGGAGAACTTGGGAGAACTGTGATGACTTGTAGTGAGAGAAATGTTTCTTGTAACAGTTTGTTGTAGGTTGTGCATATCATTGTGGATATTTTTGGTACTACATGGTTACACTTTCTATGTGTTGTTATTGGTAGACTTTGTATGTCTTTGATCTTTCAGATTTGGAATTACTTGGGTAGTGGGAGTTCCTGTTGTTTTTTGTCTTCTTTGACTAGTTGGAACTTGGAGCTTGTATTTGTTGTTATTGAGTTGGTTATAGTTTGGCATGAGTTTACTAATGCTAATACCTTTTAGGTATGTGGGATTGGATGGAATAGCATGAGCTATGGGTGCTATTTTCAGTTGCGTGGGTTTATCAGTTGGATAGAAGTAGTCAGTCTGATTGTTGTTCTAGCTGGTGTCTTCTATCTTATTTTTGGAGAATGACTTCACTATTGTGTTTTGTTTGAGGCTTTGAATTTGATATTACTTCTGTATAGATTTTGAGCACAGTGAAGTGGTAGCAGTATCCTATTGATGATATCACTGGGATATTTTTCTTGTGTTTGTTGGACTGGTGCTTATTCACCTTGGCATGTTCTTTCTTCCATAGGTTGCATATTGGAAGATGACAGGGATTGTTGCCTGAATGGTGGACATCTTGGATGTTGGTGCAAAAGTCTTGATGGAGCATGAGAGCATGTTTTTAGATCTATGTGGTTTCCTGGAAGGCTATGATCGGTTGCATTTCAGTTGCTTTGTTGGATAGTGAGTTGTAGTTGGATGTCTGGTCTTTGTTGTAGATTGTCTGGTGGATTGATATATGTGGAATCTTGTTGATTGGGTGTCTTGAGTATTGTGGGGTGTGAACTGGTGGAGCTAGTGTGATCTTAGTTTTTGGTTGCTTTGGAGATGCCTATGTGATCTTTGTCAAGTGGTAGATTGTTGGAATTGTGTGCCTCAATCTCACAGGCTGAAACCTCTGAGTAAGCATGGTCATTGTGACTGTTGAGATGTCTGGATGATCTGCTAGTTGATCTTGAACTATTGATGTGACCTCTTGATTGTCTTGGCGATCGACATAACCTGAGCCTTCAGCGTACCTTGGACAGTCAGAATGATGTCTCGGCGATGGTAAAAATTTTGGCCAATATCGGCGTGACCCTTGGTCTGTCTGGCTGATGTAGTAATCAGTATGACTTGCTCCTATCAGAATGTGTCCTGGCGATGGGAGATGTCTGGCTGACAGGATATTCTTAATGGATGTCAGGGAGACTCTTGGTGAGGAATGTCATCCGTATGACTTGTTGTTTTCGGTGTAACCCTCTGCCGAGTGGATTGGTCTTGCCAATGGTTGGTGTCTAATGGTTGTCGAAGAGACTCTTGGCTGAAAGGTTTGCTTCGGTATGAAGTCTTAGGGATGTGGTATGTCTCACCAATAGTTATACACTTGGAGTCATCGGGGTAACATAAGGGTTCGGTAAGAACTCTTGGTGATAGATGTTTGTCTCACCGATGCTTTGGTTGTTGTCGATATGACTCCTAGAAAAAGGTGGTCTCGAGGTAACATGGAGACTTCAGTAAGAACTCTTAGCAACGAATGAAGTCTCACCGACAGTAGGAAATTTCGGTGTAACATGAAGGCTTTGGTATGACTCTTGGCGATATCAACGGTTGGGCTTTGTGGCATCGAGGAGACACGGTTAGTGTCTCACCGACATACGAATACAGTTTGAACGCTTTTTGACCGATTGGAAGACTATCCCACATGGTGTGACTTGGACCTATGAGAGAAGAAAAAATGTGAACCATTTGCTGTTGTGATCTGACAATTGAAAACGAACCGATTCACAAAGGCAGTAAAGAATGAATGTATACACGTATGCATTGGACATTCTGGAGAGAGAGAGGGGGAGAGAGATAGAGCAAGGGCCAAGTGGCTGGCTGGAAGGTCGAGGTCATGAGGCTGAAATAGAGAAAAGAGAGAGGAAGGTTTATGATGCCAAAATCTCTCCTGATCAACAATCGAATGCCATGGTCCATCTCTTGTGTTGATATGTAAAAATGTTTTGGAAAGAGGTTGCTGGAAAAATATGTTTGGAACAAACTAAAAATGTTTGGTCTGGAATTTTGGACAGTAACAATGTTTTCCTAAATGTCAAGAAAATGTGTTGCTTCAGGTGTCAAATGCATTGTAGAGACTCGAATGTGTTTCAGTTTTAGCAAATGCATTTTTTCAGGTCAAATATGCGGTTCATAAAATTAATTGCATTGTTCTGGAAATTAAATGCATTGCAACAAAGTTAGATGTGTTGTTTAAGCTAGAAAATGTGGTTTAGTAGGTTGATTGAATTGCAAAAAGTCTCGGATGCATTAAAAAATGGATGAAATCTAGTTTTTCTTGTAATTTTGGTAGATTTTGGTAATTTTTTCAGTTTGAATGTATTGTTCTAGATTTGTGAAGGATGTTTTTATGTGTTTACTTTTCAAAAAACACTTGGAAAACACATGGTTTTTTCTTTGAATGTTGAAACAAACACAAGGAAGGAAAGCACAAACTTAGGGTTGGAAAGGACTATATTCACTGAATCCCACATGGATTTTACTCCAGCCACACTTATTCTTAGCGGGTGAGTTAGAAGCTTGGCCACACTGGCTCCACCTTACATTGCACTCACTTCTTGGGTCAACCAAGCTTTGAGCCCTCATAAATCTCCCATGATAGGCTCTTCACCTCTACTAAGAACCACGAGAATGTGGGTACCTTGGCAACAACCGTTGTTGCACCAGCGAATAGAAGGGTTTTTTGGAAAACTACACAAGAGGGTTCTAGTGAATACTAGGGGACATGGCACCTTGCGAGCGTATAACAAGCCACTTAAGGCTTTAACCACTCTACTTGGGGCTCTTATACCTTTAAAAGAAAAGGTAGGTACCCATTTTTGAATGGCATGGCATGGCTAAGGCCTACATACCATGAGGACTTGACAGTTTAGTCTCATCCTTTTATATACCAGTCCGAGTGAAAAACTAGTTGGAGTCATTCCCTCTTTCAAGGAAAGCCCCTCTAAGGTTAAAAATAAAGTGAATTGAAAGTTTTGTTTTTGTTCATCCAAGATTGCACTAAGGCATGAGGAGATTGCATACACAAAAATTTCAACTCACACTCACAAGTTTGTTCATTTTTAAAGACCAAATTGAAATGTGGGGGTGGTAAAGTAACAACCTCTTAGTGTATTTGTTTCTCAAGATCACACAAAGTGCAAGAGAATTGCATACGCACTTAAGAGGTAATTACTACACCACAAGACACACAAGACACTTGTTTATTTTAAACCAAACTAAGTGTGAGACAAACAATGTTCATTTTAAGCCAATGCCATAAAAAATGCATGTAAATTTTAGCCTTGATGAGTTTAAATGCAATTTGTGTTCATTTTAAGCCCATGAGTGAATATGCATGTTCATTTTGACCAATGAAATGTGAATGCAAGTTGTAGATTGTTTGTTTGTTTGATTTAGGATTGTAAAAAGAGTTAAAAATAAATCAACAAACAAAGGTTAGACTCCTCTTCCAGCTTGCCACATGTTGCAAACAATAGATTAGTAACCCCAAAAATATCTAACCTACTAAATAGAAAATAAAATCTGGAAATTCTGTCAAAAACCTGAAAGAAAAATTTTACTAGGAAAATGTGTTGTTTTGTAGAGAAAATGCGTTACAAAATTGAAATCCATAATTTACCAGTAGATGTGTTGTTCTTCCATGAAAATGTGTTGCAATAGTCAAATGCATCTCAGGATATCAAATGCAACATTCTATCTGTCAAATGTAGCTTGGGACTGTGGATGTGTCATTCTCGAAAGCAAATGCATTGTGACGTAGCAATTACAACTCAGAAAGTTGCAGATGCAACGTTCCGTACCTATACCTAAAAAAGATGATGAAAATTCATACAGAAATTTGCAAAAAAGAGTTTTTTGGCATCGGGTTCACCAATGTAACTAAGGTAAAAATTGAGGTTAGCATTATAAAGCATAAACAAACTAAACCCTAGCTAAACAATGAAGAAAAATGGAAGAAAATAGCATAAAAACCAAGAACAATCTCACCAAGTCTTCATGCCCTCCATGAATCACCCTCATTGCACCTTCTCCATTTGTTGCAAGTAGATATTTGACCTAATTTTTTTGATGAGAAACTATAACCTATGAGAATTCCTAAGCAAATATTGAAGGATTCAAGTGTTGCTACAATCAACAAATGTAAGTATGAAGCCTAAAGTCCAAAGCATAAACTAGTCAAGCATGAAGTCACAAAGTCAAGAGATTAAGAGATGTCCAAATGAGGCTAAAATTTCTTTTTTATAGAAAATCCAATTTTAGATGAATGGCCAAGATTGAAAGTTGAGAGATGCCCTAAGATCAAAGGTTGAAATTAAATGTGACAACCAGCAATTAGGGTTAGGGAAACATTAGGTTAAAATTTGATATGAAGGGCTGAGATTTTAGAAAAATCAAATCAATGGACATAAATGCATGTGACAAGAGGAAATATTGGGCATGGAAAAAGAAAAAGTTGGAGAATCAAATAATTATTTGAAATTCTTTGATTTAAAGACTGGGTTGACCTTTTGAATTAAAAATTAATTTAATTCAAAAGGGATGGGACCATGTGAAAATAAATAATTATTTTAGATTATTTACTTGGAGAGAAAAATGAAAGTGGACAATTTTAAATAAATAATTTTATTTAAAGTTAGAAAAAGCCAAGGTGGACAATAATTAAATAAATTATAAAAAATTATTTAATTATAAGAAGACATTAGAAGATAATGGTGTATTTAAATAAATAAATAAAGTTTATTTATTTAAATAATTAGGAAGACATAGATAAGCAATAATAATTAAATAAATTTGGAAATTTATTTAATTATAGAGGGACATAAGAAATTAGCGACGTATTTAAATAAAATAAATATAATTTATTTATTTAAATAGTTAGGAGGAATAAAATATATGAATTAATTAAATAATTGAGAATTATTTAATTAATAGTCGAATTTGGATGATAGGACATAATTAAATATTTTAATTATGTTAAGAAGAAATGCAGAGAAAATAAAGCTTGTAGGCCTAGGTCAATTTTATGTGTCTACAGTGACATTAACTCACAGGTACAATGATAGCTGGGTAGGTAGAGGTGTGGAAACCCGAGTTGATGTGGATGCTCAGTAGAAACCTAGATGTCTAAAGTGAGTGCGGAACCCACCATGTGGGTGGACATGGCCCAAAGGACGTAAGCGACAATGAAGTGTAGACAACATCCTGCTAAGGGAAGCTCATAGTTGCAGGTCACCGAGAGCGATGGGCGGGACGGCTAAGGAAGGATGGAAGCCCACATACTAAATTCCTCAAAGGCAAATAACTTAGTAAATTTTGGGTAGGTGAACTTGGCCAAGGTAATTTTGATGATTTTGAGGCATGTGACCACTTTAAGCTTAGAAATAGGGTCACATAAAATGAGGCAAAAGCAAAATGACCCAATGAGAGTGAAACAGAAAAAGGGGATCCCTGGTCTGAACGGGGCATGTGTGCTATAGGCACAACAAGTTTTACTGCAACATTTCAAGATCTCATGCATCATGTCAAAGTTTTCTTGCATCATGCATGTTTTTGGATCTAACATTGTGACGTAGGTTTCATGATCAAATCAAGTATTCAAAGCACTATTTCAAGCAAGATTCAAAGTTCAAGATCCACATCCATTGAAGTCATTTCATGCAAGTCACAGAATTTCATTCAAGGACTTATCCAAGGGTTTTTTGATTGGTAACATAAGTTTTTTCATTGTTCATTCCCTCTTTCATGCTTTTATTCATTTCAAGGTTTGATTACCAAAATGGGGTTTGACCAAGGCAAACCCCCATTCACCAAAAACAAACAATTTTTCCCTCTTAACTCATGTTTGCAAATTTAGGTGGAAGAAAGCTTGAAGACCTCTTGAAGAGAAAATTTGAAGAAGTTGACAAGTTGCAAAAGTTGTCAAAATTGTTGTCATCTCATGGAAACTCACTTACAGAAGTTATTTCTGACATTTTAACACTATCACCTAGACAAATTGGAAGCTTCAGTTATGTGTCAGAGGCTCCCAAAAGTTATAGAAAAATCCTGACACTGGACTCATTTTCCCATGGGTGAATGAGTCCCATTTAGCCTTTGAAAACTCACTTTTGGTGACTAGTAAAAACATTTCTACCCTTCTCAGATTTGCAATTCATTTTTTGGTTCTACTTATTTTGAGTTTAATATTGTTGTTTCAAGTTTAATTTAGCATAATTGGGTTGATTTTCTATTTTTAGTTTTTCTCCCAAAATTTCCTGGTGAACTTGACCCCCATCCTCAACACAAAAAGGAAACTTGTAGATTCCCACTTTGACTTGATTCACCTAAGGGTTATTAATTAATTCTTGGTGGGGATCTCATTTCCTAATGAAATAGAGGAAAATAGGTCCCATAAGTGGTTCATTAATCCATTTTTGTGAACCCACCTATTTTTCTTTATTTCATCAATGTAGGAAAATTGTAAACATATTAGAACTTATGTACCTACCTCTACAACATACTTAGACACCAGATTGAATACCATTTCAACCTTATTTTCATACCAGAAATCTCTAGATTATGTACATCCTTTGGGCATCAATGACATCACATCCTGAGTTGACATTAATGACAACACATATTGCCAACACTATGATTCTCAATACAAAAGGTGATCAAGATACTTGAAACCCAAGGGGGCCAATGGAGTTTTTTGAAGAACCAACTTGATAGGAGATTCTTTCTGACACAACAAACCCAAGGATGAGACCTAGTGATTCATATGTATAGGGATGAACCTAGATGACAACACAAGAGTGACTCTATTTACAAGATGCTTGATATTTATATGGTATATAATATTTCTTTGGGATGAGTTTACATGATATATTTTTATAATATAATGATTGTGATTATGTCTGGGTTGTAATGGTATGTTGACAAAAAATGCATGAAGCTTAGGATTGGGGTAATTATCTAATTTCATCAAAATATCAATTAGGAATACAATGATATGGCGGATATGTGGTATTTGGGATAGGATGGAAGATTATCAAGATGATTTGAGGGTGGATGAGTAACATGAAGGTGTGATGAGGAATTAGCAAGATAATGGAACCACCTTACTACACATGGCATCTATTTGCAATTTTTTCACTATAGTACTTATCTAAGATACCACACAAGGTTCTTTTAACCATAGGATGGATTGTTTCTCTTTACTATTTTTTTGGAATTTTTATTTTTTTATTTTTTTATTTTTTTAATTTTTTTATTTTTGACATTTTTCAAGTGGGATACTAGATGAATTTTTTGGGCATTGTTTGTCATTAATGTCAAAGAGACTATTTTGGAGCTTTGCTGATATAGGTTGAGTGAGTTGCTTCAAGGTCACAAGGTTATTTGTTTGGTGTTGATGCTTCATGACAAGTTGCCTATCAAGTTGTCCAAGAAATAAATATGTTCATTTGGTGTTTTGGTGGTGTGAGTTTGTCTTCATGTTTCAATACCATCTTTATCATACTTGTCTTGCATATGTTATCATGCTAAGGGTTTGATGACAAAGAATCTTACATGGCATCATCCTAGCGGAGGTCATTTAAAGGTTTGATTCAATCACATAGTTCAAAAGTATTTTCTAAGACCCTAAGGACCTAGGGTTTAGAGCTCTTGATCATTCTTAACACAAGATTTTCATGCCTTATATGTTGAATGTGGTCTACTATTGAAAGGTTCTTAAGTCACTATTTAAGAGTTATTTAACTGGCCCCTTAACCAGGTAAAGAAGGTTGAAGACTTTTTTTATAATATTTGAATGGAAATCAACGACCACTATTTAAAGCTTTCAATGGTACGCTTAAAAGATCTATGATTCTTGTTTAAACTGCATAACGGTTTTTTCATAAGCTTCCAGTTTGATAGGCGTCATGGTCACATTGTAGTTACATATAGTTTGATAATTTTACCAAGACAATGATGGTATAAGGATATTGACAAGTATATTGAGATTTCTTTTTTTGGTATCATGGATGAAGCTCGGTGTTAATGTGTTGAAAACGATGGCACTTTGTTACACATAGTGAAGGGTTTTTGAAAAAAAAAGATATACATAATGCCACTACCATTATATGTTATGCATTGATTAAGATGAATGATCACAATCTAAGGTTTGTAGTCTTATATGCTACTTGAAGATATAGGCACAATGAAAGGTTATTGAGGGTGATAATTTGTTGAGATCAAATATTGACAGGAAGTATTGAATGAAAACATATAGAAATATTATATGCTTGTTTCTATACAAAAAAGATCCTTAAGGTGTATATCTCTCTACATAGTTTAGTGTGATTTGAGAGTGATCACAGATGACAAAGACAAATCCCTTGGATGTGCATTCAAAAATATTTCCAGTCAAGGTGTATGTTGAGGTCATTGGTCATTGTTTATATTTTTTTTCATGGTGTGATGTCTACAGAGAGGTCTTTGTTTATGTATTAAAAAATTGAATACTTGTATTTGATGTGTTAAAGGTATTCCTATGAAGGTGTCTTTGTTTATGTATGCAAAAGGGTGTGTGGTTGTGCTGTGAAATAGAAAAGAGGAGAGGCAGTTTTGAGACTACGATTTTTTATTGATGTTTGTGTGAATAGGAAGGATGGTGTTTGTAGAAATTTAGTTGTAGAGATAAATCATTTGAGCAATGGATTGTATTGTAATAGGGTAACCCCCTGAAATATTATTTCTTCTTTCATTGGAGATTGGTCATTAAGACCATGGAGGTTTTCCCAATGAGGAAGTTGCTAACTTGAAAAGCCAGTGAGGTTGTAGCAACATTAAATGCCAGTGAGGTTTCTTGGTTAGCCAATGAGACTGTAAAACTAGCCAGTGAGGCTCTATAATTAATGAGATTTTATTAAGCTATTGAGGCAATATTTTTCAAGTGGTTTTTTCTCCCTGTAAAGGGTTTTCCACTCATAAACATTGTGTTATGGTGTATTCATATTTTGTGATATGCTTATGTTCTTTATGTTCATTCAAGTTAGATAGCTTTGCATGCATAATGCTACACTTGATAATTGAACTATTTTGAAACTTGCATTCTACATGTTCAAAGTTGGGAAAGATTAAATTAAGTTCATTTTAATATGTCATACCACTAATTCAACCCCCCTCTCAGTGGTATTGTACTCCAACAAAATTTAAGCATAGAACCATTTGAGGTGGATTATGTTAAGTGGTTCCTCCAAAGGTTCTCATTTTGGATTTTTCAACTGATATTGTCTTGACCTACATTTTGAAGTAATCATATATGGATGCAACCAATTAGGCTTGATCTTGCCCTTTTTTCTCTATCTACAATATTTCTCTAATTTTTCTTTAGGACAAGATCACCGATCTAGAACTCCTTGGACTTTATCTTCTTACTGTAACTTCTACACAACCAATTTTGATAGGTGTAAATATGGTTAAAGGTATTGAGTCACCTCTCACCTAAGAGCTCCAATTGATCTAACCATGCAAATCGATATTCCTCATCAATGAGAAGATTTTGTAGTGATATCTGCAATGATGGGAGCTCAACCTCGATTAGTAAGATGGCTTCAACACCATAGAATAAAGAGTATGGGGTGGAAGCTATAGGTGTGTGGATGGATGTATGGTATTCCTTTAGAGTAGGATCTAAATTGATGTGTCAATAATAGCCAATTTTATTTACAAATTTATTTAGGATTTTGATCAAAGTTTTGTTAGTTGCCTTTGTTTTTCCATTAACTTGTGGGTAATAGGGGGTATACCATCAATTCTAGATACAATTTTTTTCACAAAGGTTGTGAACATCATGATTCTTGAAGGGTTTACCATTGTTGAAGATGATAGTAGATGGGATATCATGTCCAAAAAAATATGATATAGGATGAATATAGCTATTTGGATACTAGTGATGAATGTTGAGAGAGATGGATTTGACCCATTTCATAAAGTACTTAGTGGAGGTGATGATGAATTTGTGGCCATTATATGAGGTGGATTTATCTTATGAACCAAGTTGAGACCCCATTAATAAAATGGAAAATGTGATGCAATAGGCTGCAATTCTTGTGATGGAACATGAAAGAGGTCACCATGCTATTGACATGCCAAATATGCAGGAGCATCTAGGGGTACTAGCAATCTTGCATCGCCAAAAATATTGTTATTTTATTTTGTTCATTTTCAATAAGGGATTAGGGGTTAGGAGAATAATATTTTAATTTGCAACAATGAAAATTCCCTTGGTGTGAAAATGTAAAAGTAAATTTGATGGGAAATAGGTCCCAGTAAAGCGGTAAAAGCATCTAGTGGGGGAATATTCCATTTGGGCGTCCACTTTTGGGTGAGGAAAAATATTTTTGTCTTTTAGTAATTTTGGCATGTTTTGCATGCACATGTGTCATAAATTGTCATAAGGTGGGTGTCAAAGAATCTTGCATGTTGCTTGCATGTCTTTGCATGTAAAGTGTAACTGACGAGTTGTAAGGAATATGTAAGAGGTTGTAAGATGTCATAAACAACCAAATCTGATTGGACAAGAGTTTAGGTGCCCAAGAGAAGGTTAGAATGCATTGGACCTCATTTCTTATTGCAAAATTTGAAACTCCCAAGGTTGGGCGTGGATTTCTCAAGGTGGTTTCAGGAGGTTTTTTTATGAAACCATGAATTGTTTTCTCTTTGCTTAATCTCTATTTATTGATGCCTTTTCATTTTGGAGAGAGGGGCTTGGAGAAGTGAAGTGAAGTTTGCATACCCAGATGTTGTAGAAATGTTGTCAAATTATTGAAGACACATTTTTTGTAGGTGTTGTATGTAGGATTGGAGAGGAGTCCATGAGCTTCATTTTGATGTAAACCAATTGCATATTTGAATGAAATAAAGTTGCAGATTTCTCTTTCATTTTTAGTTCTTTATATGTATTTTTATCCTTCTTGTATAGCATATTTTTTGTGTTTTTAATCAAATTTGAAAGGGAGAGTCTCCCTTTTCATAAGTGGTATTAGAGCGGGAGTCCCTGAGTGTGCAGGAAGAAGCGCCGATGTGAGGCAGTTTGCATTAGGACCTGAGGGTGGAGAGTGTGTGGATTTTGTTTGTAGATGGATGTGTAACCTGTAAGAAAACATTTTTAGAGGTTTTGAGGAATTGAGTTTCCCATGGTTGTAAATAGATCGCCGATGGAGGTTGTTTAGAATAATATTAGTGAATATTGAAAGAGGGTTTTGTAAATAGATCATTGAAAGAGGCAATTTACATAAGTAAAACTTGAGGATTTGAATATTTTTGTTTAGGATTTGTGAGGCCTTGAAAATGGAAAAGAGAAAGAAAAAAATGACTTTTGTCACTGAATGGATTTTGAGGATTCCTAGACTTGAGAAAATTAGAGAGAGAGAGAGCAAGAAGAAATAAGAGTTGAGATGATAGAAATGCAGAAATAAGTGGATGAATTAAGAAAAGAGGTTGAAAGGAGAAAATGAGAAAGAAGAAGATTTGAAGGTAATTTTTATTATCCTTCTAATGATATTTTAATTGCAGGAAAGAAAGAAGATGTAGTAGGGTGTCAAACAAGTGGCACAAAGGAAGAAGGGGATGACTACGAAGAAATTGATGAACCTGAACTTAAGGGATGTCTATTGGAAGATATGAAGGATAAAATTAAAGAGGTTGAAGTAGCAGCAAATGAGTTTAGTGCAATGGAGAACATTGAAGAAGAGGACACCAAAGTTGAATTAGTAAAAGAGGAGGTAAAACTTGGATTTTGTGAGTCAATTGGTGGTTCTAATTTGCTTATGAATTATGTGAATGGAATGGGTGAATATGAAGAAGCTGAAAGTTTTAGTGCAGCAGAAAGGAAGAGAGGAATATCATATTTTTATGAGGTTAGAACCATATCTAATTTGTGTTTGAATGATATGATGAGTTACAGTGAAGAAAGAATTGTAGCAATGAAATTTATAGCAAAAGGAAATGAGGTAAAATCAGATTTTAATGTATGTTTTGATGAGGATAAGGATGTAGAAATGGATAAAGTTTTTGCAGCAATGAATCAATTTGAGAAGGTCAAAGTTGAGAAACAAGAGGTGAAGGTAAAAGAGAAGTTTGATAAAGAGATTTATATGAATGACAATTTGTTGCAGGATGGAAAGGATGAATATTTTGATTGTGTTACTAATATTGAAATGGATGCAAAGGAAAAATATGGAAATGATGAACATTTGGATTGTGTTATTGACATTGAATTTGCACCACTGGTTATAGGACAAGGAAGTGATACAATTGCATGTCTTGTAGAAGGAATAGAAGAAGAAAATAAAGTTGAAGATATATTGGGTGATGAAAAGGTAAATTCAAAAATTAGTAAATTTGAGTAATTATTTTCATGTTGAGATGGATGAGTTAGTGAATGTAGGTGAGATGGTTCAGTTAGATTTTATTAGAGATGATTGGTATGGTGTTGTAGAGTTAAGTGCATGTGCATTTTGGTGGAGGTGGTTGGAATATGGTGGGTTGAATCCCATAAGATTGGAGAAGAATGTGAATTACACTAGGAGGAGGTGGTCGATTTATGGTGGAAATTATTTCACATTCAGGAGATTCAGTGAAGAGCAGAGTTGTTAGAGAAGGAAGATTGTTCTAGTTAAGTGTTGGAAGAGGAGAAAGAAGAATCAATTCTAGGTACCAAATTTAGTGATGGAGTTTGCTGAGGATTTCTTGCAATCTAAAAGGATGGCACTACCACTCAACTCCATTTTGTGAATCCATATTCACAAATTTTTTCCTACCCCTGGTGTTTGATGCAAGAGCATCTAGGGGTATTAGCAATCCTGTATCACCAAAAATATTGTTATTTTATTTTATTCATTTTCAATAATGGCTTAGGGGTTAGGAGAATAATATTTTAATTTGCAACAATGTAAATTCCCTTGGTGTGAAAATGTAAATGTAAATTTGATGGGAAATAGGTCCCAATAAAGCAGTAAAAGCATCTAGTGGGGGAATATTCCATTTGGGAGTCCACTTTTGGGTGAGGACAAATATTTTTGTCTTTTAGTAATTTTGGCATGTTTTGCATGTACATGTGTCATAAATTGTCATAACGTGGGCTGCAAAGAATCTTGCATGTTGCTTGCATTTCTTTGCATGTAAAGTGTAACTAACAAGCTGTAAGGAATATGTAAGAGGTTGTAAGATGTAATAAACAACCAAATCTGATTGGACAAGAGTTTAGGCACCCAAGAGAAGGTTGGCATGCATTGGACCTCATTTCTTATTGCAGATTTTGAAACTCCCAAGTTTGGACGTGGATTTCTCAAGGTGGTTTCAGGGGGTTGTTTTTTGAAACCATGAATTGTTTTCTCTTTACTTAATCTATATTTATTGATTCCTTTTCATTTTGAAGAGGGGGGCTTGGAGAAGTGAAGCTTGCATACCTAGATGCTTCAAAAATGTTGCCAGATTGTTGAAGACACATTTTTGCAGGTGTTGCAGGTGTTGCATGTAGGATTGAAGAGGATCCCATGAGATTAATTTTGACGTAAACCAATTGCATATTTTAATGAAATAAAGTTGCAGATTTCTCTTTCATTTTCAGTTCTTTATATGTATTTTTATCCTTCTTGCATAGCATATTTTTCATGTTTGTAATCAGATTTGAAAGGGAGAGTCTCCCTTTTCATCAAAATATTTCTTGACATACTAATAAACGTCATGCTCTATATTTTTCCAATATTACTTAGTTCATATAAGCTTCTTAACAATTATCATACCACTAGTTCATATAAGCTTCTTAACAAATGTCAAATATTACTTAGTTCATATAAGCTTTTGAATATGGCATCTCTCAAGGAAATTTATCCTCTGCCCAATATGGAGGCTATATTGCATAAGGTGACAGGGTGTGAACTGTTGTCCATGATGGATGGGTTTTCAGGGTATAACCAGGTTAAAGTCAAGGAGTCTGAGCAATATAAGACAGCATTTACAACTCCTTGGGGAACGTATGTATACATATGAATGCCATTTGGTCTCACTAATGCAAGAGCAACTTTCCAAAGAGATATGGACGTGACATTTGCAGATCTGATCAATGTTATCATGATAGTATACTAAGATGATCTGACTTCTTATTCAAAGAAGGCTATAGATCATGTGTAACATCTGGAGAAGGTATTTATTAAAGCCTTTGAATATGGTATTAGTTTAAATCCAAAGAAGTGTCATTCTGTAGTCATAGAGGGTAAGCTTTTAGGACATATTATTTCAAAGGAGGCAGTTAGAATAGATCCCGAGAGGGTTGAAGCTATTGATAAAATTCCTATTCCTAAAACTATTAAGGCTATACAATCATTCTTTGGAAAAATTAATTTTGTTAGAAGATTTGTCACTAATTTTTCTGAGATCATTGAGCCCATATCGAAAATGTTGAAGAAAGGAAAAAAATGGATTGGACTGCGGAGGCTTTAGATGCTTTTATATCCATCAAAAGGGCCATCAAGGAGGCTCCTGTACTTAAGTCTCCAAATTTTGCAAAGCCTTTTCAGATTTTTTTATTTGCTTCAATGCATACTATTGCCACTGTTATGTTACAAAAGAATAATGATGGTCGTGAACAGCCTATGTCTTTCTTTAGTAAATCATTATAGGGGTTTGAATTAAAGTATGACATAATGGAAAAATAGGCTTTTGCATTGGTAAAGGCCACAAAAGCATTCAGACCATATCTTGTTGGAGTGAAGGTGATTGCTTATGTCCCTCATGTTGTTGTTAAGGATATTCTAACACAGTCTGAAGTTACAGGGAAAAGATGCAGATGGATCAACAAGATTCAAGAGTTTGACATGGAGATACAGATCACTAAGCTAGTAAGAGGTCAAGGCTTGGCTAGGCTAATGGCAGAATCAAATATTGAAGCAAGTCAAGTATGTAATGTAGAAGAGGGGACTGCAATTACAAGTATTGAGCACACTCCTTGGTATACTGATGTTATGCATTATCTTAAATATATGAAGTGTCCAGATGGATTGAGTGACAGCCAAAAGAGAACTTTAAGGTTGCAGGCATCAAAGTGTGTTTTCATGGATGGAGATATATTTTGGAAGAACAGGGATGGTATACTGTTATTATGTCTGGATGAGTCATAGGCTAAGCATGTCTTGAGAGAAATGCATGGAGTTTGTGGAGGACATTATTCAGCAAAGACAACTGCACACAAAATTCTCAGGGCATGTTATTATTGGCTAAAGGTTTTTAATGATTCTTTTACACATGTGAGAAAGTGTGAGGCTTGCCAGAAGTTCTCTGGAAAACTGAGGTATCAAGGAGCTTTGCCACTTCAACCCTTGCAAGCTAATGCCCCTTTTCATCAATGGGGAATTGATTTCATTGGAGAGATACAGGAAAATTCAAGTGGAGGATACAAGTGGATACTAGTTGCCACTGATTATTTTACTAAATAGGTAGAAGCAATCCCAATTAAACATGCTACAAGCAAAGTGGTGACAAATTTCTTGATGGACAACATTATCACCAGGTTCGATACACCAATGAGGTTAATCACTGATAATGGAATGTGCTTCAGATCAGATGAGTTCAAAAGCTTTTGTGCCACATATGGCATTACAATTTCTTATGCAACTCCTTACCATCCACAAGCTAATGGTTAAGCTAAATCTAGCAATAAGATTCTTTTGAAGATTATAAGGAGGATGTTAGGATGGAACAAGAAGGCTTGGGATTCAAAGTTAAAATTGGTTGTGTGGGCTGATAGGATCACTATGAAGAAGGAAATTGGAAAATCTCCATTTGAATTAGTGTATGGAGCATAGGCCATGATGCCTCTGCAAAATTGGTTACTAGTTTACAAGTTTGTCTTACAGGAAGATGTGGAAGTTCCCGAGCCCATGGAAGACAGAATGGAGCAACTTGCTGAACTTGATGAAGTAAGGAGAGAGGCCCAAAGCCAAAACATGAAGTTACAGGCACAAATGAAATATCTATTTGACAAGAAGGAAAAGAATAGAAAATTTGAAGAGAATGACTTGGTGTTAATGTGGAATGCAAGGTGTCAGGAGAAAGGTGAGCATGGTAAGTTTGATGCCTTGTGTCTAGGACCTTTTGTTGTTGTTGGAAATAAGGGTGAAGACCCATATTATCTATAGAACATGGCTGGTGAAGTCAGGAATTTCCTGTTCATGGGCAATTCTTGAAGCTTTTCTTCTCTTGAGCAACACAGAGGATTAAGGGTTGCCAGTGCATGGAAAACTCTTGCTCATCCTCTTTAAAATTATTTTCCATGCACAATAGTTTAGGATTTTGTCCATCTCCATTTCACTTTCATTTTGCATTCATCCCCATTTTGCATTCATTTTTGTTGCCATTCATTTCATTTCCTTTGCTGCTCTCTAGTTCATCTTTTTGTGTCTGGTTTGCTCACCCAAAGATTTGGATCCTTGCAATGATTTTACTATCATTCATCCCCAGACAAAGCCATTGTTGGAACTATTAAAATCTGTTGATTTTTTGCCTATCTTTCATACCCCCTGAGTCTTCATGTGATGTTTACCTTTGGCACTTTTCCCTCATTTTCATGATGCTTTACCCACATTTTTCCCTTTTTTCCCCATGGAATTCATCCATGTCTGCATTTTCCACCTTTTGGTCCAAATCGGCATGAGTCTGTTTGGGTCTCCCCGACCCATGTTGCTTGTGTGTTAACATTCGTTTGTTGTATGTGTTTTGGCAAGACCTTTTCTTTGTTACAGCAACTGGCTTCTTCCTGTGGGTGGCTATCGGCATGACATTCTTGTTGTTTCGATGACCGAGGATGAGCATATCGGTATGAGTTTTTCCATCGGGCTAAGGTCTTAGCGATTTGTAATTGTCTTGGAGACCGACAACTGAAGGATGCATATTGAGGGGAGTCATAGCTATCGTTGTAAGGTCTTGGCGAGTGACCTTCGGTCTCACCGACCTTACACATGATTTTTCTTCGAATAAACTTTTGGTGAGACTGTGGTGGCTTCGGTGAAGTGTCATGGTGAAGAAGGTGTGTCTCATCGACGGAGCAAATGGTTTCTCTCAGTTGGCTATCGATGAAAGGTCTTAGCGAAGTCGAGTTGTTACACCGATCAACAACATAAAGGGATTCGATATTGGTATGAGTTAATATTTTTGGCATGTGGTCTTGGCGAGTGACCTTTGGTCTCACCAATGGAAAGCAATGAGGAACCTTGTCGGCATAAAAAATGATTTGTCTCAGCAACACTCAAGGATGGTTGAGGTTTTTGGTAACACATTGGGTTGCTTTGTGAGATGTTTCTCTAATACTAGAAGGCTATAGCGATAGTGAATGAAACAAAAGGGTATCTCGGTGAGAAACTTGCTAGTGTCTCAGCAAATGAATAACACATTAAAGGATACGGAGGCTCTCAAAAAAACAAAGGCTTGTCTACATGATGTCTTCTCGATGGTTGAAGGTTATAACGACATGCAAGATGAATAAGTGACTTTTGGTATACCCGATGAATTCTGTGGGACTTCTCCCTGATGTTGCCTTGTCTTGGCAAAAGCAATTGAAGGATACATTTCGGTGTGAGTGTGCTTGTGTCATGGTGATATACATAATAGATGAGGATTCTTGGTGAAACTCAAGGCGGTCGACATAGGGTCTCCCCGATATCCATGAGCTATAGCGAAGCGGATGAAATGAAAAGTGCGATTTGGTGAAAGACTTCTTGTGTCTTAGTGACTTGGAAGTAATAAAGGATTTTTGGCCTGACAGAGTGAGTTTGATATGTTGTCTCCCCGATATAATAGTGTTACAACGAAACAAAAGGGGAACAAAAGGATACTATATGGCTTCGCTGTGACAAAACGAATGCTATAGCGACATACAGGAGGCAAAGACATATATCGGTAAGGCAGAAAATGATCTAACTGACATCTCAGCGACTTCGATGGGTCATGGCGAATGCGAGCACAGTGAACACGAGATGATTAGCAATTGAATTTCCTTTGACATAGTTAGCGATATGTCTCGCTGACTGTCTCACTGATGAACAACAAAAATACAAATCTTTTGGCCGATATATAAACTACTAAAATAACCATTGCTGGCCGACTTGATTGGAACCCGAATTCAATGGAGGGCCGACATGGAATTTTATTATGATTTATTTTCTTGATGCTGGTGTATAAATAGGCACTTTGTAATTGTAAAAGGGCCTGAGTTATTTAGATATTCGATACACAGCAAGTAGATAGAGTAGAGTAAAATTATCAGATCAGAAACTTTTGTTGCATGATTTCAGAATGGAGGTATTTATGAAAATTAGTTGATGTTGCTGCATTTTTCTGGTGTCAATTATCTATTGAATTTAATGAAAATACTGCTAAGTTGTCTCCAAGATTGATGCTTTCTAGTTGTTTAAATTGTCATAACAAGTTTATGTTCAGCTTATTGATGCACATGTGTTGTATCTGTGTGATTAATCAATTGGTTCTTTCAAGCAAAGATTAAATCCTTTTAGTTGATCACAGTAATTAGAGAGATTCAACTGGATTATTTAAGTAGAGCTTAGAAGTTACAATATTGCATGTTTATACAAGTTGTAAACAGAATGTATGCCAGATAATTTGATTTTTCTCTAGAGAGTGTTGCTCATCTTGATTTCATTTGACTCCGCATACCCAACAAGGCACTGGTCTTTACAGTTTCATCATTAAGATTCATTTTTTCTCTTTATATCAGTTAATTGAGCATTTTTAGTATTTAGATCAGAAGATTGCTATTGCTATCAAGTTTGATTTCATTTGTTCACCTCCATTTGCCACTGTGAACAAATTGTTGAAAGAGGTATAATCATAAGTTTGCTTAATTCAAAGAGGTACACCCGCCCAAGGTTTAGCAACACCTAAAGAGTAGAAGGTCGAGTTCTCTAGACCTTGTCTGTTATCCTAAAGCGTATCAAGAGATTGAAAACCTCTTGAGGCATTCACCCTACTTTTTTGAGAGCTAAGAAATTGGCGACTCTACTGGGGACTATCAGAATCAAGGCCTTAATCATAGAGTTAGAAATCTTGCACAGACTCCACTGGGAACTAGAAGTATCAAATATTTTCTCATTTTTTGATAAAAGTGAGTGGTGACTCTGACAAAAAATTTGCAGCTGTTCATCATGAATGGAAGAAGATCTCAGTACAGGGGAGGTCATATTGGAGCTCCTCCTGGTAGCAGTAAGTGGACACATAAAGATGACATAGTTGATAAGGGAAAAGGAATAAATGAGGACATGTGCATAACTGACAAAGGTAAAGCACCAAGAGCACATTGTGAAACATATAATTGCTATGATACATGGAGATATGATTCAAGTGCAGAACTTTGTACTCCCGAAGACCAAAGAAATCCTTTTCCTTTTCATGATTCTCAGAAACAGGCTGAGTTTGAAGCTAAGAAACAGGCTAAGTTTAGAGCTGAACAAGAGGCTGAATGGATCAGAATTCAGCATGAATATAATCAGAGGATGGAGGGTAATCATGAAACTCCTAAAGGAAACCATGAGCTCTTGATTTCTGATGAAGTAAAAGCACAGTTGGAACTAAAAGAGAAGAAGATAAAGGAACTAGAGGCTAAATTGCAGAAATCCCAAATTACTGATCAGACGGTTGGTGGCCCAAAGTATGTCTTGCCTCACAAGTAGAGTGATCATGGTGCAGGGCCCTCCAATCAACAAAATGCTCCTCACAATTAGATAGGGAATCACTACAAGCAGCCAAATCATCCACGTCACATTCCCACATAGCATACATGTATGTATCCACCTCCTGGTCAGCATTATATCCCACAGCATAATGCATAGTACAATAATCACATGCATAAGTATCAACATCCGCCTATTCCTCCCCCTCACCAACATACAACCATGATCAAACAGCTTGATTTAGTTGGTTTTCAATTATATCCTTACCCTATGGATGGAAGTTGGAGGAATATGGTGCCCAAATTTATAGGGAGTAATGCGATCACAGCTGAAGAACATTTAAGGAGTTTTAATGTTTTCATCCAAGACATAGATATGCCTTATGAAGATTTACACATGAAGTTGTTCATGATGTCACTTCTTGAAGATGCCAGGGATTGGTTCAACAGCCTTCCAGCATTCTCAATTAATTCTCTCCAAGTATTTCAAGAGAAACTTTTAAAGCAATATGGGAATCAAAATGTTCCAGATGCTGCTCTTCATGAATTAACGAGAATTCAGAAAAATTAGAATGATTCAATTTATGATTTCAACCGAAAATTCAACAAGTTGCATACTAAAGTACCTCTTGGATCAAGGTTGCCAGATTCTGTTGCATTGAGTGTTTATTTAAATGCATTTGACCCTAAGATAGGGTATGAACTAAGAAGTAGATCCCCAAGAGATTTGGCTAAAGCACAGAAGATAGAACTGACAATTGAAAACAATAGGAAGGCTGCTGGTATCATTAGTAAAAGAGACAACCCGAGGCCTCCTCAGCAAAGCAATAATTATCAGTACAGACAAGAGAATACATACATAAATGAGAACATAAATAAAAATCCAAGGTTGCATGATATGCCTTACAATACAGATTGGAAAAATGGGAAACCTATAACAGCCAGGCCTATAAGTAAGGAGACTCCTGATCCATTGAGCAAAAAGGGAAATTACATGGTGAGTAATAATTACTTTTGTGAAGTTTGTAATCAGCCACATTCTCTGAACTATTGTGTTGTAGCTCAAAGGATGCAAGAAGAGGGAATGTTGATGGAGAATAATGGAGAAGATCACAAGGTTTACTTGAATTCAAATACCTTTTACCATGCTGAGAAGGAGTATTCATCTTCTGAGGATGAAGGTTATGAATATGATGTTTCAAATCAGAAATATAATGTCCATATGGTTGAACAACAAATCCTTTCTGATTCTGAAGAAGATTATACAGAGCCAGATTCAGTTGAGGCACCTTCTTAGAGTAGTGTCAGGAGACTCACCAAAGAAGAAATAGAAAGACTAACTGTTGTAGCAGTTGAAGAAGCAAGAAGTAAATACTGGTTGAGAAACAGAAAAGTAAATGAGACAGAGGGTGTTCCTAGGGGAATTTTTATGAAGGGTCAGAAGGCAACGCAAGGAATTGTGAAAAGGCCAGAAAAGGGACAGCTTGATGAGAGTGAACAGAAGCTAGTCCAAAAAGAGGAAGTGAAGGAATTAAATAAAGAGATACAAACGCCTGGCCAACCTAATAAAAAAGAAAAAGAAGAAAACAAAGGAGATACGCCAGAACTGAAGAAAATTGTAAAGGTGGAGAGCTCTTCTTTTGATTTCACTCAGGCGTTATCCCAGGTAAAAATGTCTATTCCATTACTTAAGTTGATGAAAATTAAGGAATACAGAGACAATGTTGTTCAATTGATAACAAGTGGAAATGAAAAATGTATGAATTCTGAAAGCAAGGTAGTTGTTAAAACAATCAATAGGCATGAGAAAACAAATGACTCTGAAGTCTGCTTGAGTGATATAATATCAACTCCCCCTCAAGTTGATCCTTTTTTGACTATGTTGCTTATCAATAATAAACTGTTGAGGAATTGCATGATAGACTCTGGTGCTGCTATAAACATTATGCCAGTAGGAGTAATGAAACAACTTGGCATGTGGGTTGATACATGTGAAGGGAAGTGCTATGCAATGGATAATAGGCCTGTTCCTGTGGTTGGTATTATGAAAGATGTTGAAATAAAACTAGCTACTTATCCACAGGTGGCTTATAATATAGATATAATAGTGATTGATACTCCTCCTCAGTTTGGGATGCTTATGTCAAGGCAATGGACAACAGCTATTGGTGGAAATGTTCAATTTGATTTGTCCTATGCTACAATTCCAGTGAATGGCCAAGAGGTCAGGTTGTATAGGGAGCCAAGAATGAATCAGCTTGTTGATTATGTGCCTCAAGATCAGATCAATTGTTTTTGTGATATTGATCTTGGAAGTTTTAAGATTGAACCAGCTCAACCAGAATTGACCAATAGTGATCCAATTGAAAAGCATGTGGCACAAAACTGCAATGAAGTATGAAAGATGTATTTTGATGGAGCGTGCAGCCAAGAAGGTAATGGCACTGGGATTGTTTTTGTTTCCGCTAAAGGTACTACTTTTAAATATTCATTTCTGTTAGCATTTGAATGTACAAACAACATGGCAGAGTATGAAGCCTTGTTGATAGGTCTGAACATAGTTGTGAAACACAAGATTAAGTTGTTAATTGTTTTTGGTGATTTTGAGCTGATTGTTTCACAAATTAAATCCAAGTATCTAGCAAAGCACAAAAGATTAAAGAAATATAGGAATGTTGCACGGGACACAATTGAATTATTTGATGCCTTCTCAATTCAGTGGATTGACAGGTCAAAGAATATAATGGCTGATTTTTTAGCAAATGTGGCGCTGAAAAGAGATGATGTCACATTGGTTGGGGTATCATAGATTGAGTTTAAAACAAGGCCTACTATTCCTGATAACATTTATAGTTGGCAAGTCTTCAATGATGATACTGACCTTTTGAAATTCCTCAATTGTATAGATCAGTATGAAGCCCAGGAAATTGATTTCAATGCTTTTGTTGAGGAAGTAAATGGGAAGCAAACAATGTTTGGAAAAGAAATAAGCTTCCTAAAGGCTTAGTGGCACTAGAAAGGGTGTATGATGGAAATGATCGGTCCCTTATGAAGCAAACACCAGTCAAAAGGGAAGATGTTGAAGAGATTAACTTGGGGACTAAGATGGCACCAAGAAAGGTATACATTGGAAAGAAGATCAGCCCTACAATTAGAACAATGCTGATAGAGTTGCTGAGAACATACATGCATGTTTTTGCTTGCTCTTATGAAGATCTAAAAGCATACATGGAAGATTTATTTCAGCATGAAATACCATTGAAGCCAGAAGCCAAGCCTTTTAGATAGAAGCAAAGGCCTATAAATCCAACACTGGAGCCTAAGATGCAGGAAGAATTGACAAAGCTTAGAGATGGAGGAATTATAAAACCAATCAGGCACTCATCTTGGGTTTCAAATTTGGTTCCTGTGAGAAAGAAGAATGGTGATATCAGATTGTGTGTGGACTTCAGAAATCTGAATATGGCATCTCTCAAGGACAATTATCCTCTAGCCAATATGGAGGCTATATTGCATAAGGTGATAGGGTGTGAACTGCTGTCCATGATGGATGGGTTTTCAGGGTATAACCAGGTTAAAGTCAAGGAGTCTGAGCAATATAAGAAAACATTTACAACTCCTTGGTGAACATATGTATACATATGAATGCCATTTGGTCTCACTAATGCAGGAGCGACTTTCCAAAGAGCTATCAATGTGGCATTTGCAGATCTGATCAATGTTATCATGATAGTATACCAAGATGATCTGACTGCTTATTCAAAGAAGGCTATAGATCATGTGCAACATCTGGAGAAGGTATTTATTAAAGCCCTTGAATATGGTATTAGTTTAAATCCAAAGAAGTGTCATTTTGCAGTCACAAAGGGTAAGCTTTTAGGACATATTGTTTCAAAGGAGAGAGTTAGAATAGATCCTAAGAGGGGTTGAAGCTATTGATAAAATTCCTATTCCTAAAACTGTTAAGGCTATACAATCATTCTTTGGACAAATTAATTTTGTTAGAAGATTTGTCTCTAATTTTATTGAGATCATTAAGCCCATATCAAAAATGTAGAAGAAAGGACAAAAAATGGATTGGACTGCAGAGGCTTTAGATGCTTTTATATCCATCAAAAGGGCCATCAAGGAGGCTCCTGTACTTAAGTCTCCATTTTTTGCAAAGCCTTTTCAGATTTTTTCATTTGCTTCAATGCATACTATTGCCGTTGTTATGTTACAAAAGAATAATGATGGTCACAAACAACCTGTGTCTTTCTTTAGTAAATCATTATAGGGGTCTGAATTGAAGTATGACATAATGGAAAAATAGGCTTTTGCATTGGTAAAGGCCACAAAAGCATTCAGACCATATCTTGTTGGAGGGAAGGTGATTGCTTGTCCCTCATGCTGCTGTTAAGGATATTCTGACACAGTCTCAAGTTATAGGGAAAAGATGCAGATGGATCAACAAGATTCAGGAGTTTGACATGGAGATACAGATCACTAAGCTAGTAAGAGGTCAAGGCTTGGCTAGGTTGATGGCAGAATCAAATATTGAAGCAAGTCAAGTATGTAATGTAGAAGAGGGGACTGCAATTGCAAGCATTAAGCACACTCCTTGGTATACTGATGTTATGCATTATCTTAAATACATGAAGTGTCCAGATGGATTGAGTGACAACCAAAAGAGAACTTTAAGGTTGTAGGCATCAAAGTATGTTTTCATGGATGGAGACCTATTTTGGAAGAACAATGATGGTATACTATTATTATGTCTGGATGAGTCATAGGCTAAGCATGTCTTGAGAGAAATGCATGGAGTTTGTGGAGGACATTATTCAGCAAAGACAACTGCACACAAAATTCTTAGGGAAGGTTATTATTGGCCAAAGGTTTTTAATGATTCTTTCACATGTGAGAAAGTGTGAGGCTTGCCAGAAGTTCCCCAAAAAATTGATGTATCAAGGAGCTTTGCCACTTCGACCCTTGCAGGCTGATGCCCCTTTTCATCAATGGGGAATTGATTTCATTGGAGAGATACATGAAAAATCAAGTGGAGGATACAAGTGGATACTGGTTGACACTGATTATTTTACTAAATGGGTAGAAGCAATCCCAACTAAACATGCTACAAGCAAAGTGGTGACAAATTTCTTGATGGACAACATTATCACTAGGTTCAGTACACCAATGAGGTTAATCACTGATAATGAATTGTGCTTCAGATCAGATGAGTTCAAAAGCTTTTGTGCCACATATGGCATTACTATTTCTTATGCAGCTCCTTACCATCCACAAGCTAATGGTCAAGCTGAATCTAGCAATAAGAGTCTTTTGAAGATTATAAGGAGGATGTTAGGACAGAACAAGAAGGCTTGGGATTCAAAGTTAAAATTGGTTGTGTGGGCTGATAGGATCACTATGAAAAGGCAATTGGAAAATCTCCATTTGAATTAGTGTATGGAGCACATGCTAGGATGCCTCTACAGAATTTGTTACTAGTTTACAAGTTTGTCTTACAGGAAGATGTGGAAGTTCCTGAGCCCATGGAAGACAGAATGGAGCAACTTGCTAAACTTGATGAAGTAAGGAGAGAGGCCCAAAGCCAAAACATGAAGTTACAGGCATAGATGAAATATATATTTGACAAGAAGGCAAAGAATATAAAATTTGAAGAGAATGACTTGGTGTTAATGTGGAATGCAAGGTGTCAAGAGAAAGGCGAGCATGGTAGGTTTGATGCCTTGTGGCTGGGACCTTTTGTTGTTGTTGGAAAATAGGGTGAAGACTCATATTATCTATAGAACATGTCTGGTGAAGGTCAGGAATTGCCTATTCATGGGAAATTCTTGAAGCTTTTCTTCTCTTGAGCAACACAGAGGATTAAGGGTTGCCAGTGCATGGACAACTCTTGCTCATCCTCTTTAAAATTATTTTCCATGCATAGTAGTTTAGGATTTTGTCCATCTCCATTTCACTTTCATTTTGCATTCATTCCCATTTTGCATTCATTTCCGTTGCCATTCATTCCATTTCCTTTTCTACTCTTTGGTTCATCTTTTTGCGTCTAGTTTGCTCACTTAAATATTTGGATCCTTGCAATGATTTTACTATCATTCATCCCCAGATGGAGCCACTATTGGAACTATTAAAATCTGTTGATTTTTTTCCTATCTTTCATACCCCCTGAGTCTTCATGTGATGTTTACCTTTGGCACTTTTCTCTCATTTTCATGATGCTTTACCCACATTTTTCCCTTTTTTCCCCATGGAATTCATCCATGTCTGCGTTTTCCACCTTTTGGTCCAAATCGGCATGAGTCTGTTTGGGTCTCCCCGACCCATGTTGTTTGTGTGTTAACATTCATTTATTGCAGGTGTTTCGGCAAGACCTTTTCTTTGTTACAACGAATGGCTTCTTCCTGTGGGTGGCTATTGGCATGACATTCATGCTATTTCGGCGACTGAGGATGAGCATATCTGCATGAGTTTGGCCTTCGGGCTGAGGTCTTAGCGATTTGTAATTGTCTTGGAGACTGGCAACTGAACGATGCATATCGGGGGGAGTCATAGCTATCATTGTAAGGTCTTGGCGAGTGACCTTCGGTCTCGTCGACCTTACACATGATTTTTCTTTGAATAAACTTTTGGTGAGACTATGGTGGCTTCGGCGAAGAAGGTGTGTCTCAGCGACGGAGCAAAAGGTTTCTCTCAGTTGGCTATCGATGAAAGGTCTTGGCGAAGTCGAGTTGTTACACCGACCAACAACATAAAGGGATTCGATATAGATATGAGTTAAGATTTTTGGCATGTGGTCTCGGCGAGTGACCTTCGGTCTCACCGATCGAAAGCAATGAGGGACATTGTCGGCATAAAAAATGATTTGTCTCACTGACACTCAAGGATGCTTGAGGTTTTCGGTAACACATTGGGTTGCTCTGTGATATGTTTCTCTGATATTGGAAGGCTATAGCAATAGTGAATGAAACAAAAGGGTATCTCGGTGAGTAGCTTGTTGGTGTCTCTATGAATGAATAACACATTAAAGGATACGTGGACTCTCAAAAAAATAAAGGCTTACATGATGTCTCCCCGATGGTTAAAGGTTATAACGACATGCAAGATGAATAAGTGACTTTCGGTATACCCGATGAATTCTGTGGGACTTCTCCCCGATGTTACCTTGTCTTGGTGAAAGCAATTGAAGGATAAATTTCGGTGTGAGTGTGCTTGTGTCATGGTGATATGCATAATAGATGAGGATTCTCGGTAAAACTCAAGGCGGTCGACATAGGGTCTCCCCGATATCTATGAGCTATAGCGAAGCGGATGAAATGAAAAGTACAGTTTGGTGAAAGACTTCTTGTGTCTCGGTGACTTGGAAGTAATAAAGGACTTTCGGCTTGACAGAGTGAGTTCGATATGTTGTCTCCCTGATATTAGAGTGTTACAATGAAACAAAAGGGGAACAAAAGGATACTATATGGCTTCGCTGTGACAAACCGAATGCTATAGCGACATACAGGAGGCGAAGACATATATCGGTAATGCAGAAAATGATCTAACTGACATCTTAGTGACTCTGATGGGTCATGGTGAATGCGAGCACAGTGAACATAGGATGATTAGTGATTGAATTTCCTTCAGCATAGTTAGCGATATGTCTCGCCAATTGTCTCACTGATGAACAACAGAAATACAAATCTTGTGGCCGACATATAAACTACTAAAATAACCATTGCTGGCTGACTTGATTGGAGCCTGAATTCTATGGAGGGCCGACATGGAATTTCATTATGATTTATTTTCTTGATGCTGGTGTATAAATAGGCACTTTGTAATTGTAAAAGGGCCCGAGTTATTTAGATATTCGATACACAACAAGTAGATAGAGTAGAGTAAAATTATCAGATCAGAAACTATTGTTGGATGATTTTAGAATGGAGGTATTTATGAAAATTAGTTAATGTTGCTGCATTTTTCTGGTGTCAATTGTCTATTGAATTTAATGAAAATACTGCTAAGTTGTCTCCAAGATTGATGTTTTTTGGTTGTTTAAATTGTCATAACAAGTTTATGTTCAGTTTATCGATGCACATTTTTTTATCTATGTGATTAATCAATTGGTTCTTTCAAGCAAAGATTAAATCCTTTTAGTTGATCATAGTAATCACAGAGATTCAACTGGATTGTTTAAGTAGAGCTTAGAAGTTACAATATTGCATGTTTATACAAGTTGTAAACAGAATGTATGCCAGATAATTTGAGTTTTCTCCAGAGAGTGTTGCTCATCTTGATTTCATTTGACTCTGCATACCCAACAAGGCACTGGTCTCTACAGTTTCATCATTAAGATTCATTTATTCTCTTTATATCAGTTAATTGAGCATTTTTAGGATTTAGATCAGAAGATTGCTATTGCTTTCAAGTTTTATTTCATTTGTTCACCTCCATTTGCCACTATGAACAAATTGCTGAAAGAGGTATAATCATAAGTCTACTTAATTCAAAGAGGTACACCCGCCCAAGGTTTAGCAACACCTAAAGAATAGAAGGTCGAGTTCTCTTGACCTTGTTTATTACCCTAAAGTGTATCAAGAGATTGGCAACCTCTTGAGGCATTCAGCCTGCATTTTTGAGAGCTAACAGAGGTGATGAAGAGGATACATACACTTGAGTCCCATTGTGTGTATGATCAATCAAAATATAGCTTCCATATAGGTTCCTTATATATCATAAAGATGGACTCATTTGGAAAATCAGTGACTAGAGGACGTGTGCCCATGATAAGAGCTTTAACAAGTTTATCTATGATTACTTGACCATTGATTACTTTACAATCCACATACTCAATTGTGAATTCACTTAGCAACATTACCAATTTAACCATATGACCTATAAAATTAGTCCTAAAAAGGAGATACTTATGGAAATTGACTCTAGAGATGAGCTTGATTTGATGGTTGAGTATGTATTGCCATATTTTTAGAGAATTTAATATGATAGCTAGGAATTATTTTCTTGTAGGAGAGTAATTTAGCTTAGACCCAACCAAAGTATGACTAAAGCAATATACAACCCTTTACTTTTTGTTCTCATCATGTTGGGCTAAGAGTTCCCTCAATGCAACTGATGTAGCAAATATGTAGACCAAGAGGGGTTTCCCTTGAATGGAAGGAATGAGAATTGGTGGTGGTGTTGGGTATTCTTTGATTTTATTGAAGCCTTATTGACAAGAGGCTATCCATTGAAATATTGTATCCTTGTAGAGAAGATGGGTGAATGGTTGATATTTATCTGCAAGTTGAGTAATAAACCACCTAATAGATTGAGGCTTACCTTGTAGACTCATCAATTGCTTTAAAGTTCTTTATGGAGGCATGCCAATGATAGGGCCCTATTTTCCTTAGAAAAAATATTTTACCTTTATTCTTTTTACTTGTTTGAAGCTAGTTTTAATAAATTTTTAGTTAGTGGGCCTATCTTAAATGTAAGGTAGGTTTTACTCATTGTATTTTTTTATTTTATATTTTTCCAATTGAGCATTCTTTATGAGGAAGTTCAAGAATTTATCCATATTTTTATTTTTTTAAGTATAATAGTATCCTTTGTGTGTTTTTAAAATATTTAATTTATATATTAATTTCTTCTTTTATTTTGAAAAGCATCCTCATAGTAGTTCACATGCACATCAAACTGAGTCTTTTCTCTTATTTTTTGGGTTTATTTTGATTGAAATATCTTTATATGATAACAAATCTACAACATGGAGTATTCTTGTGTGATATTTTACTCATTACATTATCTTATATTGATCCCATCACCACTCATCCCCAAAATTTTATCTCAATCCTTAGATCTCTCATTCATCATCCTATATCAAATCTCTAAGTGTAAAGTTGACCCAGGTCATTTCTAAATTGAATTTTATAACTTGGTCAAATCACTCTTATTAGCCATTGTGAGATAAATTAATACAATTTTTTTATATGTTCATTTATAAATCACCTAGCAATCATAATAAAAGAGTGTTCAAATAGAATAATCATAGAGTATATTTGATTGCATCATCATCTTAGGTATATTGCATACATACATATTTTCTTTGATCATTATTACAAAGTCATTGATAAATCCACTTAGGTTCTTGATGGAGGAGATCACAACCTTTGATTAAAAATTCCTCAAATAGGGTATGTAGACATTGCCCCAATTTAGATACATGTATAAGTAGTTGAGGCCTATTTACTATGGTCATTCATTCCCCATTAGTTCACTTTCATGGGTCTAAGTTTAATTATATCCATTAGATCATTTTGCAAGGATGGAGATCAATTATGTAGGTACAAATCTAAAATATAATAAAGAGCAATCATTTTGCATATTTTGAGGCACCTATCTAACAAAGCCTTAAACTATTAACACATTGACAAATCAATTACTTCAATATCTTCATCTACATAATTAATAATAAAAAAATCTAAATATTTTATGCCAAGAGGCATTATATAATGGAATTAAGTGGAATAATATTATTGCATACATAAAAAAAAAAACATATCCAACATATATTTAAAAAATAAATTATAAAATAAACATTTAATAAATATAATAAAATAACTCTTAAGTAAACTTGCATATCTATCTTTAGGAAATTCTATCTAAAAATAATTAAGAGTTATCCTTCTCAGAGCACCTAGTCAACTTATATATGAAAAAATTATTTAAAGAGATAGAGATAGAGATAGGGTGAGAGAAAGAGAGAGAAAGGGATGGAAGGAGATATATCCCTCTATCTCCATTTCTATCTTTTCCTCTCTCCATCTCTTTATGTCTCTATATCTCTCTTCTTTTCTAAATATTTTTATCACTCCCTAGGTGGGTGCAAAAAGTTGGGGTGCCAAATTGTGGCCAATTTTTTTTAAAAAAATTAAAAGGCTATAACGTGAGCACATTATAATGTGCTCGCATTATGGCTTCATGTGATTGAGCCCAAGGCTCAGTCACAAAGATCCTATAACGTGCTTGCATTATAACATGAGTGCATTATAACACACTAACGCTATAATGTGAGCGTGTTATAGCCTATTATAACAAAAAGAGCACATCCAATTCATTTCATTTTCACTATCATTTTTTCTTTCCCACGGCTAGCAAACCCTTTCATTGCATGCTTGCATTCTGGAAGCATCAAATCTTCCAATTTCTTCATCGAATCTTCGCAATTTCTTCAATAGGATGTTTCCACATCAATGGGGAGGTCAAATAAATAAGGATTTTTTGTGAATTTGTGAATTTGTTGTTAAATAGGTAAATTTATATTGTTTTTTATGTTCATTTCTTTAGTTTATAGGAGTTGATAATCAACTTTAAATTCCTCCTCAAAATCCTTCTCCTTGTGAACAAGCACATGAACAAAATCCTCAAAAACCACAACAACAAACTCCAACAATTCCTCAACATCCTCTTGGTACCTAGCAAAATTTAATGGGGGAAATTAAAAACAATAAAAGCTAGATTGAGAAGTTAATTGCGAGGTTGAACGATCCTGTAAATTCAACCTTGGAAAGAATATTTTCAAATTCACTTCAAGCCATGTTAACACATGTAGATGTAATTAGCAAGCAATTAAGTGGTTGGGAGGATAAGAGGCAGGAGTGTAACATTTTTTATGTAGATAAATTATCATATAAAGAAGTAAAAGATGAAAAAATTAAAAAATATGATTTGTGCTCACTATTCTCTAACCCATGCACAAATCAAACTCTTGACCATAATAGAAAGGCATTTCCTATTCATTGGTGCAACCACGAAGGGATTAGGAAATTTTTTTTGGATAGGTGGTGGATGGTTTTTGACCATCTACCATGCAACAATAATGAGGTCCCCCAATATTTATTGAGGAAACTCTACTGTGAGTTCTTCCTCAACAAAATCCCCAACTATTTTGATATGTGAGACTTTCAAGGGAGAGATGGTGGGTCAGCACAAGATAGACTAGGTGCACATCACAATCCTCAATGGAAAGGGAGAGGAGCACTCACTATGTCGTCTTATGAGCACATTGTTATCCCTTTCATTGTGAAGGAGAGTGTTGAGCTGGACACTCTACAGTCTATTAGCTCTCTAACCCATATTATCATCTAGTGTGCTAGTCCTGTAGTACAATGCCAACTAGGGGAGAGTTTGAGGGGTAGGGTTCCACCCCATTCTTGTCAGGTTTTCAAGTTGGCTTGTACATATGATCCCATAAATAGTCAGGAGGTTGGTGTGCAGGATATGTTTGCAACTATGGAGTGAGTGATGGCAGAGGACATTTTGAATAAGGCTTTCGGCATCGATACTCAGGTAAATGTTAGCATGTTCATTGAATTGAATTTATTAAATTTCATTTTTAAAATGCAAGATTAACTAATTTAGTTTAATGATTGTAATTAAATTTTAGGGTCACAGTGTTGATACTAGATATACTGGCCATCCACCTATTTTTCACTCCACTACATCTATTGAGGTATGTAACTAGTAAATAATTATAAATATTACATGCGAATAGCATTGTTATATGAATGGTATTCTAATATCTGATTTTGGATGTTGAATAGGTTAATATTGTAGGTTTCACGGGAACACCTCCCAATGCCAATGGAGTACAAACCTTCATGCAGGTAGTAAAATAAAGAGTTTAGCTAATGAATTTTACTTAATAGATTTGTGTAGTTTATATTCATATCATTGATTACATTGCATTGAACATATTTAAAACTCAAAGAAGTACTTCAAATTGCATAACTAATAACCAAATGTTGATAGATGAAAAAATTTCAAATACAATATAGTTTTTTAGAAAGTCAACATAATAAGTGATGCAATTACTTCACATATCATAAGTAATAACTAGGAGCAAATTCCAATTACATATGCTTGTCATGGCATTCCATGAGACCACATTTTATTGAGGCATTTTTTCAAATAGTTCACTACCTTTTCTATGCTATGGATGCTTGGAAAAAATCTATGGAAGAATAATAGTAAGCAATAGCATAGAAAAGGAAATGAGTTGTTTAAAAAAATGCATCAAAGAAATGTGGTCTCACGGTGTTGTCCACCACCATGAGACCACTTTATTTGAGGAATTTTATCAAACATCTCACCGCCTTTTCTATGCTACCACATTTTCCATACATGTATACCAAAGAATTTATCAAAAATTTCACTTCCTTTCTGCTATGGCTAAAAGCCTAAAATAGGTGCTTTCCAACAAACTATGGATGCTTGGAAAAAATATATCAAAGCATAATAGTAAGCAATATCATAAACAAGGCAGTGAGTTTTTTGAAAAAATTCCTTGAAGAAATTTTGTTAGATCATGGTGATGGAATGCCATTCCATCACCATGGGACCACATTTCTTTGAGGTATTTTTTCAAACAATTCACTGCCTTAAGAATAGAAACCAAGCCTTTAGCCAAAATTCCCCTCCAAATCCTTTTCAAGGTCCTCATCCTCATCCTCAATTTACCAATCCATGGAATCTTCCACATCTTATTCCACTTGTTTATATCCCCACCCTCCCTCTTCATGTCACGATCCCTCTCCATCTCATAACCAAGACCACACTATACCATCCACCCCATCCCAACATAATACCATAAAGAAGGAAATGAACTGTTTGAAAAAATTCCTCAAATACATATGGTCTCATGGTGATGGAATGCCATGACACATTTTTTTGTCATGGAATTCCATCACCATGAGACCTCATTTCTTTGAGGAATTTATGCAAATAGTTGACTTCCTTCTCTAAGCTACCACATTTTTTGTACATGTCTACCAAAGCATTTTATCAAATGGTTCATCACCTTGCTGCTATGGATAAAATCCTAAAATAGGTGCTTTCGAACAATCTATGGATAGGGAAAATAATAAGAAATATATAGTTCAATAAGTATTCAAAATTTTGTTCATTATCTCATACATTATAAGACATGATCTGCATCACTATTGTAGTTTTTGTGATTGAATAATTTGTTGTTTTATTTTTAGATGTTGCAAGTGGAAATACCTCTAAATGTTCATAGGGAAATGGAGCTTGGTGTTTCTTTTGATATATACTCCTCAATGCCTCTCACAGGGGTATGAGGAAGATTACTAAATTTCAAATTACATTCATCATTATAGCTATTAGTTAGTGAAAAATCAAATGATTATTCATTCATAATTTAATTTCTATTTTGATGGTTTCTATTGGACTTCAACATGCCACAACATGGGCATGCAAATATTTCCCTTGAGGAGAGTGATCATCTAGTGGCGGTAAGTGATTATTTTGTTAAATATATCATTTTTTAAATGTAATTTCTGTATATTAATGTCTTTACTTGTTATTGTAATAGATAAGGCTTGATGATGAACTAAACCCTAGGATGAGAAATAGGAGCACCCCTCAACCTTAGAGTAAATGAGTGACAGACTTATTGCCATCCACCCAAGCAGCAAAGGGCAAGAGTTTGTTTCGAGATCTTAGAGAGCAATGGCTTTTGATTCCAGGGTCCTTTGTTGTATACCTATATGGAATTTTTGGACATATTTTGTATTGCATATATTTGACATTGTATGCCTATATGGCATTCTTGTAAGCCTATATAGCTATTTTGTAAATATTTTATACTTATATCAACATATATTGATGTATGCCTACATGGCTATTTGGTTAATATAAATATTTTTTATTGATGGTGTCCATATTTTCATTATAAATCCATGCTTCAATAGATATGAGTTACATGTATTCAAGTGTATACTTTACAACTTACATGTATACTTTGTGACTTACATTTATTCCAATGTATACTTTGTGAATTGCATGTCTTCATGTGTATACCTTGTATTCATGCATATACTTTGTATTAATATGTAGACTATGTATTCATGTTTATACTTCAAGGCTTACATGTATTTGATAACTTGTGATTCACTTATTCATAAGTATGCTTCACTTATTCATGTGTATACTTATTAATTGGCTAGACCTAGCATTGCTCATTGTTGTCCTTCATGGTTTATCTTGAATATTTATTAATTGATGCTAAAAAAAATCAATATTTCCAAAATGATTCACCAATGATTTATCATTTACTTATGTGCTAATTCAATAAGGAATCCAAAGAAGAATTCAAAAGAGATAAAGTAAGGAGGAGAGGGAATATAGATATTTATAGTGTCACCTATTGTACCTTCTCTATACAAACCTTTAATGGCTCTTGTATGCTTTTTTATTCCATTTTCTACTTTTCATATCCCATTTTCATAGGTGGATCATCACTTCTCTCATTTTTTTTTCCTTCTCCTCTTCTAGGTCCTCACCTCCACTTGTGGTATTCTAAAATAAGCTCTAGTTTGTGGTGGGAACCTACTAAGATTCAAAGAAGTCATTAGTTTCTCCCTTAGTTGTTTTGGGTGATTTTATTATTTCTTGGCTGGTTACAATGTATTTGATAGTTAATTTTATGGAGATGGAACCTCTCATTCTTTGCAGTAGAACATTTTAGGTAGATTCCTCTTCAATAAGAGCTAGAGTTAATTGTTTCTTTTTTTTCTTTGAAATACTCATTGGAGTGGGGTCAAGATACTTTTAAATGAAATATATGGCTGAGTAGATGCATAGGTTGTGAATTTTTCTAGCACCAAATCTACCTATTTAATTAGCTACTTGGTTTGGAAACTTGGAGGTTTTGATTTTTACTCCTTTTTCATCACCAAATGATATTATTGTTATTTCACTTACTTGGATTTGTGGGTTTTTTGCAGTGAAGGAAGAGGTAGGATTGAAATGATCCTTCTCATTTATTTCATCCCATTTATTACCCAATGAAAAGTGACTTGGTTTTTCCACCATGTGTCCAACTTCTTGCCAATATTTTCACCAATTACTTATTCTATATGTACTCCAACCTAGCTTCTTCAAAGAATGCATTTTAATTATAGGTGATATGCAACAAATTTCTTCTAGAATATTTGATATAATTATGAAAGAGTAGGAATAGGGGTTGTAATATCTCATGTATCAACACATATTTAAACCTTTTCATTGGGATGTTTTTAGCTTCTACTTATGGTCAAGGCTCTAGAGTGAACTTATTAACATCATTGTTCTTGGTTCTCTTTAGCTAGGTCATAAGCCACCATGTGGGCTCATATTTCAATTGATCTATGATTATTTTGTTGCAAGAATGGAAAGATTGAAGGTGTTGTCATTGATGTCAACTGATCAAATGGTTATCTACTAGTTGATGTTGGTTGTATATGTTAAGGATATTAAGAAAATTGTAATAAAGATATGTTGCAAGTGTTCTATGGTTGCTCCAGTTTTTGGTCTGGATTTTCTCCTATGGTTGTGTGGATCAGATATGTTGTTCATGGATGTGAGAAGGTGCTATATTTAGATTCTTGGTTTCTATTTTTTGGTATAGTGCAAGTTGTGTTCACCAGTTGTGAACTCTAATTCTCTTTGATTTTGATTGAGGTCCGAGAGAAATGGCATTGGTTTGGATTTCTCTTTGATGAAGACTTATGTCATATGGTTCTAAAGTTGAGTTTCCCTGATTGTATTGAAGTTAATTTCAACATTTGGAAAGTTCTTTCTTAAGGGTTCTATGTGTTTTACACTAGTTTGGCCGACCTTGTGTGAAATACTACTTTCGAGAATGATGAAGCATGTTGGATCTATTTGGGTCCCTACAAAGCATGCATTTGGGTAGCCCTCATTCTAATTCCACCCTAGGATGTTTTGGTGCTGACCTAATTTGAATTTCGATTTGGATAGCTGACTTTGGATATGTTCTAAAGTTGAAGATGGTATAAATACAAGATGAGTTAGTAATGAAAAATATATAAGAGCAAAGAAGAAGCATGATAAGAGAAAAGAGATAGTCCAGTTTTGTGCAACATTGATTCTATTCAGTAAGAGTGTGTGTTGAGAGTGTGGGAGATCAGTGCAAAGCTTAATGATGAGTTTCTAGATGCAATGAGCAGAAGAAAAAATCTATCATTCATGCAATTTGATCAAGTGATAGTGGTGGAATTATTTGTTGCATTGGGATTGTAGTCTCTCTGTAACAAGTATTCTTTGTATCTCTATGGCAATGAGCCCTCCAGGTTGTATCCATGTTGGACAGTGAGTCCTTGTTTTGGACAGTGAGTCCTTATTTTAGGCAGTGAGCCTTTTTGTAATCGGTTTTGATATTCTCTATAGTGTGAGCTAATCCTCACTATGGTTTTTCCCTCATTGGGTTTTCCACATAAATTTGGTGTTACTGTGTTTATGGTTTGCATTTGAGTTTTTGCAATTAGAATTTGATGATTAATCATTCAAGCAGTATTAAGTATTTGTTTCAGTGATTGAATTAAAGGTTTAATTCTGTGACAACTAATTCACCCCCCCTCTTATTTTTCCTATTCAAAAATTGGTATCAAAGTGCAAGGTTCCTTGGTGAAGAGCTTAATCGTTTGAGGAAGGTCCAAGATGGCTGGAAAAATGGTTTTTGATTATCCGATATTTGATGGAACTAACTATGGTATCAGGAAAGTATTGATGGAAGAATATCTGAAGTATTATGTATATGATGTGGAGAATGCTTACAAAAATCCTTAAACTCCTCTTGCTAATAGTCTAAGTACACCTGAAGAGATCAAAGCACACGAAGTGAACAATAAGGAAAAATTCATCTTGAAGAATATTCTGGTACATTTTGAGTTGATTAAGGTTCAAAATTTTAAAACAGCTAAGGAAGTTTGGGATCCTTTGGAAAGAGTGCATAATGGTGATGAAAGAGTTAAAGAACCAAAATTACAAAACTTGGAAACACAAATTGATCTTCTACATACATCTAAAGATGAGAATATTAAAGCTTATGTACAAATATTGGATGAGATAGTGGCCAGAATGAGAGGACTTGGTGCTACTATAGATGAAGATAGGATTGTAAAGAAGATTCTCATAACTCTCCCTGATGCTTACAATGAGAAAGTGAGTGTTATTGAGTAGAATATAGATTATAAGACTTGTACTAAGGATCAACAGTTGGGATTTTTGATCTTATGAGATGAGGAAGTCGTGTCTAAGGAATGGGTGCAAATCAGAGACTACTTTTAAAGCTACAAAAGATGAAGATTTGGATGAAGAAAGCTTTGATGAAATAGAAGACAACTTTGTAAGAAGAATGAGAAAATGCTCTAGTAATTATGAAGGTAAGTTTCCCTTTAAATGATTTAGTTGTGGAGAAATAAGTCATTATGTTGTGAAGTGTCCAGAAAGAGCTAAAAGAAATAAACCACGATATGAGAAAGAAAGGAAAGGGAAGAAGATTAACATAGCTTATTATGTGAATGAGAATGCTAGTAAATATGATGAGGATTTAGAATATGAAGATTCTAATGACTATGAATGCTTATTCTTGGAAATTAAGGATGAACCTACTACTAATTCTTTAAGACGTAAAAGAAAGACCTTCAAAGAAGGAGAAAAATGGAGGTATGGTTACCGCTCCCCTACATGCTAAAAAAGAAAAGAATTTCTGGGTAGTTGATAGTGGTTGTTCACATCACATGAATGGTGATAAGAGTAATTTTTTTAAGCTTGAAAAATATGATGGAGGCTTGGTTATGTTTGGAGATGATACTAGTGCTAAAATCTATGAGATAGATTTAGTAAGTTTTGATGGAAAGCATCATACTGACGATGTCTACTATGTAAGGGTTTAAGGCATAATTTGTTGAGTGTTGGTCAAATGTGTAAAAAAGGATATGATATTATGTTTAAGGATGAGAGATGTGAGATCTGGAAAGGATCCAGAACATTGATTGTTATGGGAAAGAAATATGGAGGGAATATTAATCTAAGGGTGTTGATGGACAATGTTTTATGACTTAGATTAATGATAGTTGGTTATGGCATAGGAGAATGTGTCACATGAATTTTGATAACTTAGAAAGGATCAGTGTTCATACCATGAGAGATTTACCAAGAATTAGAAATCCTATTAATGCTATTTGTAGGAATTGTTAGTTTGGAAAGAAAGTGATAAATTATTACAAATCGAAGGAACAGTCCACTACCAGACTACTGCATTTAGTTCATACAAATATTTATGGTCCTATGGGAGTAAGAAGTCTACTTGGTGAAAGGTACTTTATGCTTTTAATTGATGATTATTCAGATATACATGGGTTACATTTCTTAGAGAGAAATCAGATGCATTAGATAGATTCAAGTCATTCAAAGCTATGGTTGAAAATGAAGTAAATTTGAAGATAAAATGTTTAAGATTTGACAGAGGTGGAGAATTCACCTCCCATGAGTTTAAAATGTTTTGTGAAGTGCATGGAATAAAGAGATAGTTATCTTCTCTAAGAACTCCTCAATAGAATTGAGTTGTTGAAAGGAAAAACAAAATAGTTCAAGAGGTTGCTAGATTGATGATTACTGAGGCTAGTTTACTGGAATTTTATTGGAAAGAAGCTATTCATACTGGTATTTATGTATTCAATCAAGTTCAAGCAAGAGAAAATAGTACAAAGAATCCCTACGAGCTATGGCATGGATGAATTCCTACTATTAAATATTTCAAAGTATTTGGAAGCAAATGCTATATCAGAAGAGATGAGGAAACTTTGGTTAAGTTTGATGCAAGAAGTGATGAAGGAATTTTTCTTGGATATTCTACTAATAGCAAGGCATATAGATGTTTCAATAAAATACTAAGAAAGATTGTAGAGAGATTGAATATGAAGGTTGATGAGAATGAAGAATCCTATTGACATTGACAAATATGTATCCGATGAGCATGATTGTGTAAGAATAAAATAATTTGTGGAAGAATAAGAAAAATATGAGCAAGGGAAGAACGATGAAAAGAATGAAAAAAAGAAGAAGATTCTCTAGTGATGTCCCCTAAGACATTGAAATATGTACAAAAGAATCATTTAGAAAGAGAGATTATTGGAAACAAGGAAAAAGTCATGTTGACCAAAAGCAGAGCTACTGCTGAAGTAAATCTATGTCTATTTTCTAAGATTGAATTGGAGACTATAGGTGAAGCTTATAAAGATGAACACTAGAAGGAAGCTATTAAAGAAGAACTTATGCAGATTGAGAAGAATCAAAATTGGGAATTGATCCCAAGACTAGCAGACAAAAAAATCATTGGATCAAAATGGGTATTCAAAAACAAGTTGAATGAGAATGGATAAGTTGTTAGAAAAAAAGTGAGGATTGTGTGTAAAGGCTACTCATAGGTAGAAGGTATAGATTTTCAGGAAAATTTTGCTTCGGTAGCACGAATGGAATCTATAAGGATGTTCTTGGCATTCGTTGCTCATAAAGACTTTAAGGTCTATCAGATGGATGTCAAGTCAAAATTTTTGAATGGTGAACTAGAAGAGGAATTTTATATGGAACAACCTGAAGGATTTTAGTTAACAGATCAACCAAATATGGTGTGCAGATTGAAGAAAGCTTTATATGGGTTGAAGCAAGCTCTTAGAGAATGGTATGTGAGGTTAGATAAGTATTTGATTCAATAAGGCTTTAACAAAGGTATGAAGGGTAGTAATTTATACTTTAAGATTGAAAATTGTTAGAAACCAAGATCTGAAATGCAAACTAGAAAAGCCTTCCACAAAAGAGAAAATCAAAAAAAGCAAGAGCTTTGCAAAAGATGTGCAAAATATTATTATTCAGGAATTCATAATTACATGAGATGATTTGCTTTATAAAAGCAAAGTATGCATAACCCTAATCGTATCTTGAGCAACAAGATAGCTCAACAAGATAAGGATGAGAATAATAAACCTAGGAATTAAATATTACCTAAGTAAAGTTATGCAAGTGTTATTAAATATTAATTACATTAAAACCCCCCCATAAGTGAAACTTAGGGAGACTAAAAAAGAATGCACCTAAAAATAAGATGAATGCAGGAAAGCATGAATGGTTCTCGGCAACAAGGCGTGATTAGGTACCCAAGTAAAAATGCAATAATGAGGTAGAGAAGGAAAACCCAGTGGGACAAAACCCCCCTACAATGAGATGACTGCTGCAAAGAAGCATTGGAAGAACACTATGTAGTAACACTGGAACTGCAATCTAACAAGCAAGGAAAGATACTTCTATCTACAAGAAACCAAAGTGGAATCAAAATAATGTGACAACAGACCCAATGCCACAGAACACTCAAAAACTCACAAATTGGAACAACCCTGGAATCTATGAAGTAATAGTAGATGAAATGATGACAGAACCTAGAAACCGTGTATCTTGATGCCGATGCCAAACTGAGACTAAAACTCTTCCATGGGAACAAATACCATAAAGACTCTAGAACATTAACCATAAAAACATGGCCCTCAAACTAAGAAGGGCCTAAACCAATGTGGATCAAGAACCATGAACTCTCAATCTAAAGTGTGAACCGAAGTGAGTTTGATATGTGTCAAGCTAAGACAAGAATGTGGCCAAAAGAAACTAAGAAACTAGATATAACCCATGCGAGCTATCATCATAATAAGATGGAGATGGAGATCAAAGTGCATGCACACTCTAATCAGATTATTATACAAGAAACCCCCTTGATGGAACTTTATCTCAATTCATTTATTACAATAACCCAATGATTGTAAAAGGAGAGAATGCTAATGTGCATAAACATAAAATAAAATTATGTGGCACTGAAATGAAGTACAAATATTCAAGTTTCACCTTTCCAACTGCCAAAACATCCAAGTAATCTCCAAAACACCCATCAGGACAAATATGGAATAACGATCAACCTGGGATAGATTCAAAAAAAAGTGCATTGACAGCAAAATAGAGCTCCTCAATACCTTTCCAAAGCCGTAAAGATGGCGAGAAACAAAGATCGTGGCAAAAAGTTATGAGCTCATAAGCCAAAAATGAATATATGATTTTAAACAGCAATAAATGTAGATAAACAAAAAAATATTGATAACTAAACTACACCATAGGATAGTTCCTAGAACCATCTTTCCAACGGTATCACGTTTGCACGATTTTGACATTGTGGGAAAAAGTTATGCCCGTTTTCGTGAAAACTATTCCAGAAAGGCCAATCTCACCTACAGGGCCCCCAGGGGGCTACAAAAAATGTCAGCCCCTGGTCCTATGCATGACCATGGGCTAGCGGGTTGGGGCTTTGATGAAGCCCTTCATCCTACATAGGACCATGGGCTGAGAGCTAGAGCAGCCAGGGGTTGAGCGCAAAGTGCCTAGTCCCCCATACGACTGCGGTTGGTGGCAAAGAGTCTGCAGGGGCTGGGCGGAGTGCCCCCAGTACTCCATGTGACTAAGGCAGAGCATAGAGGGGCTTGCAGAGGCTGTAAGGTAGCTGGTGGCGGACCGACAGTGAAGGTCGGTGGTGGTGGTGGGTCGGTGGCCGCTGGGCGGCAGGAGCCTTTTGAATTGGGAGCACTGGCACAGATCCCAAAAAACACCTTTTTTAAAAAAAATCATTTTTTGTGCCTTAGAGTGCATGTTGGGGAGGCTGTATGGCCTCCCTAGCAAAATTTTTTTCCTTAGAAACAACTTTCTCCAAAATCAACGAAATGAAAGGCGATCTTAGGGTTTTTGGCCTCTATGAACGCAATGGTGACCTTCGTTTGTGCTCAAACTGCTCCAAAAAATTAGCTACCTCCAGAGCTTGGAAAAAATCTCCTAGCTTGAAACCCTCATGGATCTAGCAAACGATGGCCAAAATCAGCAAAATAAAAGCCAATCCTGACTTTTTCTAGCTCTCTGAATCCAATGGTGAAGCTCGATCTGATCCAAGACGCTGCATAGATGAACTCAAGGCATGATACCCTCAAGGAATCCCGAACGAACTCTGCAATGATTTTCTCAAAAAATCTAAGAAGGGGCTCCAAATTGAGGCTCTGATACCATGCTAGAAACCAAGATCTGAAATGCAAACCAGAAAAGCCTTCCATAGAAGAGAAAATCAGAAAAAGAAAGAGCTTTGCAAAAGATGTGCAAAATATTATTATTCAAGAATTCATAATTACATGAGATGATTTTCTTTATAAAAGAAAAGTATGCATAACCTTAATCTTATCTTGAGCAACAAGATAGCTCAACAAGATAAGGATGAGAATAATAAACCTAGGAATTAAATATTACCTAAGTAAAGTTATGCAAGTGTAATTAAATATTAATTACACTAACAAAAATGATAGAATCTTGATTGTAGTAGTGTATATTGATGATATTATCTTTGGAGGAAATGAAACTATGTGCAAGAGGTTTGTTGAAGAAATTCAAAAAGAATTTGAAATGTCTATGTTTGGCAAGATGAATTTCTTTCTTGAACTATAGATTAATCAAATAGAAAAGGGAATTTTCATTTCACAATCTAAGTATGTGAGATAAATGTTGAAGAAAATTGGGATGGATGGTTCCAAACTAGTAAGTACTCCTATGGTGACTGGATGTAAATTGGGAAAAGTTGATGATTCACCTAAGACTGATTAGAGCAAGTATAGATCTATGATTGGCAGAATATTGTATTTGCTTGCTACTAGACCAAATATAATGCATGTTGTCTATCTTGTGGCTATATTTCAATAAGAGCCTAAGGAAACATATGTTTCTTCTATTAAAAGAATTTTTAGATATTTGAAAGGAACTCTAGATTATGGATTATGGTATCCTAAAGATACTAATTTTACACTTAGTGCTTATACAGATGCAGATTGGGTTGGATGTGTAGATGATAAGAAAATTACAAGTGGTGGTGCATTCTTTATTGGATGTAGATTGGTGGCATGGTTGAGCAAGAAGCAAGATTTAGTCTCCTTGTCTACTACTAAAGTTGAGTATATTGTTGCTACATCTTGTTGTACATAATTTATATGGAAGAAACAAACATTGAAAGATATCACAGTAGTATATGATGATCCCATTTTTAATTTCTATGATAATACAAGTGAAATTAACTTTTCAAATAATCCTGTGATGCAGTTGAGGATGGAGCATATATCTATCAGAAATCATTTCTTGAGAGAGAAGGTCATGGAGAATGAAGTAAAGCTTGAGTATGTTCTGATGAAGGATTAGGTTACTGATATTTTAATGAAGGCTCTTCCTAAAGATACTTTTGAGTATCTCCATAATAAGTTGGGGCTTATTTCTCCTCCTTTCTTGAACTAGATGCATATGGAGTTGCATCAGTCCTGTGGATCTATGGATCTATCTTTCTTCTAGGTTGATGATTTGGTGGCTACCTCTCAGGGGGAGTAGGTAGTATCGGGTGTTGTCATTATGAGTATTTTTTTTCATGTCAAAGGAGAAATAAATGTAAAGTATTTTTTTTCCTTTTTCATTGATGTCAAAGGGAGAGAAGAAGCATGTGAAAAAGGAAAGAAATATTGGGAGAAGAATCATGTGAAAGGAAAAGAAATTATCTTCTAAACAGAAGAAACAAAAAATGTGTTCAGAGTTTGTACATTGTCTTTGATGGTTTTGCACATCATGTGTTGCCATCAATGAAAAAGGGGGAGATTGTTGCAATAATGGAAAGATTGAAGGTGTTTTCATTGATGTCAATCGGTTAGCTGGTTATCTATTAGTTGTTGTTGGTTGTATATGTCGAGAATATTGAAAAAATTGTAATAAAGATATGTTGTAGGTATTTTGTTGTTCCTCTGGTTTTTGGTCTGGATTTTCTCCTATGGTTGTGTGGATCAAATATGTTGTTCATGGTTGTGAGAAGTTGTTATATTCAGATTCTTGGTTTCTGGTTCATGGTATAGTGTATGTTGTGTTCACAAGTTGTGAACTCTAATTCTCTTTGATTCTGATTAAGGTCTGGGAGAAATGACATTGGTTTGAATTTATCTTTGATCAAGTTTTATGTTATATGGTTCTAAATTTGAGTTTCCCTGATTGTATTGAAGTTAATTTCAGCATTTGAAAAGTTTTTACTTAATGGTTCTATATTTTTTACAGTGGTGTGGCTCACCTTGTGTGAAATACTACTTTTGAGAATGATGAAGCATGTTGGATCTATTTGGGTCCCTACAAAGTGTGTTTGGGTTTCCCTCATTATAATTCCACCTTAGGATGTTTTGTCACCAACCTAATTTGAATTTGGATTTGGATAGCCTACTTTGGATATTTTCTAAAGTTGAAGATGGTATAAATACAAGATGAGTTAGTAATGGAAAATATACAAGAGTGAAGAAGAAGCAAGATAAGAGAAAAGAGATAATGCAGTTTTGTGTGATATTCATTCTATTCAGTAAGCGTGTGTGTTGAGAGTGTGGGAGATCAGTGCGAAGCTTAATCCTAAGTTTTTCGATGCAGTGAGAAGAAGGCGAACTCTATCATTCATGCAAATTGATCGAGTGACTATGGTGGAATCCTTTGTTGCATTGGGATTGTAGTCTCTCTGTAACAATTTTTTTGGTCTTCTTTGTATCTCTATGGTAGTGAGCCCTCCGGGTTGTAGCCTTGTTGGATAGTGAGTCCTTATTTCAGGCAGTGAGCCTTTTTGTAATTAGTTTTGATATTCTCTATAGTGTGAGTTAATCCTCACTATGGTTTTTCCCTCAATGAGTTTTCCATGTAAATCTAGTGTTATTGTGTTTATGTGTTGGATTTGAGTTTCTACAATTGGAATTTGATTATTAATCATTTAAGTAGTATTAAGTATTTGTTCTAGTGATTAAATTAAATGTTTAATTCTATCACAACCGGTTCACCCTCCCTTCTCATTTTTCCTATTCAACATAGGTTTAGCTATAAATCTTTCAATTTTTTCCTAAAATCTTGAAAAAATTCCTCTTTACATCAATCATATTATTGTAAGAGCAAGGAGGATAATTAAAAAATGTCTTGCCCTTGATATACTTGAGGATGATCATACAAGATTTTAAGAATCATGTAGCCTTCTCATTTGTGATTAGAGCCATAATAGGAATAAGAAAGTTACCTAAATACTAATGAGTATGTGCAGGATCATGATGGGCCAAAAAGTGGCAATATGATGGGTATTTGTAGGGTATGTGGCTGATGACTTTTTTTTACCCAAAATTGATGAAATGAAAAGGGTTTTTAAAGGAGATTCTCAGCTTTCCACCAATATAAATTATTCTTTACTTTGAATTTAATAAATAATTATTATTCATTTTCTATTTGAATTACGACTAAAGTGCTCATTCATAGGCTAATTGAAAAATATCTATAGATTTCAAATGGTATCACATTTTTTGAATCCAAAAAATGCATCACATTCTATGCTTCACATACTATAGGATTAAAAAAAGAAAAATTGAATTTCATGAAGTTTTGACCAAGTTAAGGTGGTCAGACATACGAGTTTTTATATTTTTTTAAAATTATAATAAAAAATTCATAATTAATTATTTACTTGGAAAAAATTATAAAAAATATGCATCACATCAAACATGAGTCCTCTACTTATGTCTAAAATATTATTAAAAATATTATCATTTTATTGTGGTTAGGGTGGTTGGGACAACCACCTACTTCTTATTTTTCCTTTAAATTTAAGTACTCTTGCATTGAAATTTCAATTTTCACCAAATAGTTTTTAAAAATAAAGCTAGTAGTTTAGAAAATAAATTTAATTTTCTACAAATTCTATTCTTACATATTTTTGAAATAATATAGATAACTTATTCAAATTTTTACATCAAGTTGCCTAACTCTGATTTTTTTGAATTTTTTGCCACTTAAGGGCCTATTTTTTCCATAATCTTGCACATACCCTAATATTAATAATAATCAATTCAATGTAATTATGAGTTCCAAATAGTAATTGGATCATGAACCCTTCAAGAATGAAAAGGTTTACGCTTTCCTCAACTATTTTTACACCTAGATGTTTTACCTCTTTCATGCAATCATATGTTTTTGGTGTGGAAAACTCAGACTTGTCAACTGTCATGTGAATCTTTCTCTTTTCCTTTGTTTTCCATGCCATCATAAGGGATCGAGCCAGTTGAATGTAGCTCATAGTGATTTGGCATGTTTGGGTGCAAAAGAGGACCATGCCTAGCATAAACATACCCATTTGGATGTGTTGGAATAGTCGATTTGGTCATACGAGTTAGAGAATGAAAGTTGCACGACTTTGCAACTTTACACTGCTTGCATTTAACAACTTTTTCTTCAACTAAAAAGTTATCACCACAGGAAAATGCCTCTGAGATAGAAAAATCTGAGAGATTTTATTGTAGAGGGTCCTAACACAATCCCATATCCTTAGACAAGGAGCTTTTAAGAATCACGGTTACCAAGTAATAGCATGTCAAATATTGCAACCATTTTGCACTTTGGACTCTTAAGGGATCGAGTTGGTTGAACGTAGCTCAGAGTGATTCGATGTGTTTGGGTGTGAAAGAATACCATGCCTAGTGTAAACGTACCCATCCAGATGTGTTGGAATAGTCAGTTTGGTCATACAAGTTGCAGAACAAAAGTTGCACCACTTTGCAACTTTACACTCTTTGCATTTGACAACATTTTCTTCAACTAAAAAGTTGTCACTATAGGAAAATGTCTCTAAGATAGAAAAAACCAAGAGAGGTTATTGTAGAGGATTCTAACATGATTTTGTAGCCTCAGACATATAGTTTTTAATCATCACGGTTTCTAAGTAATATCCCACTAAATATTGTAGCCATTTTGCACTTTGGACTCTTAAGGGATTGAACAGGTTGAATGTAGCTCAGAGTGATTCAACATGTTTTGGTAAAAAAGAGGACCATGCATAACATAAATTTACCCATCTAGGCCTATTAGAATAGTCTGTTTGGTCACATAAGTTGTAGAATGAAAGCTGCACCACTTTGCAACTTTACACTACTTGCATTTGACAACTTTTTCCTCAACTGAAAAAATGGTCACCACGAGAAAATACGTTCAAGATAGAAAAAAATAAGAGAGATTATTTTAGAGGGGACCAACATAGTCTCATAGTCTTAGATAAAGAGTTTTAAGTGTCACAATTTTTGAGAAATAGTCGATCAAAGATTGCAGCCATTTTACACTTTAGACTCTTAAGGGATCGAGTCAGTTGAATATAGCTCAGAGTGATTTGGCATATTTGGGTATAAAAGAAGAAAATTCCTAGCATAAATGTACCCATCTAGATGTGTTGGAATAGTTGGTTTGGTTGTATGAGTTGCAGAACGAAAGTTGCACCACTTTGCAACTTTACATTGCTTGCATTTGACAATTTTTTTCTCAACTAAACAATTGTCACCATGGGAAAATGCCTCTGAGATAGAAAAAAATGAGAGAGGTTATTGTAGAGGGTCCTAATGAAATCCCATATCCTTAGACATATTTTTTAAGTGTCACAATTTCTGAGTAGTAGCTTGTCAAAGATTGTAGCCATTTTGCACTTTGGACTCTTAAGGGATCGAGTTGGTTGAACATAGCTCAAAGTGATTTGGCATGTTTAAGTGTGAACAAGGACCATTCCTAGTGTAAACATACCCATCTAGACCTATTGGAACAGTCCATTTGGTCACATGAGTTGCAGAATGAAAGTTGCACCACTTTGAAACTTTACACTACTTGCATTTGACAACTTTTTCCTCAACTGAAAAGTCGTCACCACAAGAAAATTATTCCAATATAGAAAAAAATAAGAGAGGTTATTGTATAGGGTCCCAACTTGATCCCATATCCTCAAAAAAAAAAAAAAATAACTATCACATTTTTTGAGTAATATCACATCAAAGATTGCAGCCATTTTGCACTTTGGACTCTTAAGGGATCGATTCGATTGAACGTAACTTAGAGTGATTTAGTGTGTTTGGTGCAAAAGATTACCATTCCTAGCATAAATTTACCCATCCACACCTATTGGAATATTCTATTTGGTCACACGAGTTGTAGAATGAAAGTTGCACCACTTTGCAACTTTACACTGCTTGCATTTGACTTTTTCCTCAACTAAAATGTTGTCACCACAGGAAAACACCTCTGAGATAGAAGAAATAAAGAGAAGTTATTGTATAGGGGCCCAACATAATCTCATAGCCTCAGATAAAGAGTTTGTAAGTATCACATTTTGTGATTAATAGTCTATCAAAGATTGTAGTCATTTTGCACTTTGGACTCTTAAGGGATCAAGTTGGTTGAACATAGCTCAGAGTGATTCGATGTGTTTGGGTGCAAAAGAGGATTGTACCTAGAATAAACGTACCCATATGGACCTATTGGAATAATATATTTGGTCACACGAGTTGTAGAACGAAAGTTGCACCACTTTGCAACTTTACATTGCTTGTATTTGACAACTTTTTCTCAACTGAAAAACTGAGAGGTTATTGTATAGGGTCCCGACATAATCCTATAGCCTTAGATAAGAGTTTTTAAGTATCACAGGTTTTGAGTAATATATCATCAAAGATTGCAACCATTTTGCACTTTGGTCTCTTAAGGGATCGAGCTGGTTGAATGTAGCTCAGAGTGATTCAGCGTGAAGGGTTACAAACTCATAACTTACAAGGTACCTAAGGACTCTTGATATCACATGCAAACCTATATCAACCTTGAAAAAATTCCTTTGAACTTGAATATTAGAGAGCAACATCTTTGAAGTTAGCAACAACCATTGGCATGCCTTTGTACTTGAATATCCTTGGATTCCAATTCTAATATAAGCATTGTATGTATTGCCTCCAAATTATAAAAAATTATACTTATTGAATTTGTACAGTCGTAATACCTATACAACCACTAATATTTGCATTGTTTTGGTGATTTAGGAAATGAAATTATCTTTACAGATCACATACCACTTTGCACAAGCATAACAATGAAAAAAGAACTAAAATGAATGCATAACAATGCTAAACCAGCACAAAAACTCTCTATCCATTACAAACATTTCCTTTTCTTTTTACTGTTCACCATTTGTAAATCTTTTACAACTCCTCATAAACAACCTTTTCCTTGCATGCATTTGTGTGGTTCAGAAAATTCCTCAAAGACATGACTCTTGAGGTCTTCAAATTAATTATTGTCCCTATTCACTTGATAAAGGACTACCCCTTTGTAAATATATTAGATCTTATATTATTATACTATGAAATTTCCTGGCTTCCTTCTATTGACTATCATTTGTATGACTATCCTCTAATATTTATATGCAACTCATTGTCTTTAAGACCTAAGGACTAACCTCTTGAATCCTCATGGACTATATTTCCTCTTGTAATTGCACTCCATTTAACTAAGGTCTGCAACCTTTTTTACAATATTCCATTTATGATCATCTTCAAACACCTTCAAGTATGCCCTTATAACTCTTGTTCTTAAAATCTCATGTCTGTCATGAGATGTTGCCCCTTTTATGACTGTGATCATGCATAACTCGTAAAAAATAATTGAAGTAAAAGGTACTAATAATATTTATGAGGATGAACAATACAATATAGGTTAGCAATATGGACCACTCAAGGTTCCATGTAGTAAGGAGAAGTCATAGGTAATCTTGCGTAGAAATGTATGGTTAGTAGGATTTCTCCTAGTCAATGAGCATGTCACCGTAGCTTCGCAAGCTTTCCTAGTATCTACTTAACTCAACATATCCATATGTCACTAAGCCCAAGGTTAGTTCTCAATAGGATTTATCAATAGGAAACCATAAAAGTATGAATCTATCAATAGGCAACCATAGTTAACAAATAATTTTTTAAACAAGAATCACATACATAATTCATTAACACTGATTGAAAGGATTTGAAACTAAGCTCAATATGACCACAATAAATGTTAATAATCTCATTAAATAATACAATGATACACCTAATACTATTACCAATGTACTATGAATGAAAACACTCAAAAAATACTTACTATACCACAACCTCAACTATCATAATTTAATGAAATATGAATGCCTACACCTCAATCAACATAATCTAATGTACCTATTGCACTTTTTATTTGATATAGAAACATAAAATCATACCAAATGAGGAATGGACAACCAATGAGATTATGATATGATTATACACAAACAAATAAGAAATAATACATAAGAAATCACATTTTTTAAGATAACAAAGCATGACAAAAATTCATACAATATTTCCTATCTATAATGTTTGTAGCTATCCATTTCTTCAACATGATGGAATGGAAGAATAAGTAAATATCAAAATAAAGACTTCAAGTTAAAGAGAATAAGAAGTAGATCATTGACATAAATAAAATGTACATGTGAAAGGCACATAGCTTGGTCAACACTAGAAGAAATTTGATACATCACCATGAAATGGGCAACGTAGTGGTCCCACTACCTTGTTTATGCTACGCATTGAACCAAAACATATAATCTGCCCAATATTCATATGTAAACTTCAAACCAAAACATATGTACAAACTTGGAACCAAAACATATGTAAACTTGAAATATAGAATTGAAAGGTCTAACTATCAACTAATCTTGTTGTGCATAATCTAAATTTTAATGCAAATTAATGTGCATACTTACAAATTAATAAGAACCAATGTGCATACTTACAAATTAATCCAATGAACCATTCGAGTCTACTCTACTCTTTATTGTGTCAAGTATTGCCACATGGTCAAACTCACACACCTTCCACAAGGTCTTGTTCAAAGGTCTACCCCCATATTTGATCAAATGAACATTGGATGCCATGACAAGGTTCGATTAATGAAGAATTTTTTGATGCGTGTCAAAGTCCTGAAACAACCAAACATTAACACTCTTATCTGGGTACCTTCTGATCCATGTTCCAGTAACAACCAATGATCCTATAGGGTATTCGATGTTTTCTCCATCTATAACTAGGGCCTCCAATTTCTTTTTGGCCTCAACACAATGACACAAGTAATAATATTTTCCCTCTTCATTTTCTTCATTTGCAATAACTAAATAAACATTCCCTACATTGATATGTGTAGAAAATTAGATAAAATTAGTCAACATTACAAATACACTACAAAGTAAGATAACAATAAGAATTTCAAAAACTATGCAAGTAGATATATTACCTAGTTGAACTAGATCTGATATGTGGTCAAATTCAACTAATGATTCCTTTTGTGTCAATTCCAATTTCATTAAAGTTCGACACATGTGAAGTGGGATAAGATAAATTAACCACCATTCATCAACCCACTCCTTTGACTTGCACTCATTCCAGGCTTGAATAGTACATGAAGAACAAAATCATGCCATCTTCTATGTATGGATACTCCATGAACCTGTATTTGAGCTAAGAAAAGAGTGTAGCTCACTTGATCATATCAATGTACAACAATCCTGATATGTGCAATATTAGTATCATCTATCAACCAAAAAAATGAACGAAATGAAGACTTACCTTCATTACCTGGACCCATCGAAGTATTACACCACTCGATGATTGATTTTGCATCTATCAACTTTGTATTATCTTTATACTTTAACTCTTTTCATGTTAATATTTTTTTGACACATGCTCCTGCACCATCACACTCCCCCTTTTCGTGCTTGACCTCACAAAATTTCCGCAAATGTTGAACACATGTAATAACATGCATCATGCTCAAACAATAGAACATTCACGAGTTCTTGAACTGTGTTGCACAATTATCCGACCATATTATATGTTGAATGTATGCTATGCCCCTCCTATCCAAATCATTGTAGAACAACTAAAAGAAACCTTGCACAAACTCTGGAGAATGTGTGTGATCATCACTAATGTAAAGTGGTACTCCCTCAATACCTTCATATTATCCTCTGTACTATCAGTTGCATGAGTGAAAGCTATGTGCACAAATATAGAAACCTATGTGGAGTTGTAAAATTGTGACTGCACCTCATGTTAAGGCTATAGAGTGTAGTTCTCTACAAATTTGACCACTGAAACTATACTACCAACTAAAAATGTGTCCTTGCATAACTTGAATTGCAAGTCCAACCATAGAGCTCTATGGGTATGCCTTGAATACTCATAGACTATAATATCATGAAATCTAGACATAAACTGATACACTAGAATCTTTTGAATAACCAAATCATACATTTTTGCTTGATTAACATCTTTTGTATTGTATGCCATTGTTTTATACTTGTTGGACTCTACTAGTTCCTTTCCAATCACATGTGTGCTTTCCATATGTTCACATATTGGCATATGTTGCAAGCCACCACAATGCTAACATGTGCCATCCAAGCATAGTTTCTTGTAGAATTGATCTATAATTAGAGGTTTACAATGCAAATGTATTTAACCTTAATTACAATTATTCCCTATCCCAAAAAAATTGTGTGACTATGTTGTTTAACCGTTGAATTACAAACTAGGTTCACTTAATCCTTTATAGAACTCAATGAAATTAACTAATGGCTAAAGTGTTGTAATTAGAATTTAAATAAAGAATTAAAATTGAAATGAAATAGAGAGAATAATAGACAGGAGATAGAAGAATGAGACGAAAGATAGAAGAATAAGACAAAATAGAAGATAACATAGGTTGATAATGGAGTTCGCTCAATGTGAGCTATGTCTCTGGGTCTGCTTCTCAAGGTAGACCACTTTATTAATGTTTCCAAGCAATCAAATTGCCTTGTTAAAATATCCAAGTTCCAAACCTACATAAAAATCTCCTCACAGTCTCTCTCAATACTTGAAGAAAATTCAAACGTCTTTATATTTACAAAAATCTCCTCCAAAAGAATTTTCTCTCCTCAAACTCTCTTAATTCCAATAATTTCCAATTCACTACTTGGTTACCCACTCTTACACTCTCAGCCCATTTTTATACAAAATAATTTACTCGATATGGCTAAAACCATATTATTTACAAATTATTGCATATCTCCCTTTTACAGCATAAAAATATTCATAATCAAAGAAATCCTTAATAATCTTCATAAAATAATCCTACCCCTTTTAATTGTAGGCCCTAATAATTTTGGGCTTTACAAGACCATCTTTAAAATTCTTTGGAATTATCTTCAAAGTTTATTTAAAGCCCTTATAATCTTTAAATACCATTCAAATCAGGCTTTAGGGGTTAACTATTGAGTTTTAAGGGGGATCAGTTTTGATACACACTTTAAATATGACCAAACCTCGACTATTACTCGGAACCACCTGTGGCACAATGGTATGGAGGAATTTTAGGGGTGGGGTGGTCGCTAGTTCAACCCCTACCCCATATAATTTTAAAACTTGATTCTCGCCTTTATTTCACCAAAAGAAAGAGAAGGAAGATGTATTTCAAAGTGGATTTGATGGCGCATTGGTAGACCCTTATAATGGAGCATACGAGGTCATGGGTTCAAAACCCATGAAAATTTTTTGGTAAATAAAACTATCAAACCTGACTGATGCCAGAGGAGATAAAGGTGCCAAGTGTCAAGCTAAGAAAAGTCCATGTGTCAACAACTAATTCGCTGTCACCTGCCAACCGGATGCCATGTCATGTTGACTCACCCCGCCATGCGTCAAGTTGTATTGGACAAATATGCCATGTCATATACCAATAGGATGCCACAATGTACTACCACATGTCCACTCAAGAGGCTGCCACATCATCATTTGTTGATTGTACATGCCACATCACTATGCCGACTGTACTTGCTGATATCATCAAGTCAACCCATTTTGACTAAATTTTGACTAGTTGTATCTTGGTCATTCGGACTTCATTTTGTGTGAAATGAATGACATTGGAATCATGGTGACAAGCACAACAACTTGGAATCATTTTTTCCTCATTTTGAGACAATCAATTTTTCACCTTTTTCTTGGTCCCCTGATTCGCCTGTTTGATTAGACCTTTGATTGTGCATAACTTTTGCATATGAACTCCTTTTGAGCCCGTTCAAGTTGCTTTAGGACTATGTCGGCGAGCTCTGTGTGATGATTTTGATTTCGTGAGATTCTGAGACTGTGAAATTTTTAGGTTTCCTAGATCCACCTAGATCAAGAATATTTGGCCTTCTTCTCTTTGACATAATTTTTTTGATATGAAGTCTCTTGAAGATGTTGGTGGGGCATGTATGCCACAATATCTCAAAACATTGTTAGTATGAAAATATAAACATATAGAATGATAAACATCAAAATGGTTAGAAAATTCAATATGTAATCTACAACAACAAGTAGTGTGTGTGTGATTTATCTTGACATAAAAAGGTTTAATTATTTAAAAATATCTTCGACAAATTTTACTTTGAGGATAATCCTCTAGAAATTTATGAAAAAACTATGTTTGAGTCGTATCCAAAAAATGCTTTGGATGTGGCTCATGGTTTTGACTACCAATTCTCCCTCTTACCACATCCCTTTGATTCGGAGATGGCCTTGTGTTATTCTTCCAATATTCTTCAATTAGTGATCTCAATGCTTCAACAACTGGTTTATCTTTTTGTGGGAGTCTCCCCGAGAATGCCCATAATTTAGTGGAATCGGTGTCCTCAATTCTTTGGTGACTTTGAATGGCTCTTGATAAATTATTTCTATTAATTCTCAATTATTGACTCCTCTTTCTAATGAGACAAGATTTCCTTGTTTGATTACTTACTAATTTTGATGTAATGATGCATCAGGTGACATTACTATCTTTTGAGCATGAGGTCTTACCCACACTCTCATAAGCATCCATTAGATTCTTCACAATAGTATTTTCACTTGAAGCATCCGATGTTCTCAACCCAAGAATCCTCATGATGGACCTATACTTTATACTTCACATCATTTCAACAAATAGTTGACATCTTGCAGTCTCATTTAACTTTTCAAAGAACAATCTCCAAATATTATGAGCATATCTTCTACATGTGCATTGTGGAATCTTACCTTCAAATGGCTGCAAAATATTCTCATCAATATTAATCAAAAACTTTGGTTTTCTATGAAAAATTCTAGGTGTTGTTCTCATAGGTACATTAATCTCAACATTAGGAATTTCATCTATATTAAAATGAGATGGGATAGATGGCATACCTTTGATCGAGGATGAAATAGATGACATACCTTGAGGTTGAGATGGGAGTGATGGCATACCTCCTTCCTCAAATGTGAGTGATGTTGTACTCTCAACTTGAGATGTGGTAGATAGTGTCCCTCTGTATTCACTTGTTGTAGATGGTGTTCCTCCATGTTCACTTGTGGTAGAGGGTGTGTCTCCAACTACAGTATTCAAATATGTCTTAGCACGATGCTTTCACATATATTCCCTTTATGCCACCAATTCCATTTCTCTTTTTGATGGTTGAGGTTCCACTTCATTTGGCATGTCTTCATCAATCGTATCCAATTTATTCTTCTCATGATGTTCCCTCATCCATGCTACTTTCTTTGCTTTCTTAGCTTAGGACTCTTCCTGTGTTGGTTTAATCCTTGATCATTTCCTCGACATGATAGATAATTTTATCTATAGCATGATAAAGAGACAAATATTAGTTCCTAAAAAATGAATCCATACAAATCAATGAAATATATGTCATTCAACCCTTCATACAAAATACTTACAATCATCTTGTAGAAGAGTATTTATATCATAGACAAAGATGGCATGAAGTTTTTGATGGAATTCCTTAAATAAATGTGGTCTCATGGAATGCCATGATTTCAAGATAGGTACAAAATGGAAGCATGGACAAGGCATGTGAAGTTTTTGAAAAAAATGTTTTGGTAGACATGTATGTAAAATGTGCTAGCTTTGACAAGCTAGTGAGCTCACTAACTTGTCAATGTGGTAGCAATAACAAGGTAGTGGGTTGTTTGAAAAAATTCCATAGAGATGGGGTCTCATGGTGATATACATTACCATGAGACCCCATTTCTATGACGCATTTTTTCAAATAGCCCACTAGCTTGTTAGTTCTACCACATTGACAAGCTAGTGAGCTCACTAGCTTGTCAAAGGTCACAATAATTTTTGGATGAAATGCCTTAAAGAAATGTGGTCTCATGGAATGCCATGATTGCAAGATAGGAAAAAAAATGGAAGCATGGACAAGGTATGTGAATTGTTTGACAAAATATTTTGGTAGACATGTATGCAAAATGTGGTACCATAGACAAGCTAGTGAGCTCACTAGCTTGTTAATGTGGTAGAATTGACAAGGTGGTGGGTTGTACATCATCGTGAGACCCCATTTCTATGAGTCATTTTTTCAAACATCCCACCACCTTGTCAATTCTAGCACATTGACATGCACCGAGAGACCCCATTTCTATGAGGCATCTTTTCAAACAGCCCACCACCTTGTTAATTCTACCACATTGACAAGCTAGTGAGCTCACTATCTTATCAAAGGTCACATGGATTTTTGGATGGAATGCCTTAAAGAAATGTGGTCTTGTGGAATTCCATGATTTTAAGATAGGAACAAAATGGAATCATGGAAAAGGAATGTGATTTTTTTTACAAAATGTTTTGGTAGATATGTATGTAAAATGTGGTACAATAGACAAGCTAGTGAGCTCACTAGCTTCTCAATGTGGTATAACTAACAAGGTAGTGGGTTGTTTGAAAAAATGCCTCATAGAAATTGGGTCTCATAGTGATATAATCACCATAGAAATGGGGTCTCATGGTGATTATATCACCATGAGACCTCATTTCTATGAGGCATTTTTTCAAAAAATCCACTACCTTGTCAAAGGTCACATGAATTTTTGGATGGAATGCCATGATTTCAAGATAGAAACAAAATGGAAGCAAGGCATGTGAATTGTTTGACAATTTTTTTTGGTAGAAATGTATGCAAAATGTGGTACCATAGACAAGCTAGTGAGCTCACTAGCTTGTCAATGCAGTAGAATTGACAAGGTAGTGGGCTATTTGAAAAAATGCCTCATAGAAATGGGGTCTCGTGGTGATGTAGATACCCCATTTCTATGAGGCATTTTTTCAAACAACCCACTAACTTGTCACTTCTATTGCATTGACAAGCTAGTGAGCTTATTAGCTTATCAAAGGTCACATGAATTTTTGGATGGAATGCCTTAAATAAATGTGGTCTCATGGAATTCCATGATTGCAAGATAGGAACAAAATGGAAGCATGGAAAAATCATGTGAATTGTTTGAAAAAATGTTTTGGTAGACATGTATGTAAACTATGGTACCATAGACAAGCTAGTGAGCTCACTAGCTTGTTAATGCTATATAATTGACAAGGTAGTGGGATGTTTGAAAAAATGCCTCATAGAAATGGGGATTTATGTCACAATGAGACCCCATTTCTATGATGTATTTTTTCAAACAGCCCACTACCTTGTCAATTCTACTACATTGATAAGCTAGTGAGCTCACTAGCTTGTCAAATGTCACATGAATTTTTGGATGGAATGCCTTAAACAAATGTCGTCTCGTGGCATGCCATGATTGCAAGATAGGCACAAAATGGAAGCATGGACAAGGCATTTTAATTTTTTGACAAAAATGTTTTGGTAGACATGTATGCAAAATGTGGTACCATAGACAAGCTAGTGAGCTCACTAGTTTGTCAATGTGGTTGCATTGACAAGGTAGTGGGTTGTTTGAAAAAATGCCTCATAGAAAGAGGGGCTCACATTGGGTATGGTGCTTCTAACCATCTTATTGATCCAACCACCATGTTTATAGCTCTATTATCAATATAATAATCCTTTGGATTTGACCAATCCACTTCCTCTATAGGGTGGTCAAATATCCTTTCTATGTTGTACATGGGATGTAGCACTTTCCTATAAACTTCTTATTCCTTGGACATCACCATGAGCCTCCATTTCTATGAGGATTTTTTTCAAACATCCCACTACCTTGTCAATGCTACCACATTGACAAGCTAGTGAGTACCTCACTAGCTTGCCAATGCGATAGCATTGACAAGGTAGTGGGTTGTTTGGAAGAATGCCACATAGAAATGGGGTCTCACGGTGATGTCCAAGGAATAAGAAGTTAATAGGAAAGTGTTGCATCCCATGACCAACATAGAAAGGATATTCAAACACCCTATAGAGGAAGTGGATTGGTCAAATCCAAAGGATTATTATATTGACAATAGATCTATAAACATGGTGGTTGGATCAATAAGATGGTTAGAAGAACCATACCCAATGTTGGAGTTATACCCTAAGGCTCAAGAACAAAAGAAAAAAACCAAAGAATCTTCAAGAACAAAAGAAACTATACTTGAGAGAATGAAAAAGGATTAGAACACAAAGGAAGAAATTAAGAATCAAGTAGGGAAATTAAATTCATACTTACATAACCTTGTTGGCCCTATTGACTTAGTTTCACCTATCCCCATGCTCCAATAGCCTTGAATAAAGAGACTTGAAACCCATACCCAAAAGGAATTATCCTAGCTATAAAAGAGTGGAGAGAAGGGTTGCAATCCCTTCTAGGTAGGGTAATCAAGGAAACATTAAAAATATATCACAACATTAGTGATGAAGAAAGTTTAGTGATGAGGTAAGTTTAAAAATAGAGATTAAAACCAAAATGGATGAAGATCTATTAATGTGGGAGGATTATATTCCATTTTTCTATAGAATGGGGGCCACTCCCTCTTTTGAATAGGGTATCCAGGCATCAATCAAATCATTGAAAGAAAGGGTGATTGTTTGAAAAAAAATTGGTAGACATGTATGGAAAATTTGGTATCATAGACAAGGAAATTAGTTGTTTGAAAAAATTCCTCAAAGAAATGTGGTCTCATATATCACCATCAGACCACATTTCTTTGAGGTATTTTTTCAAACAATTGATTTCCTTGTTCATGTTGTTTGATAAAATGCTTTGGTAGACATGCATGGAAAATTTGGTAGCATAGACAAGGAAATCAATTGTTTGAATAAAATGCAAAACAACATGAGACCACATTTCTTTGAGGCATTTTTTCAAACAGATAATTACCTTGTCTATGTTGTTTGATAAAATGCTTTGGTAGACATGTATGGAAAATTTGGTAGCATAGACAAGGCAATCAGATGCTTGGTAGAACTGTTTGAAAAAATGCCTCAATGAGATATGTCCTCATGGAATAGAATGATTGTAGGATATGCACAAAATATATTTGTTGAAAAGGCTTTAGAAAATTTTAATAAAATGTAATTTCTAGGTGTAAAACCAAATTCCACTACATTTACCAACATCCCCCATGCCACTACCAAAATGAAAGCTTTGGAAACGGGTATACACATCCATTGAAATTAAGCATTGAGAAATGATGTATTATGTTATATACTTATAACTAATCTCATATATATGTGTATACAAAATGTGGAAGTATACACAAGGTAGGTCAAATTTTTTTAAAAATACCTCAAAGAGATGTGGTTTAAAAATGTAATTGGCAAGTGTAAAGAATTTTGTAGTTTAAAATGTGCCAAGAGGGGCTAAGGTTATAATGAAAAAAAACAATGATGAACATGGAATATCCATAATAAAAAGATCAAAGCAAGCCAAAATAGAATTAAGGAAAGTGTAAAGAAAATGTGTAAAGACTTCACATACCTAAAAAATTGAGATTTGAATGGAGGAGTTCCACCCAATTATGTAGCCTTTGCTTCTTCTTGCATCAAAATCCTCAACAATTTTATTTTTTCACAAGATTGTTTCCTTTTCAATGTTCAATTGTATATCACTCTTGAATGGAATTGCGACTTGAATTGATATATATCAAATTCGAAGTGAAAACTTTATTATTTCATGCAAAGGTGGTGAAAAGTTCATAAAAAAGAAAGATGGTAGAATGTGAAAACTTTGCATGCACACTTCACAAAAAAATCCAAAAGCTTATTTTTGTTAGAACATGTGCATAACTAGGATAATATAGAGAATGTGGTGTTGCAAGATGGTGTGTCCCTTGGTCTTGTCCAACACAGTGCTTGGGTTTGTGACATGGTCTAACCGCCTCCTGTGGATCTTAACTAGCACTTGTATCAGGCATTGGCAGGTCAACCTTTTGGTGCAACGACAAAGCCAAAAATTGGTATCAGAGTTGGTCACAAGTTCAAACCCCTTGCTTGTGTTGGGGGGATTGTTGCAAGATGGTGTGTCCCTTGGTCTTCCATGTCTAGGACAATGCTTGGGTTTGTGACATGGTCTAACTTCCTCCTGTGGATCTTAACTGACGCTTGTATCAGGCATTGATAGGTCGACCTTTTGGTGCAACAACAAGGCCAACATTTGGTATCAGAGTTGGTCATAGGTTCAAACCCCTCACTTATACTGGGGGGATTGTTGCAAGATGGTGTGTCCCTTCGTCTTCCTTTTCTAGCACAGTGCTTGGGTTTGTGACATGGTTTAACCACCTCTTGTGGATCTTAACTAATGCTTTTATCAGACATTGATAGGTCAACCTTTTGGTGAAATGACAAGGCCAAAATGTGGGCCTAGAGATCACAAGTGTTTGGATTTTTTACTATTTTTAGAGCAAGCCAAAATGTGCTCACATTATAACGTGAGCATGTTTTTACTTGCTATAGAAACAACTACATCTCAACTTCTTCAAAACGCACTCATGTTATGAAAATGTTGATTTTCTATAGGTTTATCCTCTCTCTCTCTCTATCCTTAGCCATCCATTCCCTCTTAGTGTTGCATTTGTGCAATTTTTAGCCTATTGTGGTGGTTAAGTCCGACCAAGGGGAGAGGTAACCACTTTGAGAACCTTTAAAAGGTGGCCCTTGACCTGGAATGGGGGTTGGAAAAAGCTTTGTATCTTTTGGAGTTTACTGTTCTATGGAAAAGCAATGAATTCCTTGCAATTTTCTGGTTTTTAGTTCTTATTAGTGTGTTAATGGAGGGTTCCAGGCACTGAGTAGTGTGTGGCATGTGTGGTATTTATTTTGCAAGCTTTGTGTGGTCATTAGTGGTGTTATTTCATCATTTCCTAGTTTTGTTCTTAGTAGGTTTTGTTTCTTTTCATTATTGATCAATCTAGTAGGCTATTAATCATGGAGTCTTAGACCTCTGTCTTCCACTATACCTGGTGTATAGTCCTAGGGGAATGAGGCTAAGCTCCATGCTTGTATATAGAATAGGTTTAGGATTTTGTAGGAGGCAAGGTTTCATGGAAAAATTCTTCTCCTAGGCGAGCTTGACTGTGCTTGGTTAGGAAAGACAGTGAAAAATAAACACTAACATTGCAGAGGTGTCAATTCCCTAGAAAACCAAGGTGTGTGGTGGATGTAGGAGGCCTTACAAAGGTTTGGCATGAAGGAAGTGGTCTCACCAATCCATTTGGTGGTTGAAATAAGCAGAGAGTTCACTGTGAGATCAAGAAATGGCCTAAAAGCCCTAATTCTTAGAAAATGAGGGTTACGCCTGTGTACGGATAGTGGAAGCCTAAAACCTCAAAAATCTTGGAGAGGTAGGAAATTGAACCAAGGTCTCTAAAGGAAGTTTGTGATGTTCATTAGTTAGATTGGAGATTAAGCCTATTCTCTCAGGTTAGGAAGCCTAATTGGGGCTCAAGGGCTAGTAGCCCTTTTTAACCCTAGAATAGGGTTTGGTGAGAGCAATGGAGAATTGAAGATAGGTGGGTGATCAAGAGCCCTAGGTGGATGGTTTTGAAGCTATGGAAGTCATCACACACCCCTACAACGAGTTAGTGAAGTTTGGAGGTTTAGTGGTTTTTAGGGAAGAGTAAGGGTCAAGGGTGAGATAGTGGCAAGGCACCAAGATTGGCTTGGTGGAATGAAAGAATGATGATAGTGGGGTTGGCCAGTAGGACCAGGGGTTCCTATACCTAAAATAGGACCTAAAGGTTAAGGTGGGAAAGTCACCTAGGAGTTCTTGAGAATAAGGACCTAGAGCATGGGACATTGAGTGTTCCATCCAACCCTACCCTATCAGATTAGTATCAGAGCAAGTTAAAGATTTGGGATAGAATCTTGCATGTCAGACCTTGAATCTAGTGGTTCTACCATCATGGTGACAAATGCTGAATTGGCTAAGATGGTTGAAGAATAGGAGGAAGAAAATAGGCTAATGTGGGAAAGAATAGCCCAACTTGAGCAAGCAATGAGGAGCGCGCAATTAGAAGGAAGGATACCATAGGAAGAAGAGGTTGCAAAGGAAGACAAGACCCCTGAACCTGACCCTGTTTTGAAAGAGGAGCCTTTCTTGAAGGCATTGAAAGCTTTGAGTGGAAAAGCACTTGAAGGCATACCACTATTTAGTGTAAAAATGGAAGTTGATCTAGTCATGGATTGGATAGAGGGAATGGAAAACCATTTTGAATGTGATGGAGTCACTGAAGCACAGGAGGTAAAGGTGGCCAAATCAAGATTAAGAGGTTCTTCCTTGACATGGTGGAAATTCATTCAGACAGAGAGGGAAAAGGAAGGCAAGCAATCTATCTCAACTTGGAAAGGAATGATTGCCAAAGTGAGGGAAGCATACATGCTAGATGATTATGAGATTCAGTTACACAAGAAGAGACAAAGCCTAAGGTAGAAAGACCAAGATGTGAATAGCTACACGAAGGAGTTCCAAAAACTTTGTATGAGGTTTAATGTTTCAGAAGATGAAAGTCTCAAGGTGGCTAGGTATCTGAATGGCTTGAAGTGGAACATTCAAGAGGAGATGGCTCTTTTAAGTCCTAAGACAGTACATCAATGTTACCAATTGGCTATCAAGATTGAGGAAAGAAACAAGAGGAAGCAAGACCAGGCTTCTAAGGGTAGAGGCAAAGGCAGAGATCAAAGAGATCAAAGAGGGTAGTGAGGTGGCTACCAAGGTAGAGGAAATGACCAAAGAAACCAAGGAAAGTCTAAACTCACTGAGCATGGAGGAGAAACATATTCTAGAGGAGGATATAACAGAGGTAGAGGACCTCAAGGAGGTTCAAACAGAGGAAGAGGAGCAGGTAGGAGCAATTCATAATTTGGAAACATGAAATGCTACCATTGTGTTCAAGTTGGACATCCTGCTTATAGGTGCCCGGAGAAAGCATCTTCATCAAGCAATGAGAAGAGAGTGGCTTATGCACAAGAGGACACCATGAGTCCTGTTGTGCAGTTTTGCACACACACCCCACTCGGAGTAGGGACCCTCTTTTTTCAATGTCTTTTGACCTTCGGTTTTTATTAGACTTGTCTTTTCAAGGTCTTGAGATGTTGGTCTTACTAAATTTGGTCTTGCCTTGGGGTTTGAATTGGTTAAACTTTGGTTTTAGTCAAAATTCGGGTTTTGACCTGGGTCTGGGATTTTCTAGCTTGGGCGGATTTTCCCGGATCCTAGTCCTTTGTCTGGCTATTGCTGAAATTTTTGAAGTCCAGGTATCTGCTGGAATCCAAGATTTTCTAGCTTGGGCAGATTTTCACGAACTTTGTTAAAATCCCAAAGGATGCATTATCCATGAAATTCGTGCTCACCCGGATTATCCGTTTGGCTTGTTTTTTTCTAAAATTTTGTTTTGGGCTCGGGTTTTCGGATTTCCTTGATATGTCTTGTCGCACATTAATGTTTGAAGTACGTCTTCTCTGGCATGAGTGCAGGTGGATTTAAGGCCTTTTGGCATCCTTTTGATTTCATTATTCACTTGCTATCTGCTCTGGCGCTTGAAATTCTTCATTTGAGCTTTGATTATTGGATTCAAGCTGCTTGCGTGTGGATTGCTTAAGTGCTGGTGTTGGGTCTTCGTTGATAGGGGAAACTATTTCGCAGTCACCTCCTCAAGTTTGAGCTTCGTTTGGAATTGATCCATGGTAAGTCGTTGCTAGCCCCTTCTTTTGTTTTCACTTTGATTGAATCTTTCGAGTCGATTGGTAGTCACTTTAGGTCGGCCCTTACTTTTTTTATGGTGTGTATTTGGCAAAGTAGGGTTGACTCACCTCTTCACGAGTTTTATCACCTGAACTATGCATTCTTTCGTTTATCAATTGAATGTTGGGTATACCCCTATGGATAGGTGTCTTGGGTAGGACTTTTCCTTCTAGGTGCGTAATCTGCTATATTTCGTGAAGGTTAGGGTTTCAGTTTATTTGCCTGGATTTATCAGGTTTGGTAGAGTTATCATGATTTTCATGTTTTGTGTCTAGCCCAACTCTGCTTATACCTTGTGAGATCCCGGTGCTTCAGATTGATCATTTCGAGGGATAGTGTTTGAAATTTTGAGCTTACCCTAGCTTTCATGGCGGAGGTCTAGTTATTAAATTTAGGGCATCATCGCTTCGCCATGAAAATCAGTCATTTGGTAGTTTTGGGAATCCAAATTCATATGCTATCGAATTTTTGCTTTTTAGGATTGAATTTATGACCATTGGAATCCAAATAGGGGGTTTACATGATCATCCAATTAATGGTTCATGCGTTAATGATCATCGAGTTTCTGAGGTGTCCGCAAAATTTTTGTGCACCTGGATTTTCCCAGTTTCTGCTGTATCTGTGGAATATGATGAATTCCAGAGTTTCGAGCTGTTCGTGGAAGTTCGGCCTATCTGGATTTTTCCGGTTTCCTACCTGGTTTCATTCCTTTTCTATTTTCGATGTTGGGGGTAATGAAGTAAATGCTAAGTGATGATTTCTTGTTGCTAATAAATGAATTTCATGATAATCACATAGTTCTTTTGTCCATATTAATGATTTATTTGATGAATGATGTCTTGGTAGCAGGAGTTCGTCTGGGTCAGATTTCTCTTAATTCTACCCCGACTGGATTTTCCCAGTTTACCTCATTTTTCTAGATTTTCAAAGATTGATGATTAATGATGGATCTTAATTGCTTTATATGGTTTCCAGGTTAACCTTTTGATCGAAATATGTATGATAGTTGGATGCTCATGAGGATCTATTGTGAATGCAGGTTGAATCAAGCAAAGCTGCTGCAGGAAATTCCAAAGGTGATACTGAAGGGTCCTCGGTTACAGAGGTAGAAAGATTGAGATTGGATACCAAGAGTCAGTTGCCTAACATCAAAATAGCTTATGTATGGTTTGAGGTCTCCGACACTAATGTAGGAGCATGGAGATATGAGGAATTTAAGGCAAGAACAGCTCAGACGGATCTATCAACCTTGACCAAAGGAATGATGAAGTCTGGACTGGTCCATGTAGTAGGGTTTCCTCCTGCAGTCTAATGTTATGAATTGATATTAGAGTGTGCCCGGCAATATTATTTTGATACGCAGAGGATCGTTAGCACCGAAGGAAGAGTCTTGGCGAACTTCAATCCCGTTTCCATTGCCCAAGCTTTTGATATGCCTGACTTGCCATGTGTATGTGCCTTAGACATGGACTTGGCCAGAACTTACTATGAAGATGAGCCCACCAAAGCCTAGCAGATGATTAATTCTTGGTTGGAGAAACCAAAATCTCATTTTTTTAAACTGCCCAAGCAGTTACACAAGATCAAATTCAGACCAGACATATATGATGCAATCACACTATTGAGCAGAGTGGCAGGCTTGAAGAGTGTTGGGGTATTGGAAAACTGGATGGTACATGTGATCAACAAGCTTGAGCAAGGTATTAATTACCATTGGGCAGGACTCATTAGTGCAATGATTGATAGGCAGTTAAGAGATGTGTTGGAAACAAAGAAGTTTACCATGTCCTCCTATGTGATATATGTGTTGGCTAGATTCTACCCATACAGGGGTTTAAATCCAAAGGGGACATTTGGACAAGATATAGTCTATGACATATACCCAGAATTGCACCTAGGACATCAAGATTTTAGAAGGGACAATGATGCATTCACAATGCATATTACCAAGTTGCTCCAAAATGCAGAACATGTGAGATTGTCCGATGGAGCTAAGGAGTTAATAAAGAAATATGGAGCTTGGTTCATACAGTTTCCCACTTTCTCCTACATCAGAATTGACGGATGTCAAACTACTCCATACAGGCAGCCTAGATATCCCACTGACCACATCGTGCTATTGGAGGTTATAAGGCAGATATGTGAGTTTGATGCTATTGTTAAAAAGGCAAAGCATAAGACAGGGTTTGGTGGAGATTTCCCTCTAAAAATTGGCATAAGTGAGGTTTGTCCTTCAATTCAATCGGCTCATGCATCAGGGGATGAATTGAGTACATATGGTATCTCTTTCCACTCTAAAAGGACAAATTTTGACATCACTGGAGAAGCACAGAAGAAGGCAACCAAAGAATACAACCACAAGGATGACCTAGAGGATTACTGGGCAAACATCAAAGATGACTTTAAGGCAAGGAAGAAAAGATACTCTAGGCTTCCAGTTGATGTGATCAGACTGTACAATGTCAAGTTGATCCCTGACCAGCTGGAGGATGATGGGAATCTGGTGCAGGATCATGCATATGAGTCGGTCAAGGATAGATCGATTGGAGAGATAAATTGGGTTGAAAATGAGGTAACTAAGTTGGAAGACCTGATGGCCCCTGTCATGAAGTTTACCAAGTCATGGTTGAAACACAAAGTTTGGGAGCTGGAAAGTGAGAAGGTACCTTGTACCTTCAATTTAATGGGAAATCTAAATCCTCTTTCTACCTCAGAGGAATCCAGGGAAGAATATCCCAAAAGGAAAGCTAAAGTGACCTCACCCTTCAAAATTAAAATCAGAGGCCCAAAGGAAAGTGATCCGGAACAGAAAAGGAAACCAAAAGGGAAGAAAAGAAGTCAAACCTTGAGAATAGGTAAGTCTGAAGAGGAGGAGGAACTTGAGAAGGCAGAAAAGGAAGATGCCCCTCCAAAGCCAAAAAAGACAAGGACAACAAGGGTTTCAAGGAAGAAAAATCAAGAGACTTCCAAGCATGAGGCAAACCCTCCAGGGGTTGATGTAGAAAGCTCAAGAGAGAAAACCAGGGTTTACTCCAGGAAGTCAAGGACACCATCTCCCAAGGAGACCATACAAAAGGCAGATCCTCTCCCAATGACATCCACTGTGGAGCAACCAAAGGCTACTTCCCCTTCATTAAGTGTACCTGAGCAGGCGACCCCTGAAGAGCATGAGACTAGTGGAGAGGCTGAACTATTCAAGGAAGGAGAACTCTTTGGTGCAACAATTGAGCTTGAGGTTGAGGATGTAGAGATACACCCTTCTCCATTGGTACAGTATGAGGATTCTCCGGCCAGCAACAAAGACAACAGATCTCCTGAGAAAGGGGATGTTCCTATTAAGACCCCATCACCTCTGCAGGAAGAAGAGCCCGAGCTAGGTAATCAAGGTGATCAGTCTCCTGAGAAGGAAAAGAATGAGACCGTTGAACAGCATGAAGAAGTCAAGACAGATGAAATCCGGGTGGATCCTACTGTCCCAGATTGGTTGGATAAGGAGATTACAAGAAAGAAACAGGTCATTGTTGAGGACACCCCCCTTGATTGGGATGAAATGTTGGCCAAGATTGGTAAAGGTAAAAAGAAGAAGATGGCTAAGGTAGTTTCGAAGATAGAAAGGGATGAAGAGAATAAAAGGGTTATTCATATTGCCACCCCTACTGCTGATAAGAGCAAAGATGAGGTCACTAGAAAAGATTATAATGTGTAGACTATCAATCTTGGACCCGCTTCTATGGAGCAGGATATTGAAGAGTACGAAGGGTCTAGTGCAGTAATAATTGGGAGACTAAGGAAAGAAACACAGTCCAAGCATGAGCTTAAAGGGGAGAATGAGAGGCTTAAGAAGTGTCTAGAGGACTTAATGAAGCCTTTGCAATCTCTTCACCCATCTTCTTCTGTTGCTATTGGTTTCTTGCCTAAGGAAACTATTTTTGAAATTGAAAGGATGAAGACTTCTACCCAGAATGTAATGGATTGGTTGAAGGATGTCCAAGTGAAAGGAGATGATGCAATAAAGGAAATCCTTTCGATTGGAAAGGATGCAGTAAGAGCCAAGGACTTGTTAGAACATGTTTTATCTCAAGGCAAGGAGGATATTGACCTTCTATTGCATAATCTAAAGTGATTATGGAGTGTGGTAAGGATCAGTTGGTTGTAGATGGAATCCTTCCTCCATCTAGACTTAGTGACCCTTGGGAATGGTTTGAGCCTTGAAAATTCGGCAGAAAGCCATTAGGAAGATCCATAAATGAAAGAAATAGATGGATGGTGATTTGACTGGTGTCTATGATGGATGTATTGCATTCTTTGAGATAATGACTGGTAGGAGGAAAATTTCTCCTAAGTACCTAAGCCTAGAACAATTAAGGGAATGGTGGCATGATGTTTATGCCCCTGATTCTGAAAATGTTATAACAGGGCACCAATTGGATGATGCGGCAACTTACTTGGTTGTGATGGACAAGTACCAGGCACATAAAGATGATTGGGATAAAATTGTTAAGCATTCAAAAGAGGAAATTGGCTCCATTGAATGTCGACTCAAGATCCTACCTTTGCCACATGTTGCCGATTTGGATAAGGTATTTTTGAAGGTTCAGGAATTGTTGGATTAGAATAAAGACAAGGGAGGCGGTAGTTAATGCCAATTTTGAGATTTGTGATTCCCTATTATTATAGGGCATGTGTTGATCCGGGCTACATTGAGGAATGTGTTTGGGCCAACCTTGATGATGTATCAGCATTTAATGTGTGCCTTATTTTGAAATTCCTAGGGCCGACTTGTTTTGGCAATTTTATTTTGTCAATGTTTGGCTGGGCCGGCATGTTTTGAGGATTCTCTATAAAAGGCATTCCTGCCTCATTGTAAGAAGATAGATAGTCAATTAGCAAGATAATAGGGATGAGCCAAAAGGAGTTAGAGTATTTTGTAGTGGAGATAGTAGTTAGTTCTTGAAGCAAATATTGTAACAGAATAGTGGAATTGTTGCTGCATTTTGATGATCTAATACAATTGAAGGCATTGTGGTTTCTCTGGTGAATTCCTTTGTGTTAGTTTATCTTGCATGGTTCTTGTTGTTCCATCTTTGAAATTGCTTGAAGATATAGGATTTGATGTTAGATCTAGAATTAGATTAGTATGGTGGATAATGTTCATGGTTTTTGCTTGGAATGTTTGTAGCAATCTCTGGTCTATACTCCAAGTAACTATCTTATTGTAGTAGGCTGGTGAAGTCAACTTGGACCATACATCTATTTGTGCTTAGTTTGATTATAGATGGATATCTATGATTTGAAAATCTATATACCTTAGAATATTGCATCGTTCTTGTGATACTGCATTGTGGGTTAAGCAAGAATTGGTTATTTGAGATTGGTCCATTCTAGGAATTTATCATTTGCATTGTTCATCCTAGAAATAGTTTATAGTTTAGATTTCATTACATCTCTTGCACCCTCATCTTTCGTTGTTTCTTTATTATTTTGGTCAAATTTAGGATCTAAGATCATCATATTGCAAGATTTGATAAATTGGAAAGATACAGTTTGCTTGTAGTAAGGTTTGATTGTGATTACCAGCATTTTCACATATTATCTGAGTTGTTTATGCATTGTCATGACCTAACACCCGAGAGACCTTGGGGTGATTTTTAGTAATTTACTGTTGAAGATTACCTTTCAAGAGAGATAGGATATTGTATTCTGTCTGAGTTGTTGATGTGCAGAAAACACCATCAACAAGTCCTAAGTCATCTAAGGTCAGTCACATTGAATCTGAGGTAGGAGAGAACCTAATGTTCAGTAGAGTTTTGATCAGACAACCAGTCAAGGAAGAACCAAAAAAAAGGAGAGCTCTATTTAGAGTAAGGTACAAGATACTTGGTAAAGTATGCAAGGTCATAGTAGATTCAGGTTCAACAGAAAATATTATCTTAGAGGAGGTAGTAATGAAACTAAAATTGGAGAAGGTACCCCACACTAACCCCTACAAGGTAACTTGGCTCAACAAAGGGAAGAGTGTTCTAGTGAATGAGCAAGTATCAGTGGAGTTTTCCATTGGAGGGTACAAGGATAAGTTAGTTTGTGATGTGTTACCAATAGATGCCTACCATCTACTATTGGGCAGACCATGGAAATATGACAGAGGTGCCATATATGATGGGAAAGAGAACACCATCTCATTCAAGAAGGATGGAAAGACTTTCAAGTTGCAGTCACTATCAGAAGAAGAAGAGGGACAGTCAAAGACACCAAGCATCATGTTGAGTAGTGGGAAGGAGTTCCTTAACAACCTACATCAAGGGGGTGAAGGATATGTGGTTATGTTACAACCTAAAGAAGAAGACAAGGTTGAAAAGACAGTCATACCCACAGCAGTCCTAAAGTTGTTGGATCAATTCAAGGATATTGTAAGTGATGGTGCACCTGCAACTCTACCACCAAAGAGAGCCATAAGTCATCAAATTGACTTCATACCTGGAGCCTCATTGCCTAACAAAGCAACTTATAAGCTTACACCAGATTAGAATCTAGAGGTAGCTAGGCAAGTACAGGAGTTGTTGGGTCAAGGATTGATTCAAAAGAGCATCAGCCCATGTGCAGTACCAGTGGTTTTAGCAAATAAGAAAGGAGACAAGTGGAGATTATGCACTGATTCTAGAGCAATAAATAGAATCACAATCAGGTATAGGTTTCCTATTCCTAGAATTGAGGACTTGATGGATTGTCTTGGAGGAGCTCAGTACTTCACCAAGTTGGATCTTAAGAGTGGATACCATAAGATATGAATCAAGGATGGAGATGAGTGGAAGATAGCTTTTAAGACAAATGATGGGTTGTATGAGTGGAGAGTTATGCCATTTGGCCTCTCTAATGCCCCTAGCACATTCATGAGGCTCATGAATGAAGTGCTCAAGGATTTTACAGGGATATTTTTGGTTGTATACCTTGATGACATCCTCATATACAGCAAGATAGCAGAAGAGCATTTGAAACATGTGGAGTTGGTTCTTAGAAGGTTGCAAGAGGAGAAGTTGGCAATCAATCTAGAGAAGTGTGATTTCTTTAAGCAAGATCTTGTATATTTTGGTTTTGTAGTGTCCAAAGGATCATTGAAGATGGATCCAAGCAAGGTGGAAGCCATCCTAAACTAGCCTACACCAACCATAGGGACAGAGGTAAGAAGTTTCCATGGTTTGGCTCAATTTTATAGGAAATTCATAAGGAAATTTAGTGGCATATGTGCACTAGTCCTAGACACAATCAAGGGTGGTTTAAAAAATAAGTTTAAGTGGACCCAAGAAGCTGAGAAAGGGTTTGAGAAACTGAAACAAGAGGTGGAAACTCAACCAATTCTCTTATTACCTAGTTTTGAAAAATTGTTCATTGTTGAATGTGATGCAAGTGGAGTGGGAGTAGGAGGAGTGTTAAGCCAAGAGGGTAGGCCTATAGCCTTCTTTAGTGAGAAGCTCAATGAAATAAAGAAGTATTCAACCTATGACTTAGAACTTGATGCTTTGGTTCAATCACTTAGGAAGTGGAGGCATTGTCTTCTACCCAAGGAGTTTGTAGTCTTTATTGACAATCAAGCACTTAGCTTTATCAACACTCAAGAGAAGTTGAGTAATAGGCATTTGAAATGGATGGAATACATTCAAGCTTTTACCTTCACCGTCAAGCACAAGAAGGGACAGCTAAACAAAGTAGCAAATGCATTAAGCAGGAGGTTGTTGACAGTGGAGGAGATACAAGTGAAGAGCATAGGGATTGACAGTTTCAAAGATCTCTATGGGGAAGATGATGACTTTTCAGAGGCCTACAAGGTATGTCTAGATTTTGAGAATCATTTCCATAGCCAATACTCTGAGTATACATTGCAAAGTGGGTTGTTGTTTAAAGGAAATCAATTATGTGTTCCAAGAGGGTCAATGAGGGAAAATCTGATTCAAGAAAAGCATAATGGCAGTCTTAGTGGACATTTTGGCATCAACAAGACTTTAGAACTAGTGCAAAGATTCTATTACTAGCCTAAGTTGGCAAGAGATGTTAGAAAATATGTGGAACAATGTGTTGTGTGTATGAAAGCTAAGGGAGGAGCTAGTAATGTTGGTCTATATCAACCCCTACCCATTCCTAACAAACCATGGGAGTGTGTGAGCATGGATTTTGTGGTAGGCCTTCCTAAGACCAAGATTGGTTTTGACAGTGTCTATGTAGTGGTAGATAGATTTAGAAAAATGAGTCATTTTATTCCCTACAAAAATACTCATGATGCTAGCTACATAGCTCATCTTTTCTTTAAGGAAGTGGTAAGGATCCATGGACTACCTTTAAGTATTGTTTCTGACAGAGATGTGAAGTTCATGAGTCACTTTTGGAAGACTCTGTGGAGCAGATTGGGTACCAACCTGTCTTTTGGATCAGCTTACTATCCTCAGACCGATGGTCAAATAGAGGTGGTTAACAGGGTGCTAGGTAATCTTCTAAGGTGCCTAACTAAGGAGTATGGACAGACATGGGATATGGTTATCTCACAAGCTGAGTATGCTTACAATGATAGTGTGAATCGGACCATAGGGAAGAGTCCTTTTGAGACTGTGTATGGGATGCACCCAAGAGGCATATGTGAGCTCAGAGATCTTGGAGCTATGGAGCATAGAAGTGGACATGCAAAAGATTTCAATCAGACCATGAAGGAGATTCAGGAGCAGGTAAAGAGGAAAGTCACCGAGGCTACACAAAAGTTGAAGGAGAAGGTAGATTTGTCAAGGAAGGAGGTGCAATTTGCAGTAGGGGACAATGTCATGGTCCACCTTAACAAATCAAGGTTGCAGAAGGGAATGTCAACCAAGTTGCAGATGAAGAGAGTAGGTCCATGCAAGGTATTGGCCAAGTATGGAAAGAATGCATACAAGGTGGAGTTACCTACCGGTCTAGGAATCTCACCAGTTTTCAATATAGCTGACTTGATCAAGTACAAGGGATCACTCAATGATGTGGATTAGAATAGTAAGGAGATCTTCAAGGACATCAGCAATATATCCTTACCTAATCAAGACAAGCCTCAGGCAGAGAAGATCTTGGAGTCAAGAGTGCAAAAGGCTACAAGAAAGGTATACATGGAGCACCTTATCAAGTGGAAGAACAAGCATGAATTAGAAGCCACATGGGTACAAGAAGATCAGTTCAAGAAGTTTGGTATTGACCTATCATTGGTCTCTCCTTCCATTCCCTAGTGTTTGGGCTGAGAGGGGGAGATTGGTGCAGGAGCACCTAGGAAGCATTAAGTAGCACTAGGCAAAATTTGGAAGCCTAGGAAGAATTTTGTGATTTTGATGTTTTAAGGTCATGTTGACCATTTAGTTTTGTGTTAGATGTGTTAGAACAAGTTAGGAAGAATTTTGATTAGTAGCTCATGGTTGAATGGATGAGTTTCTCAACTTGTTTCACTAGGATTCACTAGGAGTTAGAAATAAAGCCCAAAATGTTGCATTTGTGCAATTTTTGGCCTATTGTGGTGGTTAATTTCGACCAAGGGGAGAGGTAACCACTTTGAGAACCTTTAAAAGGTGGCTCTCGACTTGGAATGGGGGTTGGAAAAAGCTTTGTATCTTTTGGAGTTTACTGTTCTATGGAAAAGCAATGAATGCCTTACAATTTTCTGGTTTTTAGTTCTTATTAGTGTGTTAATGGAGGGTTCCAGGCACTGAGCAGTGTGTGGAATGTGTGGTATTTATTTTACAAGCTTTGTGTGGTCATTAGTGGTTTTGTTTCATCGTTGCCTAGTTTTTTTCTTAGTAGGTTTTGTTTCTTTTCATTGCTGATCAATCTAGTAGGCTGTTAATCATGGAGTCTTAGACCTCTTTCTTCCACTATACCTAGTGTATAGTCTGAGGGGAATGAGGATAAGCTCCATGCCTGTATATAGAATAGGTTTAGGAGTTTGTAGGAGGCAAGGTTTCATGGAAAAATTCTTCTCCTAGGCGAGCTTGACTGTGCCCGGTTAGGAAAGACAGTGAAAAATAAACACTAACGTTGTAGGGGTGTCAATTTCCTACCAAACCAAGGTGTGTGGTGGATGCAAGAGGCCTTACAAAGGTTTTTCATGAAGGAAGTGGTCTCACCAATCCATTTGGTGGTTGAAATAAGTAGACAGTTCACTGTGAGGTCAAGAAATGGCCTAAAAAGCCCTAATTCTTACAAAATGAGGGTTACGCCTGTGTACGGACAATGGAAGCCTAAAACCTCAAAAATATTGGAGAGGTAGGAAATTGAACTAGGGTCTCCAAAGGAATTTTGTGATGTTCATTAGTTAGATTGGATATTAATCCTATTCTCTCGGGTTAGGAGGCCAATTCTCTCAGGTTAGGAGGCCTAATTGGGGCTCAAGGGCTAGTAGCCCTTTTTAACCCTAGAATAGGGTTTGGTGAGAGTGATGGAAAATTGAAGATAGGTGGGTGATCAGGAGCCCTAGGTGGATGGTTTTGAAGCTATGGAAGTCATCACACACCCCTGCAATGAGTTAGTGAAGTTTGGAGGTTTAGTGGCCTTTAGGGAAGAGTAAGGGTCAAGGGTGAGATAGTGGCAAGGCACCAAGATTGGCTTGGTGGAATGAAAGAATGATGATAGTGGGGTTGACTAGTAGGACCAGGGGTTCCTATACCTGAAATAGGACCTAAAGATTAAGGTGGGAAAGTCACCTAGGAGTTCTTGAGAATAAGGACCCAGAGCATGGGATAGTGAGTGTTCCGTCCAACCCTACCCTATCACTTAGCCATCTAGATCTCTCACTTAACCCTAAACCCTTAACCCAGGACACTATTCCTTAAACCCTAATCCCTCAACCCTATACTACAAAAACCCTTAATACATTGACCCTTAAACCCTAAATCTTAATCTCTCTCAAGTCTCTCCTTCCCACCCCCTCTCCCTCTCTAAGGTATCTCTCTCTCACTCCCTCTATCTCTCTCCCATCCCTCTATCTACCACTCCATCTCTCTCCCACTCCCTCTCTATCCCTCTCTCTTAGGTCTCTCTCTCTCTAGTCTCTCCCTCCCACCCCCTCTCCCTCTCTCTATCTACATTCTCCCTCCATCCCTCTCTCTCTACCCTAATCCTTCAACCCTATACCCTCAACCCTTAAACTGTTAAACCCTAAACCCATAAACCCTGAACCCTCAATCCTTAAACCATAAACCCTAATCCCTCAACCCTCTTGAACCAATACCCTATACCCTCAATTCTCAACCCTCTACCATATACATTGGATCTTCAACCCTCATCTCTCTATCCTTCCCTCCTCTTATCTCCTCTCTATCTCCCTCTCTCTCTATCAAGTCTCTCCATTAAGCACACTACCTACATAACTAGATAACTCTCTCTCTCTCTCTGCCTCTCTCTCTCTCTCTCTCTCTCTCTCTCTCTCTCTCTCTCTCTCTCTCTCTCTCTCTCTCTCTCTCTCTCTCCCCTCCTCCCTCCTCTCTCTCATGCTCCTCTGCGTCCCTCTCTGTCTCCTCCCTCCATCTATCCTCATGCAGGCACTCCCTCTCTGCCTAATGCCTCAACCTATGCCCACTCAGCTTGCTTAAGCTATTAAACCCTAAACCCTCAGCTCTCTCAGCCCTTAAACCCTAAAGCCTAATCCTTGTCCTTTGTACATAAACCATCAGCCTATGGGTCCTCAACCCTATACCCTATACATTGGATCCTTCAACCCTCATCTCTCTCTTTCCTTCCCTCCTCTTATCTCCTTCTATCTATCTCCCTCTCTCTGTCAGCTCTCTCCCTCAAGAACCCTACCTACATAATTAAATAACTCTCTCTTTCTCTCTATACCTCCCACTCCTCTCTCTCTCTCTTCCTACCACTCCCTCTCTCTCTCACTCCCTCTCTCTCCCTCTCTCTATCTCACTTCTCTCTACATCTCTCCCTCCCTCCATCCCTCACTCTCTACACTAATCTCTCAACCCTATACCCTCAACCCTTAAACCCTAAACCTTTAAACCCTCAACCCTCAACCATTAAACCCTAAACCCTAATCTCTCAACCCTCTACCCTCTTGACCCAATACCATAAACCCTCTATATCATGTGAAAATGTGTAAAACAAATAAGTAAGCATTCAAAACACAATCAATGCAACATGTTATATTAAGGAAATCAAATTTAACAATACAACTGATAAAGAAATTCCTCAAAGTTGTTCAATCATCCTCTATTCTTAAGGATCCTGTATTAGTGCTCTCAGATTTTAGGTATGCAATAAACTACTGGGATGAAACCTAAGAAATGAGAAGCAATTAAACTAAAATGCAGGAAACTATGCCTACATCCACATGCTTGATGAATTAGATAGATGATATGCTAAATGATGTGCTAAATGATATGATGTTGTATACAAAATGATGCTAAGTGATGCAATGATAATATGCTAAGCTAATGGATATGCTATGGAAATGCAATAATGATAATGCAACAATTAAGTTCCTAGAAATGAAATTTCCATTATAACACTACTTTAAATAAAATGCTAAATTCTAAGCTAGAATGCAAATGCTAAGCTCACTAATGCTTAAAGTATTTTTGAAAATCAAATTTATGCTATGCTCTCTATATGAAAAGATGTAAATGAGCCTCTATTTATAGATGTCACCAAGGCATCAAGTGATGTGGCAATAATGGATGGTCAAGATTCAGTCTGGAGAGATCAATGGTGAGAAGCAAAGAGGTTATGTAGAAGTTGAAAAACCAACTTCACAATCCCCAAAATCACCTGCAAGCAATCACCTATCACATGCAAAGCTATTCAGAACAAAAACAATAGAAGTTCTGTAAACCCTTAGAGCCAATGTGTGCAAGCAAAAATCAGGATTATTGATTATTGAATGTAATGTTTTACAAATAATACAAAATCCTTTGAAAAGGAAATGATGCAATAAAACAGGAAAAAGCAACCCTAATCTTATCTTGAGCAAAAAGATAGCTCAATAAGATAAGATAAAATTAAATGAGAAATAATTATCCTAGGAAATAAATAATTTACCTAAGTAAACTTATCCTAAAAGTGTAATTAAATACAATTAATTACAACACTATAGAATTACAACTTAGGGAGAAGCAAATTATTATGCATTATGAGTCCCAACAACAAAGGCGTCGGTACTCATTTACAAATGCAAGGCAAACTAAATCAAACGGGGTAAAAGAGAAAACCACATGGGAACAAAACTCCTCCCCAAAATAGAATGCAATAAACTACCTAAGTGATGAAAAATGGAGGACTCCATAAGACCCCCCAAGGACACCATTCATCACAAAGATACATGAAAGAATCCCCCCATAAGAGAGGAAGAAAGAGACCACAAATCCCCCCAGAATGAAGTAACTCCAAAAGAAGTGAAGAAACTGCATCTCTAGAAAGAAGTGAGAGGGAAGAGGTCGAATTAAAGAAATCTCTGAAGGTGGAATAGGTGCAGCCCAAGATGTCTCCACAGAAGTAGGTGTGACCTCAAAAATTGAAGAAGCCGAAGTAGGTGAAGACTCAATAGAAACCTCCAAAGATGTATATGATCCAAGCTGGACCTGTTGCTGAAACGAGAAGAAGCAACAAGAGAGGTTGGAGGATGGAATAAAGGCTTCGAGAATAGGATCCAAAGGTAGGGAACAATAATGTTCAAGAAGCCAAATCTCTCCCTCTAAATGATGATACACACATGCAAAGGAATGAGGAAACAGAGCTATAGGAGCGAGAAGCACCTTCAGTAGAAAAATGGGTGACGAGACAAGGCGGAGGTGATCCCACTATCCCGGTGTAATGGCTGCTCTCTACTCTCCAAGTCTCGATGATAATGTCCGGGTAGGTGTGAACTCCAAAGATCTCCCATTGCCCCCATGTGTTATCTAATAGATGGAAAGAAGGTTATTTGTCAAGTGAGGGACACACAAGACATCCTGAAAGGAGTGATCCCCAAAACTAATAGACCCCTTCCCTGTAACACTCAGGTAAGTGTTGTTTCCCATCAAAATGGGAGACATAGTGCAAGGCTCAAAGGAAGTGAACATAGATTGTGATGATTCCATATGATGAGATGCTCCTGAATCTAGAAGCCATCTCCCTGATCCAATACCTGAAGAAGCAAAAAGACCATGTCCCTTCATATCTGATGAAGTATGTAAACTAGTTGTTCCTATGTTATGCTACTCTGAAGAAGAAGAATGAGGACAAGAAGATGATGCAGACATCCTAGAAGGAAAATCAATCTAATGTTTTTGAAGAATATGTTTTAGCTCATCAATGTCCTTGTAACAATTATGTTCTGCATGTCCTTCCCTCTTGCAATATGCACATGTAGACTTCTCCTTCCTAAATTATTTCCCCTTAGAAGAGGAGGATGAATTTGAGGACTCCTTTTACTACTCATGAGGTTTGGAATCCTTTTGTTTCTGTTTCTTACCTTTTCCTGTAAAAGCCTTCTGATCTCTGGGCTCCTGTGATGCAATAAGTGCATGTGAAGTGGAAGAAGGTTTCACGCTGCCCATGCTAGCTAACTTAGTTTTCTCTCAAGTGAGAGATGAAGCAAAGTCATCAAGAGATGGCATAGTGAATCTCGTACCAAGTGCATCCATAGTGGCATAAAAGGTAGATACAAAAAATGAATAATCAGGTCCAAGCTTAGAAAGGATGGGAAAGATCAACTGAGAGTCTTCTTTCTCAACACCACACTATGAAAAATGCAATCTAAGAGATTTGAGTTTGGTGAAAAACTCCTGGATGCTGTCAAAATCCCTAGGATTTAAGCCAATAAGCTCATTCTCTAATTGAAACCCTCTCATAGTATCATGCTTCCCAAACAAAGACTTCAAAGTATCCCATATCTCATTTGGTGTAGTGCAAGATTCAATGTGAAAAAGAAGGTCAAATGAAAGAGAAAGACATAATGTACCATAAGCTTCATCACACCTATTAAACCATTTTCTCTTTTCAGTAGCACCTGTAGGTTCAATTTCTATACCCATGGTTACCCTATACAACCCTTTATGTTTCAAGTGAATCTCCATTTGTTTTGTCCAACAAAAATAGTTGAATGGAGTAAGGGGTGCAATGTGATGTAAATCCATGATAGAAAAACAACAGTATATACTCTCAAATAAAAATATTCCTCTTGGATCTCAAAAAAACTCCTGATTGCTCGTTTCCCAAGAAAATAACTCAAAAGATAAAGGCTGAGTTCTGACCAAAAAAAATATACCTAGTGAAAATTCTACAAAAAACATGTCTTAGATCTGAGAAGAGGGTGGAACCAGCTTTCCAACACCTATTTGTTTTCAAAAAACGGAGCCAGAATGCAAAAGTTACGTCTCCCGGAGTGAAAACAACAACTTCTAGCTTTGATAGGCGAAAAAGGCATCAAAATGGAAAAATCATAAAATTAAACCACCACCATCAGATCCATCGTCAAATCAGCTTTCCAGCGACTATTTGTTTTTGAAAAAATGACTCTGTTTGCAAAAGTTATAAGCAAATGAAAAAAAGGTCTAAAAATGGGACCTCCAGCCTAAATAGGTGCAAAAAAACTAGGCCCTCAGGGGCTAAAAATTTCAGCTCTTGGTTTTACACGTGACTGGCCACTGCATAGAAGTTTGTCGGGCCCTGAAGAAAGAAGCTCCTAGTATTTAATAAAACTGTTGCAGGCAGTTAGGGGCTGAATCAGTTGCACTTGGTCACAAAGGTGACCACCGGCTACGTGAATGGGTTTAAACACCCGGCGGGGCTGGTCCCCGATAGGACCATCGGTAAGCAGCTGTGAGCCCGCGGGGGTGGAAGACAAGGTGAGTGGTGCTACTTTGGAGGAGCCACCAGGAGTGGTGTAAAGCGGTGGCCGTCGCTTAACCGGGTGGCGCGGCCTGCTTTACAACGGGCGGCTCAAGTTTTTTATAAAAAAACTTGATTTTTTATTTTTTATTTTTTTATGAGATTTTCCTTGGAGATCATGCCTTGGGGCCGTACGGCCTTGGGGCTAAATATATTTTTCCTTTTTTTCAACTTTCGTCTAAATCGACGAAATGAAAGGCATTTCTGGGGTTTTTAGACGCTCTGATCGCGATGGCGACGTCCATTCGAGCCCAAAATGCTCTAAAATTTTGGCTACCCCTAGATCCACAGAAAATCAATTTGACTTGAATCCCTTGCACAGAAAAGGACACCATGAGAGAATATCTTCAGATCACGAATAGGCAGCAACAGGTCTGGAGCTCTGATACCATGTATAAGTTGAAAAACCAACTTCACAGTCCCCAAAATCACCTACAAGCAATCATCTATCACATGCAAAGGTATTCAAAACAAAAACAATAGAAGTTCTGTAAACCCTCAGAGCCAATGTGTGCAAGCAAAAATCAAGATTATTGATTATTGAATGTAATGTTTTACAAATAATACAAAAGCCTTCGAAAAGGAAATGATGCAATAAAGCAGGAAAAAGCAACCCTAATCTTATCTTGAGCAAAAAGACAGCTCAATAAGATAAGATAAGAATTAAATGATAATTATCCTAGGAAATAAATAATTACCTAAGCAAACTTATCCTAAAGTGTAATTAAATAATTAATTACACCAATAGGTTAGAGAGAATCAAGGAATTTGTTCCCTTTAATAGAACAAGCTTGCCAAGTGTAGAAGGGAATAAGTGGAAAGGAGAAGCCATGTGTCTATGAGGTTGTTAAAATTGTTGAGGATAAATGCCTATTTAGAAATTAGAAATAATTAATTTCATGTGGCACATGGTGAGGTGGAAGATGAGGTGGAACAAGGTTAGAAAATATGGAGAAATGTGACTAAATTCCAATTTTAAAATTCTAATTTAGTTGGAGGGAATTTGTAGACACGTAAAATATACCGATTGACATTGTGCATCTGATCCTGATTACTATCATCGTTTCTTCCTTAATCATCCCTTGATCTAACCATTTAATCAAATTCCCCTATCGGATTAAATTCATCAATATTCCTCTCTTAATTAAATAAATCATTTTATCTAATCAAGTCATCTCTTTTGTTAATTAAATCAATTCATCTGATCTAATTATCCCTATTTAATTAAATAATCAATTTATTTGATTAAATCTCTAAAGTATGTTCATTAAGTTAAATAAATTAAAACCTTATTTGATTACAACATCTCTTTAATTAAAATGAAATCCAAAATCCTTATTTAATTATTGTCTTTATCATATTCCTCTTTTGTTGGTTTAAATTCGTCCATCAAATCTAAGTCAAATGAAGTCACATCATCTAACCTCTCTCATTAATTAATTAACCTTTGATTAATTTAATCTCATCCCATGTCCCATCCTCTAGATAATGCAAGTTGCACATGAAAATAGATTTAATTCATTTATTAAATCTCTATTTTCCTCACAAGGCATCTTTTGAAATATTCTCTCAATTTGAATTCAAAAATTCCAAGTCAACATGTACATCCAACAAGGCATTTACTCCATCACATGTCCTTTGCCTTGAGCCAAATGGCATTTATTGCATTTTCCCTTCCCTCTCGCAAGTCATTTCAACAAATTTGAAATTTAAAAATAAGTATTTATTGGCACATTCCCCAAATCTTGCATCCTTCACCCATTCCTTAGATTGATAGGTGGCTCATGCCATTGGATGAATGTTGGTCCCGTGCTCCAAATTTGTACATTCATCCATCTTGGAATTCTATAAATAAAGATCTCATATCCTCATTTCATTATCCACAATTTATGCAAAGTTACCATGCTCAAATATCCATCCAATTTCATCAATCATTCTTGAATCATAGTTAGGTTTTGTAGATTTTAGCTTGGAGCACTCTTCAACATCAACAAAGTGGATCAAATCTTCATCAACACATCAATTTTACATCTTAGGAATTGGGAAAGGGCCAATTTTCACATCAAATTGGCACCAATTCCCCCATGGGATCATGAGTTTGCACATATAATTAGGATTCAATCTTTGTTTATCATTTCAATTGTGTTCTTTAATATTTTCTTCCTAGTTTGAATGTTGTAAATGGATTTCATGTGGAATCTTTGTTTTGGCTTGCAATTCCTTGTTTAACTCATTTATTCTTGTTGTTTTGTAGGGGTACCAAGGTTGGGGTTCACACATATCCAATTAATCAAATAAAAATAGTGGATTAAAAAAAATTATTTAAAATTAAATCACGAAGAAAGTGGTTTAGATAAGAAGAATTAAGAAATATGAACTATATAAATAATTTTTTCAATTTATTTATAAGTAGAGGAAATAAATTTTTTATCAATTAAATAACTAATATTTAATTCATTTTCTCCAGACCAATTTTAGATGTATACAATTTGCCCCTCTTTGAAGTGATGAAGCTGTTTACATTGCTTCAAAAGAAAAATTGATGCTGATAAAATTTTGATAATGCCAGACCCGGTGATTTTAGGAATACTTGAGATGTAATATGCCCCCTCGGGAATAAATCGAGAATTTTCCATGTTTTTAAAGATTTTTGAAATTTTTGAAATTTTTGATGGTTTCTGATGGCATTGATGGTAATTGTATGATTTGATGATGTTCCAACGATTTATCCCCTGATATAGAAAAAATAACCTGTGATTTGATTAATTGATCCCTAAAAAATTATAATATCCCATCATAAATCCCACTTTAATTACCCCTTTTTAATAGGCCAAAAGTGAAAACGACACTCATTTGTGCACTTTTGATATTGAAATTTTTGAGTGAGAGTAATTTGAGCAACTTAGCTAAAGATGGTGATTCCCTACGAGACTCATTGATTTGAGCGTGTGTGGCGACATAACTGGCCAGCGACATACAAACCTCCAGTACGAATTTTGAAAACCTTCTTTGTGAATTTTTGAATTATTTTCTCATGTTTTTAATTTTGAAATGTGATGTTGTTACGCATATTAGCGCATAGGCCACCTATAATAGTGCATAGGATGATTTTGATAGTGCAAATTATTAGGGATTTAGTGCATATAAGGCTCGATGTAGCGTATAAGAGGTCTGTAGTAGCACATCTACATTCTAGCACATAGGAACAATGTTTTAGTGTATTAGGGTTTTGAAATAGCGCATCCAATGAATTAGCATATAGGTCTAGTGTTGTGGTGCATCTTCCAAAAGAAATGGCGCATCCAATTTTTTTGTGCATTGAAGCAATTTTCTGGTGCATTGAAGACATTCTATAGCACATTCACTAAAATGGGGCATTGAGATATATTTATGGTGCATTGACAAAATTTAATGATGCATCTATCCTTTGGTGCATAGAAGCACTATATTAGTGCATCTAGGGAAAAATTGAAGATGTTTTTGTTTTTCTCCTTGATTTTGATATTGTTTAATCACGTCAGCTAGTGATTTGTTGTTGTTGATAGATTAGATGATTTATTGATCTCATGATAGGTGAGATACAATAATGATGATGTTGTTTTAACCTCATGATAGGTGAGGATCAAAAATAGATGTTTGGGAGATTTGATGAAAATCTCACTTGAGCTGATAGGATAGTTGATTATTTGTTGTTGATTGTTGTGTTGATTTTGATTGATTGATTGATATGTTGATTGTTATATGCTATAATGATAGGAGAGTGATTTAGGTAATCTTCAATCTTGAGAGCACTTTCCATAGACTTGGGAGTTGATTCCATGTCTATCCCAGGCTGAGAGAGATATTATTGAGAGATTTGGATTATCTTCATTGAGTGAGATGCCCCAAATTAGGATTAATCGAGGATTGTTGACCACACTGGTAGAGAGGTGGCATAGCGACTACAACACCTTTCATTTGGCCACTGGAGAGATTACTATGATGCTAGAGGATGTCTATACAATCCAACAAATTCTCGTGATGGGTGACATTGTTGTGTATGATCAAGCCAAGTAGGGTGGTACACATGCTTTATGCCAGATATTTCATGATGATCAAATCAGTAGATATGAGATGCCTTGGCAGGAGATATTTGAGAGTTATGCCCCTTTACCTTCTATACTTGTGAGTTTTGTTGGTGGCTTTCTATGTCTTGACAAGAGGTCAAAGGGATTGTCTATCGATTGGGGTCGAACACTAGAGCGGATGATTTTGTATGGGACTCGGTACACTTGCGATTCATGCATGCTTGCACAGTTGTATCATGATTTACATCAGACAATGTATCTTGGAGGCACCAGTCTATCTGTAGGGGTGACATTGTTATAGACATGGGCCTGGGAGTATATAGTGGTGACACTCCTAGTGACAAACATGTATCAACCTATCGGGAGACCTTATGTCTATGGTTATACCAACCCAGTTGTCCAAAATAAGCTACGAAAATTGGAGTATTGGAGACGTGTACTAGATGACTTGGATTTTGTGACATGGTGACCATATGTGGATTATGATCAAGGGGCTGAGGATCACCTAGAGATGTCTTTTGTCTACACGGCCAAATATCTCATTGGACAGACATGTTTCATTATTGAGAGATTCCTACTGATGAGGGTACTTAGACAGTATGAAAAAGTGAAGGGGATTCCATAGGGATTGGCTACATATGCATGGAGATAACAGTATGCCATAGAGTGGGGACCCACCTTGTCCTACAATGTTGCTTGTGATGAGTACCATAGATTACAACCAGTGATTTGGGACTATCATCCAGATATTGTGGAGGGATATATGACAGAGGAGTACTCACAGTACTTTTGTGGACATCCGTTTCCTAGGATCTCGAGGCTTGATGAGCTAGTGCCGGTGCTGGAGGATGAGGAGGAGAGAGCACCCAGACAGAGGAGAGATAGAGGTGGTGGGGATGAGGAGGAAGGAGATGGTGGTGACAAGAATGGAGGAGATAGGGGAGGTGGTAGTGATGATGGTGGAGATGAAGATGGGGGAGGTGATGGGGGAGATGGAGGAGGGGGTTCCCATCTGGGACTGGAGATGTTAGAGTGCCACCGGAAGAGGTGATCACTTAGTGGCTGGCACAGCACGTGCAAATCACGATTGCCTTCTCAACAACAACAAACATGGGTGCAACCCTACGGGCTCAAGTCGGAGACACTTCATGACTAGTTGACCGCAGTTGAGGGACAAGCCCCGTAGTCACGAGAGCAGGAATGCAGACATGGAGCACAAGCATAGCTCCTCTGCAGACACAGAGAGAGATAGGTCGGACAGCAGTGGCTGAGGAGGGATGCTATGAGATAACAAGTTCAATAGAACCACCGAGGCTCAACTACGTGGGAGTCAAACAAGATTGGGAGCATAAGTGCGGTGTAGGGGAAAGGTACTTTACATTGACTATAGAGGGACACTTTGAGATGAGTGTCTATTGGGTTGGGGAGGTAATTTCTAAGAGACTATAGAGACTTCGTGAGGCCACAGGGTTCAATAGAAATATTTCAGAGAATACGATGTACCACACGGGAGGGAAGATTATTATAGAGTGATATATCCTTGATGTAGTTCCTCGAACTGAGGGAGAGTTACACATAGTCGTCGGTGGGTCCTAATCTCAGACCACAAAACAGGGGGTGACCATGACCCTTGAGATTGAGATCCTAGTAAAGGTCTATTAGGTGGAGAACTACGGGTCCATAGATGTGACCACCGATGCAGGGGGAGCACTACATAGCTCTAACACATGATGTTTGTTGTATTTGGACATGTATACATTGATACTGATGATTCATTGCCATTTTTGATGATGTATCTCTTCATATTTGGATATCCATGTACACTTGACATTATTTTGAGATATATATGCAGCAATGATGATGGTTGATCTATATGTTTATGTGTGTTGATCATGATGAATGCATTTGATTTCTTATTATGTATGTTATGTGATGTTCTATATGATGATGATATGAATGCAAAATGTGTTATGATTCTATGATGCTTTATGAATGATGCCTATATGCTATATGTGATGAATCTTATTATGTGAATGAAATGTGATGGATGCTATGTTTTTTGTACTTTTCTATTGCAAATGTATGATGCAATATATGATAATGGGTGAATGGATGATAATGTTAATGCATAAATGGATGGATGGAATGATTGAATGATTATGCATAATTCTATGTGTTCCCATGGATTGTGCTTTATTATGAGATGTATTGTACTCTATGTTTTTGTATTTTTCTGATGCAAATGTATGAACATATGTATGAAAATGGATTATGAAAATGTTTCTTTTTTTGGATTTTTGTAATGCAAATGTATGACTAAATGTGTAGATGGATGGAAATGATGTGGTAATTGCTTTGTTTTTGGATTTTTATGATGCAATTATATGACCTAAATGACTAGATGGATTATTCGTGAATGACATCCTAATGCTTATGCACCTACATGCAAATGATCTTTTTGTTATTGTCAAATGTACTCAATCTGTTAATGATAGAGATAACATCACTCATAAAATTTACCAGCCTTGGAAAAATCTATAATTACAGCAGAACTAGTATGAATGTAGCCTAAACATGAAAACCTAATAATGCAATGTTGTCATCCTAGTAATCAATTTATTGTGCTTGGTATCATCATTGAGCTTTTGAAATGTTGAAAGTAAAATTTTAAAACATCATGTTATAATTAGACCATGATGACTTAGGTACTAACCATGATGTTTGATAGTGCAAAGTTAACACAAGCATATAGGGAGTATAAGTGGAACAAGATGACCTAAGCATTTATTAAATTAAGCAGGAGACAAAGGTTAATCATTTTCCTATGTGAATGCGGAATGTCATGTTGATACTTTTAGAGCACATCCCATGATGTTTCACCTAGTAATAGCTGATCAACTCTGAAGCAATAGACAAAAAGAAAAATATCATTCTCGATCACCAGCTTCTCTAGTTCTTGACATCCTTGAGTTTACTCGAGAGAAATAGAAACTAACAATCATGTGAAAGTGAAAATAATTTGAACATTCGTGCTAAAGTGATAAAACCTTGATTTAGGAGATGACCATCCAATGAAATTTGTTTTGATTGATCTTTTTGTTGTTGGTTCAGATTGTTGGTTTTTGTGATTATGATTGATGTTCAATATTGCAGCTCGCTTGATCATTGTGTTTTTTTATCATGTTGTCATACTGTTGTTTGTCTGTCATTTTACTTAAGCTCAAAGATAGATTTCCCCAAGTGAGTTCCAGATTTTTCTGAGAGCAAATTATGGATTATGTGATGAAGCCAAGGTTGAGACACGACCGTGATGCCCGGTCGTACATGAGGCTCAAATGATAGATGTGGATAGAGATAGCGAAGAGCCAATGGTTGACACACGTTCCAATAGAGGAGGAAGCCGGTCCATCAAAAATAGCGCCTATTTCGAGGTTTTCACTACTTGCTTTTATTGCTATTGTTTTTAAGACTTTATGATTTTTTTTATTTTTTTGACTTTTTGACCTTTTTTTTTTGTATTTTTCATTTTTTTTAATGTTTTGTTGTCACCAAGATGCTTGTTTGCCAAGTTTTCTTTAGGGTGACCATTTTTTCAAGACATTTTCAGATTTTTTTGGATTTCTTTGACTTTTTCTAATTTTTTGGATTTCTTCAGGTATTTTTCTGATTTTTGTTTTTGGATTTCTTCAGGATTTTTTCTAATTTTTTTGGATTTCTTCAAGACTTTTGTGATGCATCAGATGAATCATGTGTAGAATTTCTTGAGATGGAGGTTGTTCATAGGTTCCTCAAATAGGTCTCCTTCCAGTGTGGATAGTTGGTATGCTCTTGATCCATAGACTGATACAATGAAAAAGGGACCCAACCAATTTGGTTTAAAATTTCCTTTCTTCTCCCTATCCTGCTGATTGTGTGGATTCTCCTTCAATACCAAGTCACCAACTTGAAATATTCTAGGTTTGACCTTATGATTATAGCTTCTGGACATTCATTTCTAGTAGGCTTTCAGGTGGTTCACTACATGTTGAAGTCGTTCATCTAATAATTCCAATTCTTGCAATGTAGATACCTGATAGTCCTCATCAGAGATAATACCCTTCAATGACACACAGAGTGATGGTAATTCAACCTCAATAGGTACAATGGCCTCATATCCATATACAAGAGCATATGGTGTGGCTCCTGTTGGTGTACGGGTACTAGTTCAGTATGCCCACAGAGCAGGGTCTAATTGGATGTACCAATCACATCCAGCATCATTGACCATTTTCTTCAAGATTTTCAAAATAGTTTTGTTGGAGGCCTTTGCTTGACCATTTCCTTGAGGATAATATGGTGTAGAGAATCGATGTTGGATATTGAACTTCTCACACAATTCTTACATGTCTTGATTTTTGAATGGTCTTCCATTGTCAGTGACAATGGATTGAGGGATGGCGTACTGATAGATGATGTAATTAAGGATGAAGGATGAAATTTTCTTTCCTGTGATGGTGATTAGAGGAAAAAATTCAATCCACTTTGTGAAGTATTTTGTGGTTGTGATGATAACCTTGTTTCCATTTGATGAAGGTGGATGAATTTTACCTACAAGATCCAATCCCCACTGACAAAAGGGCCATGTTGATGTGAATGGTTGAAGCTCTTGTGCTGGTGCATGGATGACGTTTCCATGAATCTAACACTTTTGGCATTTCTTAACAAAGTGAAAAAACTCCTCCATGTTTAGCCAGTAATACCCTAAATGGAGGAGTTTCTTGGCTAAGGTTAAACCACTTGAATGAGTTCCACAAATACCCTCATGAACTTCTCGTAAAGTCATTTCAGACTCATCACGTTCTAGAAATCAGAGAAGAGTTTTTTCAAGACCTCGCTGTTAAAGTACATCCACAATAAGAGTATGTTGGGCGGCTTGGAAAATGAAGTTTCAGTTTTGGTTTCAGGACAAGTCAGGTGGAAGGGTGTTATCTTTTAGGTAGGTATAAATTTTACCATAGGTTGAGGTATCGACATCAACCAGGTGACATATAACTTGGGACTCGATATCATCATAAGAAGGGGTAAACATTTGTTCCATCATGAACTCATAATGGCTTCTTTTCTCTAGAATTTGTAATAAAAAAGCAATGGTGGCCATGGCATCGACAAATTTGTTATTTACTCTGGAAATCTGCTCAAATTTGATATTGATAAAGTATTTCTTAAAATCATTAATCATTCTTTTATAGGGCATCAATTTTTCATCCTTTGTTTGACAATTATCATTGACCTGATTAATGACCAATTGAGAGTCTTTGTAGACTTCCAATTTTGGGATTTTCCATTCTACAGCTATTTTAATTCCAATGATTAATGCTTCATACTCCACCATGTTGTTGGTGCAAGGGAACATCAATCTGTATGATTTCAGAATGGTATGTCCTTGTGGAGTGACTAATAGGATTCTGGCCCCTGGTCCATGTTGTGTGTGTGATCCATCAAAGTATAATGTCCATTGTTGTGTAGTCAAGTTAAGAACATCAGTGTCTGGAAACTCAATGTGTAGAGGATGATCATCTAGTAGGGGTGCTTCAACCAACTAGTCTATTATTGCTTGTCATTTTATTGCTTTCCTATCCACATATTGGATGTCAAATTCACTTAGTATCATAACCCACTTGGCCAGTCTTCCAGTTAGATTAGCTTTGTTGAGGAGGTATTTTAGTGAATCTATTTTGGCTATTAACTTGATGGTATGAGTTAGCATGTAGTGTCATAATTGTTGGCTAGAAAACACTATTACCAAACAAGCCTTTTCAATGGATATATAATTGATTTCATAGCCATTTAGCATCTTGCTGATGTAATAAATTTCTTTTTCTCTTCCTACTGAATCCTCTTGTACTAACAAGAATCCCAATGAAATCTCAGTTGTGGCAATGTATAATAAGAGTGGATTTCCTTCTATTGGTGGTATTAAGATAGGTGGACTCATTTTATATTGTTTTAATTGGTTGAAGGCCTCTTCACATTTCTCGTCCCATCAAAAAGAAACATTTTTGTGTAGCAAGTGAGTGAAAGGATAGGTCTTGTCTACCAATTGTGAAATAAATCTTCAGATTGATTGGAATCTTCCTTGCAGAGATCATAGCTAGCTGATATTTTTGGGTGGTGGCATCTCCATGATAGATTTAACTTTTTTTAGGTCTACCTCAATGCCTTTTTCTGAAACTATATATCCCAAGAGTTTGGCTGAAGTCACCCCAAACACACATTTGTTTGGATTCAATCGTACATTGAACTTCTCCAGTCCAGTGAAGATTTTGTCTAAGATATCTAAGTGTCCTTCTCTGGTGTATGATATGGCCAATAGATTGTCCACATAGTCTTCCATGAAAGTATGCATCATATCATGAAAAATTGTCATCATGGTGTGCTAATAAGTAGCTCCTGCATTCTTCAATCTGAATGGCATAAAGTTCCAATAGAATGTTCCCCACAGACATGTGAAGGTTTTCTTATCTTGATCCTACGGAGCTATCTTGATTTTATTATAATAGGAAAAATCGTCCATAAGTGACAACATGCCATGTCCTATTGTTAAGTCTACTATGATGTCTATGTTAGGTAGAGGAAAATCATCTTTAGGGAAAGCCTTATTAAGATCTCAAAAATCTATGCAAATGTGGATGTTGTTGTTAGGCTTTGAAATTGGCACAATGTTAGAGATCCACTCGGCATAATCAATGGGTCTAATGAATCCTGCATCCAATAACTTCTTCAGCTCTGCTTTTACCAATAGGGAAATATGCAGATGCATTTTCTTTAGCTTCTGCTTGACTAGTTTTACACCTGGTGGTAAGGATAGGTGGTGCATGATAAGATCTGGGTCAATCCCTAGAATTTCAGCATATGACCAAGAATTTTTTTTTTGTTTCTCTGTGAAGAATTTGAGGAAGATTGGTTTTTCTTGGTTTGTCAAAGATGTCGCTAGATGGATAGTCTTCATTGTTTCTGCATTGTCGATATTGACAGACTATGTGGGCTCAATCAATACTTTTGATCTTTCCTAAAACTATTCTGGGAGGGTGTCAAATCTTCCATCCTTCGATGCCTCAGAGAGGTTTTCACCATTGGATGCGCTCTTTATTTTTACTTTTTCTAGATCTGATACTTTCATTGAATGGTTTTCACCATCAGATCTATTTCTTGTATTATTCATTTTGCAGCTAAAATATTTGACACTCCCCTATTTGGAAGCTTTGTTAGGACATTAAATGGTGGAATTTGTTTCAAGATTTTTGAAATAGAGGAAGTTGACAAGGGCATCATCATTTGAAAAGATGGGGATATCTAATGGCTTAGTTTGGTCCCAATCTATGAGTTTGGGATGTACTAGGGGTAAAGAATCATTAGACTGGTTAAGGTCAGAGATAGTAAGAGTCCTAATGGTGATGTCTTTGATTTGTCCAATAGAAAATTTGAGGTCTATAAGGTAACTTTCCTCTAAATTATCCATTTCACTCCAAGTCTGATCATCTTCATTGGATTCATCAATATGTTGTGATCCTATTTTAAGCAGTCTAGAACTTGAACCTTGTCCCTCCTCGAGTAGGGGTGAATACTTATGTACCACATCAATGTCCTTGTCATGAAAAGACTCTTCGGATAGTGAATCCCACTCATATTCATTTGAATTAGTTTCATGAACATCACTAGCTTGTAGTTGCAATATTCTCTCAACCACCCTCTGAGTTATCTCTTCTTTTGTCTCCTCTTTATAACCCAACCTAGTCTTGTCTTTTGTACTGATTAAGAGGGGTTGAATTGGTTCCACAATTCCTTCTTTTATTTTTCCTATAGGGCCTTTTCCCTCATATCCCATATTTTCTAATATTATGAACCCTTTTCCATATTGTATTGTTTGTACATTTGCAGTAGCTGCTTGGAACTCTTCTTTGTCCTTAGAAATCCAGTTTAGAACATCCTTAATTATCTTCAGCTTCATCAACTATGGTGTCTACTTTTACAAATCGACCATCAAAGAGTGTAACTGGTTGTGATGACTATTCCATTGATGTTGAGGGTTTCCTATATGACTTTAGGGAGGACAGCTATGAAAGGGATAGAGATTGTTCAATAATATATTCACCCACACCTTTATCTTTGACTTGGACTTTTTTCTCAATTTTTTTGGATAAGGAATTTAATTGGGTTTCATGATTTGAGGATGTAGAAGGAGAAACTTCTTCCTTTTTCTCAGACTGTTTAGACATGGAACTGGATTGACCTTAATGATTTGGGGAAGTGACCAAGGGTTTTGACAAGGAACTTGACTGGCTTTGATTATTGGTAGAGATGGAAGTGGAAGGTTCTCTGTTATGAGGCACAAAGACATCTTGGACTGATTTAAGGGTGTTGCAATACTTAGGACTATTATAATTAGCCGAGATAGTTATTTCCTGGCCACCACAAGGAAATTTCAAACATTGGTGGTATGTTGATAGGACCGCTTGCATTTCATGGATCCATGGGCGACCCAATAGTATGTTGTAGGTCAAATCCTTGTCCAAGACTTGGAAGATTACATCTTTCTGAATCACTCCTACTTGAATGGGTAAGACAATCAATCCCTATGGAGATCTTTCCTCATCATCATATGCTTTTATTGTAATCTTTTTCTTTGAATCTATTGCATTTTCAAAAAATCCTAGGTGACGAACAAGCTTTAAAATACATATATTCAGGTCAGCTCCTCCATCTATTCAAACACATTTGACATGATGTTTATGAATTATCGCTTCAAAATGGAGAGAGGCATTGTGGGGATGGGAAATAGATGTGTCATCATTTTCTAAAAAAGATAAGAAATGAGGTGCAATCAAATATCCCACCATGGCCTCAAATTTACAAACTTCCAAATCAGTTGGTATTGTTGTGTCCACTAGGGCTTTTTCCAAAATCTCTTTGTGGGCAGGTGAAATATTGAGCAGTTCCAATATAGATATTTGTGTAGGGATCTTTTTTAATTGTTCTACTATGTTATATTGATTGGACGAGGTAGCAGGTGTTTTAGACGAACTTCCTTTTAGTACATATTTGGCCTGTGCTCTCGTGGTCACATTTACTGGCATGTTGTCTTGTTTCTCATTGGTTTTAATGACATTGATTTGAGTATCAATTGCAGCCATGTCTTGTTTGATGTCATTAATCTAATTTTAAACTGCAATGATGTCTTGTTTATGTTCAATTGGAATGTCATTGCTTGGATTGTTGGTTGCAATAATGTCTTGGTTTTCATTGGTTTCAATGTTATTTATTTGATGTTCCACTGTTGAGATATGAAGGATGACAGTATCATGAACATAGTTACATTCTTCCCTTTGTTGTTTGTTGTAGAGGACTCCCCTTTTTCATAGTTCAGTAAGGTATTTTTGAATGCTCTGTGATCATCATTTGTTTGGGGTCCTTCTATTCATATGACTTTGTCATATATTAAGTCTTGTATCGTGTGTTTCAATTGTATGCAGCTATTTTTTTGATGACCTTTGAATCAATGAAATTCACAATAATAAGCATCATTCCACCATGACAATTTTACTTTTGGTTCAAAGCCTCGGGTGTCAGGTAGTGTTATAAGGTTATTTGCAAGAAGTTCTCTCAATGCAAATTTGTGTGATTAACCCAAAGGTGTGAATTTTCTATGGTTTGATTGTGTTTGATAGGGTGGAGGTTTAGATGTGGTATGAATTTGATTATGAATTTTTTGATTGTTGTGTTGGTTAACATTTTTATTAGTGCCTTGATTAGTGTTTTTATTAGTCTTGGTTGTGGTTCCTGATAGATTAAAGACCGGTTTGGCATTATGTGTTTCGGCGGCACCATAATTGGTATTCTTGTTTCTTGTCCAAAATTTGGATTTATCATTGTTGTTATCATGATTGGAAGAGCTAGCATTATTTGATCCTTCATTGTGAATTTTCAATACCCCTCTTTTGACTAAATATTCTTCAATTTTGACACCATTTTTTATCATCTTCTCGAAGCTAGGGGGACATTGTAATTGTAGCCTATAGCTCATTTCATTATTGAGGTTTCCAATAAAAATTTCCATCTTTTCTTGTTTAGGTATAGGACGAGTGTATCGAGCAAATAGCCTTCTCCATCATTGTAAGAATATAAGGATTCTCCTTGTTTTTGTTTGGTATTGCAAAGATCCTTCATGGTTATCTCATGTAAAATGTTATATGAATATTCAGTGATAAATTTGTTGACATGTTCTTCAAAGGATCTTATGTCTAGCTGTAGTTTCGAAAACCATTCCATACAATGGCCTTCCAAGCTGCAAGGGAAAAGTCTCATCAAGTAGGTGTATTCATGAGAAAACTCAAGACTCATGGTTCAGAATTCCCTCACATTGTCTATGGGGTCAAATTTTCCATTGTATTTGTTGTATTTTGGGAGGTCACAGTTTAGTGGGAATGGTATCATGTTCAAATTCCTATCAAAAGGGTAGGGACAAATATCTTGTAGCAATTATCTTTTGGTAGTCCCTCTTTGCATGTCTTGTAATTGTATTTGAAGGTTCTTCATTTGATGTGTTAGGGAAGCCAATTGATCTGCATTTAGTGTTTCAATTTTAATTTTCTTTGGTGTTTGTGTTTCTTTCAATTTTTTGACATTAAAATCACTTGCTAATTTAACCCCTTGGTTTGCTAACATTGGAAGATATTTTTCTCCATCCTTTTCAAAGATCCTCTCTAGGAATTTGTGAAATTTGGGATCTTGGTTTGCTTGTTCTATTTCCTCCTCTATTATTTCTTCTATTTCATTTTGAAGGATTTTGTGCAAAGTTTTTTCTTCTAGTTCACCCGTGGTGTTTTGAGGTTCAAGTTCTTTATCCTTAAGTTTTTTGTTTTGGGATCTTGTTAAAATGGGCATGCAAATAATGAAGGTTTGCTAAATTTTGATCGTTGTTTAGGAGTGCCAAAGGGATACCTAGGTCGAATAGAATGATGAATTCTATTTGATGGGGATAAGGTTATGAAATTTTATGTAAAGTGTGTTGTTTCTGGATGAAGGATGACAAATCCTGATGGTGAAACTCAACTTGATCAAATTTAGCTTTGATGATTGGGCACTTTTAGATGTTTGATCAAAGTTTAGGTAAAGGATTTCACTTGTAAATGCTAATTTTTCCAAGTTTAAAGGAATGTTGGGATACAAAATGAACTCTCTATGCAAAAGATCCCTAAATATATGTTTAAAATGTCAGATAGGGGGTCAAATTTAGCTTTCTAGTTATAAATCTGGTGGATGCGATGTAACAGTCAATGTATGCGCTGAAAGGTAGATGCACTATAGAATTGTTTGGATGCACTGTAAAATGGCTTGGATGTGCCATAGGATTGGTTGGATGCACTACAAAATAGATTGAATGCGCTACAGGATTGGTTGAATGTGTTACATAATAGCTTGAATGTGCTAAAGTATGGGGTATATGCGCTATAGTAATGGGTGAATGTGTTACAAAATGCAATGGATGTGCTGGAAGATATAGTTTATGCACTATAACAACAGATGGATGTTCCAGAGAATGGTGTAAAAGAACTAGAATAAGTAGTGGATGCACTGAATTGGGAAAATCTCATAGTTTCTTGCAAGTTTGTTTGATTTTTTCTAATTTTCTAGTCAGAGAATTATTTGTTTTAGAGGATGTTTTCTGAATCAAGGTTTTCACTTCCAGTGTGTCATTTTTTGTTTGAAATTTATTCAAAAAAACATTGGTAAAACACATCAAAAATGTACAATCTTAAGGCTGTGAAGGACAATATTTTCTAGATGCCCACTTGGATTTTACTCCAGTTGTGCCTACTTTTAGCGGATGATTAGAAGCTTGACCACACTGGCTCCCCTCCATGGTACTCACTTCTCGAGTCAGCCAAGCTTCAGTACCCATGAATCTCCCATGGCATACTTCTCATCTCTACTAAAAGCTACAAAAATGTAGGACGACTTCAAAGGTTAGACCTTCTACGCCAATAAAGAGAAAATGATTTTGGCCTACTATCACAAAAAGGTTCTAGTATAGGAATTCTATTTGTGGGGGATCATCCATATGGCAAGAGACCATTGTTTCCCTTCTTTTCAAAACAATTCTCATGATACTTAAACTTTCCTCAAGTACCCACACTTATATACCGGGTGGAAGTCGCTTGGGTTTAGCGTGTTCCCGGTTTGGTCGTTCCCTTGGGTGATTAATTTTCCCACAAGGCATGCCCTCTAAGGATAAAACAAAATAAAAATAAATGGTTTTGGCTTTTTGGTCACCTAGTTAAGGGGAGATTATATGCCTACCATTCATCAAGCACAAAAAACATGGTGTTTTTTCCCTCCTAATTAATCTAGATTCCTAAATTAACCAAAAGGAAATCAATCAACTCCAGCCCCTACACCAAATTTATTAGTAGTTTTCAATAAATGTTCTTTGTCAGCATTCAAGTGTTTCAGTAGAGTCTCTGACAATGTTTATGAAACCTGCACAGCAGAAAAACATTCATCAATTTTCAGAATCTGGAAAATTTTGCAATGAAAATTAAATGCACCATTACAGTAATTCAATTCACTAAAAAGGTAGATGTGCTTGAGAATGCAACGAATGCACTATAGAAAATAATTAGATGATCTACGAAAATTAATGAATGCACTGTAGAAAGTAATGAATACGCTATAGAAACCCCCTGATGCACCGATGAATGGCTTGGATGCACCGAAAGAACTCGTAGTTGCATTGTAATAGTTAGTGTATGTGCCGAAAAATGTTTCGAGTGTGCCAAAAGAATTTGTGGTTGCACTAGAAGAATTCACGTCCAAACCAGCAAGCACACTTTTAAAAAAATGTTAAAATAATAGGGGTACAACCCCACGGTGGGCACCAAAATGTATAGTGTGAAAATGTGTAAAAAAAACAAGTAAGCACTAAACACACAATTGATGCAACATGTTATATTAAGGAAATAAAATTTAACAATACAACTGATAAAGAAATTCCTCAAATTCATTCCATCATCCTCTATTCTTAAGGATCCAGTATTAGTGCTCTTATATTTTACGTATGCACTAAACTACTAGTATGATTCCTAAGAAACGAGAAGCCATTAAACTAAAATGTAGGAAACTATGCCTACATCTACATGCTTGATGAATTGGATGGATGATATAATAAATGATATGATGTTGTATACAGAATGATGCTAAGTGACAAAATGATAAAATGCTAAACTAATGGATATACTATGGAAATGTTGTAATGATAATGCAAGAATTAAGTTCCTAGAAATGAAATTGCCATTATAACACTACTTGAAATCAAATGCTAAATTCTAAGCTAGAATGCAAATGCTAAGCTCATTAATGTTGAAAGTATTTATGTAGAGTAAATTTATGCTATGCTCTCTATATGAAAAGCTATAAATGAGCCTCTATTTATAGATTTCACCAAGGCATCAAGTGATGTGGCAACAATGGATGATCAAGATTCAGTCTAGAGATATCAACGGTGAGAGGCGAAGAGGTTAGAGAGAATCAAGGAAGTTGTTCCCTTTAATAGAACAAGCTTGCCAAGTGTAGAAGGGAATAAGTGGAAAGGAGAAGCCATGTGTCTCTGATGTTTTTAAAATTGTTGAGGATAAATTCCCATTTAAAAATTAGAAATAATTAATTTCATGTGACACATGGTGAGGTGGAAGATGAGGTGGAAGGAGGTTAGAAAATATGGAGAAATGTGATTAAATTCCAATTTTAAAATTCAAATTTAGTTGGAGGGAATTAATCAAATAAAACAAATTAGTTAAAAAAATTTATTTAATTAAATCATGAAGAAAGTGGTTTAGATAAGAAGAAATAAGAAATATGAACTATATAAATAAATTTTCCAAATTATTTATAAGTAGAGGAAATAAAGATTTTATTAATTAAATAACTAGTATTTAATTAATTTTCTCCAGACCAATTTTAGATGTATACACCCTCAACCCTATAGGTCCTCAACCCTATACCCTCAATTCTCAACCCTTTACCCTATACATTAGATCTTCAACCCTCATCTCTTTGTCCTTCCCTCCTCTCTCCTCTCTTTCTCACTTCTCCCTCCATCTCTCCCTCCCTCTCTACCCTAATCCCTCAACCCTCAACCCTTAAACCCTAAACCCTCAACCCTATACCTTATGTAGACACCTAAAAATGACCTAGGCTTGCAAGCTTCATTTTTACCACTTTCGTCCTAGCATAATTATGTCATTTAATTATGTCCTTGGTCCACATTCGACTATTGATTAAATAATTCAAAATTATTTGATTAATTCATGTCATTTATTCTTCATGATTATTAAATAAATAAATTTTATTTATTTATTAAATACGTCATTAACTGTCTAAGTCTTCCCTTAATTAAATAAATTTCTTAATTTATTTAATTTCCCTTTTTGCATTTAATTGTTCTTGATTATTAAATAAATAAATTTTAATTTATTTATTTAATACGTCACTAACTGTCTTAATTAAATAAATGGATTAATTTATTTAATTAATTAATCTTATCTTCTAAGTTAAATAATTAAATTTAATTATTTAATTGCAATTAATATTCTTCTCATTTTAAATAAATTAAATTATTTAAAATGTCATGTCAATCTTAACTGCCAGTCCTTTTTGATAAATAATCTGAAAAAGATTATTTATTATCTCTTAAAATCCATAATTTGAATTATTTTAATTCAAATTAGTAATTAATCTTCTAAAAATCAAGCAATCGGGCAGATTCTTGATTTTTCAAATCTTATCTTCAGTTCACATCTTATCTCTTTGATTTTTTGAATCTTGCAAATCAGGCAATCTTATCTTCTTGATTTTTTGAAAATCTTTATTTTCTAATTAATTTGTCTCATTTATTCTCCACCGTCGATCTGATTTTATTCTGACCGTTCAATTAAGGATTTTGCCCTAACCCTAATTAGGGATTCTCAGGTTTAATCTGGATCGTTCATTTTAGGTTCTCGTCATTAATTTATCTCGTCTGTCCATTCGAAATGGCATTTTCTATAAAATGCCATCTTCTTCTCATTTTTCAGACACACATGCTGACATTTTGCATAGTTAATATAGGCATTTACTTTCACACTTATTTTGTCATATGCAATCTCATTATCTATTATTATAGTCATTTTAATCAAGTCATGGCATTGTTTTAGGCATAGACATTGGCAATAGGCATAGGCATTTAGGCATAGCAAATCCTTCAAGGCTTGTTGTAAGACTTAGGCATTTTTAGATTGCTCAAATGACGAATCTGAGGGCAACATCATCCAGCAAGTAAGAAGGTGCTACAAAAATGAATCATGGAGACTTCGGCGATCAGGTATAATCATTCTTTTATGTATTTCCATTGTGTTTTGTAGCTACTTTGGGTTTTTATCATTTTACTTTGATTTAACTAATCTAATTTAAAATCCAGAAATTACCCTCTTTGTCATAATGTCGCTTGTCGCATTATGACAAATAAAAATAAGCCAAGAATATGCCCCAGCGAGGGTACGGAGTATTATTGCCCCCTTTGCAAATTTTTCTGGCACCGACCCAAAATTTGAAAATTTCCTGAGGGGGCAATGATACTCCATACCCTCGCTGGGGCATATTCTTGGCTTATTTTTCTTTGTCACAATGTGACAAGCAACATTATGACAAAGAGGGGCAAAATGTAGACACCTAAAAATGACCTAGGCCTGCAAGCTTCATTTTTACCACTTTCATCCTAGCATAATTATGTCATTCAATTATGTCCTTGGTCCACATTTGACTATTGATTAAATAATTCAAAATTATTTAATTAATTCATGTCATTTATTCTTCATGATTATTAAATAAATAAATTTTATTTATTTATTAAATACGTCATTAATTGTCTAAGTCTTCCCTTAATTAAATAAATTTCTTAATTTATTTAATTTCCCTTTCTGCATTTAATTATTCTTGATTATTAAATAAATAAATTTTAATTTATTTATTTAATATGTCTCTAACTATCTTAATTAAATAAATGGATTAATTTATTTAATTAATTAATCTTATCTTCTAAGTTAAATAATTAAATTTAATTTTTTAATTGCCAATTAATATTCTTCTCATTTTAAATAAATTAAATTATTTAAAATGTCATGTCAATCTTAACTGCCAGTCCTTTTTGATAAATAATCTGAAAAAGATTATTTATTATCTCTTAAAATCCATAATTTGAATTATTTTAATTCAAATTAGTGATTAATCTTCTAAAAATCAAGCAATCGGGCAGATTCTTGATTTTTCAAATCTTATCTTCAGTTCACATCTTATCTCTTTGATTTTTCGAATCTTGCAAATCAGGCAATCTTATCTTCTTGATTTTTCAAAAAAAATTATTTTCTAATTAATTTCTCATTTATTCTCCACTGTCGATCCAATTTTATTCTGACCGTTCGATTAAGGATTTTGCCCTAACCCTAATTAGGGATTCTCAGGTTTAATCTGGATCATTCATTTTAGGTTCTCGTCATTAATTTATCTCGTCCATCCATTTGAAATGGTATTTTCTATAAAATGCCATCTTCTTCTCATTTTTCAGACACACATGCTAACATTTTGCATAGTTAATATAGGCATTTACTTTCACACTTATTTTGTCATATGCAATTTCATTATCTATTATTATAGTCATTTTAATCAAGTCATGGCATTGTTTTAGGCATAGACATTGGCAATAGGCATAGGCATTTAGGCATAGCAAATCCTTCAAGGCTTGTTGTAGGAATTAGGCATTTTTAGATTGCTCAAATGATGAATCTGAGGGCAACATCATCTGGCAAGTAAGAAGGTGCTACAAAAATGAATCATGGAGACTTCGGTGATCAGGTATAATCGTTCTTTTATGTATTTCCATTGTGTTTTGTAGCTACTTTGGGTTTTTATCATTTTACTTTGATTTAACTAATCTAATCTAAAATCCAGAAATTACCCTCTTTGTCATAATGTCGCTTGTCCCATTGTGACAAAGAAAAATAAGCCAAGAATATGCCCCAGCGAGGGTATGAGTATCATTGCCCCTTTGCAAATTTTTCGCACCCAAAATTTGAAAATTTCCCGAGGGGGCAATGATATACTGCCTTCCAAGCATTATTCTTGTGTCTATCGACAGCAACATTATGACAAAGAGGGCAAAATGTAGACACCTAAAATGACCTAGGCCAAGCTTCATTTTTACCACTTTCGCCCTAGCATAATTATGTCATTTAATTATGTCCTTGGTCCACATTCGACTATTGATTAAATAATTCAAAATTATTTAATTAATTCATGTCATTTATTCTTCATGATTATTAAATAAATAAATTTATTTATTTATTAAATACGTCATTAAGCTGTCTAAGTCTTCCTTAATTAAATAAATTTCTTAATTTATTTAATTTCCCTTTGCATTTAATTATTCTTGATTATTAAATAAATAAATTTTAATTTATTTATTTAATACGTCACTAACTGTCTTAATTAAATAAATGGATTAATTTATTTAATTAATTAATCTTATCTTCTAAGTTAAATAATTAAATTTAATTATTTAATTGCAATTAATATTCTTCTCATTTTAAATAAATTAAATTATTTAAAATGTCATGTCAATCTTAACTGCCAGTCCTTTTTGATAAATAATCTGAAAAAGATTATTTATTATCTCTTAAAATCCATAATTTGAATTATTTTAATTCAAATTAGTAATTAATCTTCTAAAAATCAAGCAATCGGGTAGATTCTTGATTTTTCAAATCTTATCTTCAGTTCACATCTTATCTCTTTGATTTTTCGAATCTTGCAAATCAGGCAATCTTATCTTCTTGATTTTTCAAAAATATTTATTTTCTAATTAATTTCTCATTTATTCTCCACTGTCGATCTGATTTTATTCTGACCGTTCGATTAAGGATTTTTCCCTAACCCTAATTAGGGATTCTTAGGTTTAATCTGGATCGTTCATTTTAGGTTCTCGTCATTAATTTATCTCGTCCGTCCATTTGAAATGGCATTTTCTATAAAATGCCATCTTCTTCTCATTTTTCAAACACACATGCTGACATTTTGCATAGTTAATATAGGCATTTACTTTCACACTTATTTTGTCATATGCAATTTCATTATCTATTATTATAGTCATTTTAATCAAGTCATGGTATTGTTTTAGGCATAGACATTGGCAATAGGCATAGGCATTTAGGCATAGCAAATCCTTCAAGGCTTGTTGTAGGACTTAGGCATTTTTAGATTGCTCAAATGATGAATCTGAGGGCAACATCATCCAGCAAGTAAGAAGGTGCTACAAAAATGAATCATGGACACTTCAGCGATTAGGTATAATCGTTCTTTTATGTATTTCCATTTTTTTTTGTAGCTACTTTGGGTTTTTATCATTTTACTTTGATTTAACTAATCTAATCTAAAATCCATAAATTACCCTCAGTTAAACCTTCAACCCTCTACCCTCAACCTTAAACTCTCAACCCTCAACCCTTAAACCCTCTACCCTCTACCCTCTACCCAATACCCTCAACCCTTAACCCTCAACCCTATACCCTATACCCTCAACCCTTAAACCCTTAAACCCTTAAACTCTCTACTATAATCCCCCAACCCTCAACCCTTAATCCCTCAACCCTAATCGTTCAACCCTTAAAACCTTAAAACCTCAACCTTGTACCCTCTACCCTCTACCCTATACATTAAACCCTCAACCCTCAATTCTCAACCCTCAGCCCTTAAACCCTAAACCCTTTGTAACTAAGGAAAAATTTAGGTTAGCAATATAAAGCATAAACAAATTAAACCCTAGCTAACAATGAAGCAAAATGGAACATAAAAGCACAAACAAATGAAAAATCTCACTATAACCTTCATGCACTCCATGAATCACCTTCATTTCCCCTCTCCATTTTGCTATAAATAGTGTTTTCCCTCATACTTTTGTGAGCAACTATGACCTATGACAAAGACCTTAGCAAAATATTGAAGGATTGCACTCAACAATTGCAAGTGTACTCAGAAATTTGCAAGCATGAAGTATGACAAATGAGGTTGACATTGCCTTTTTATAGAAAAGTCAATTTTGGATGAATGGCCGGGATTTTCAGTTGAGAAATGCCCTAAGATGAAATGATGAGATTGAATTTGATAACTAGAAATTAGGGTAAAATTTAAAATGAAGGGCTGTGATTTAATTTTAGGAAAATTAAATCAATGGACAGGAATGCATGTGACAAGAGGATATTGGGCATGGAAAAAGAGATTGTTGGAAAATCAAATAAGAATTTAAAACTCTTTGATTTATGAGGCAAAGTTGAACTTTTGAATTAAAAAATAAATTTAATTCAAAAGTGGTGGGACCAGGACAGTAAATAATGATTTTTAATTATTTACTTGGTGGGAAAGTGGGAATGGGAATTTAAATAAATAATTTTATTTAAATTTGGAGGAAAAGACAAAAGAACAATTAAATAATTAATGGGGATTATTTAATTGTAGAGGAAAGTAAAATGTGAATAATAATTAAATAAATTGAGAAATTTATTTAATTGTAGAGAGACATGGGAAATTAGTGACATATTAAAATAAATAAATGTAATTCATTTAATTATTATTTAATTAATAGTTGAATTTGGACTATAAGGAATAATTAAATATTTTAATTATGTTCAGACGAAATATGGTAAGACATAGAAAAATAAAGCTCGCAAACCTAGGTTATTTTTATGTGTCTACATTTTTCCACTCTTTGTCATGATGTAGTTTATCGCATTGTGACAAAGAAAATTCGATCAAGAATATGCCCCAACATATGTGTGGATGATCCATGGCTCAGGAGAATTTGTGAATTTTGTCAAAGTGTCAAAAAAAATAGGAAAGTGTCCCAATAAGTCAATGTGATAGCCAAAAACATAATGGTGAAGTCAGTTTTGAATTTCGACAAGTTTAGAATAGTCAAAGGTGTGGTCAAACATGCCACAGGGTGCATCTAGTTATAAACCCTAGGTCAAACCCTAATTTTGAGGGAGGTATAAATAGAAATTGGGCAAGTCAAAGGCTCATTTTACACATTTCAATTTTGAAGATCAAGAGCTTTGAGTGGAGATGGAGTGTGTTCCTCATCGTGAGAATAGAGCATACAGTGTACAGACATTCAGACAGTCGGAGGGCACAGGAGATCTGATGAGTAGTAAAAAACCCACTTTGTCAAATTTTCATGTCACACATTTCTAGTCAAGGTAGGAATTAAACAGTCAATTGTGTTGTTCGAGGATAGCCACAAGTATTATCGTGTTCGACACAATTTCTTGTGATGTGACACAATTGGTTTGAACAAGTGTAGGGTAGGTTATTTTGTGACACATTTTCCAAGGTTTGACACAACTGACTATGGTTGTGCAAAATCATGTAGGGCTTAGCCGCAACTGATTAGGAATGATGCAAGTGTAGGGATAGGCCACAATTGAATTAGGGAATCCACATAATCACCCTCATGCGGTGCATCTGCAAAGCATGCAATGCAGTTGCCATGGCACAACACAATTGAATGTTGCACGATGCAATTGACTAGTAAAAAGGTTGCCCTAGGTTAGGATTAACTTGCAATCATAACGTACATAAAATAGGTTGAGATAGGCTTGTTTAACTAACTCAATGTTTGTCATGTTGGCCATAGGTTTATATAGATCCAATCTATACACAGGAGTCATGACCGCCAGAGACATATCGATTACGGGATCAGTTGACCAGCGGTGAGAGGTACAAGTTATGGTGTCTTGGTTTGTATCACATGACATTCATGCCTATCATTAGGGAAAACAAGGGGATGCTAACTGCACTTGTCGAGCGGTGGCATTCAGAGACATGTTCATTCCATCTACCTACAGGAGAGGTGATTGTCACCTTGGAGGATGTGTACAAGATCCTTCGGTTGTTGATCTAAGGGGAGTGAGCTAGATATAATCCAAGCCAAGGCTATCAGGCCCTGATGACCTATTATGTATATTATGACATAGTACAACTGGGTATTGATCGTTATGAGATTAGATGGGAGACACTAGGCACGTGGTATGAGCAATTTGACTGCATACTATGCACAACTATAGTCGGGATTGTGATACTAGATCGTTGAGGGCATGGATTTCCTATCAAATGGGGGGAGATGCTTGCTGGGATAATGGCTAGTAAGACACTATATGAATGGGGACCGTGTTTGTTGGTGATGGTCTATTTTCAACTAGATGACATAGTATATCGGCAAGGACAGTCGATGAGCTATGGCGTGACACTTTTGATGGTTTGGGCTTGGGAGCACATCACAGTGTTCTAGCCACCAGTTGATCACCAATTGGAGAGTACCATACCTTATGCATATATGTACATAGGGGCAGTCATGTAGACACATGTCGACGATATTGGTTACTGGTGACATGGGTTAGATACTCTAGTCAACTTTCTATGGAGGTCATGGATTGATTGTGCACATTGGCCAGATGAGGGTGAGCATCTACCATGGTGTTGACAGGAGAGATATTTGATTGGGTAGACTATTTAGTTAGTGCATATTATTGAGAGGTATTTTCCAGATAGAGTGTCGAGATATTTTAGTGAGTAGCAGGGAGAACCACGAGGATTAGTAGTGTTCTCCTAGTGATTGAGGGAGGTAATGCCATGGGGTCCCATGATTGCAGTATCTATAGTAGAGTAGAAAATAGATGGATTGAAATCCTTACCCTAGGGGTGGAGAGGAGGTACAATAGATTGCAATATACATAAGCCTATACCATTGATAGATCTAGATCATCCAACACTAGTGGTTAGATGAGGAAAGGGTCCTCATGGTAGAAGATGTAGGGTAAGGGGGAGAGGATATGTTGGGAGAGGAGGTGGTGGTTGGGGTGATGATGGAGGAGACAGAGGAGATGGTGGCAGGGGAGAATCTTTCGAGTGGGATCAAAAGCATGATAGGATGGAGGAGAGGGAGAGGAGTGGGCCAAGAGTGGCATCCAAGATTGAGGATTCTAGATGAGAGGAGGGGTTTGAGGATGTACCCATTAGGGTGGTACATGGGATAGAGATCAGGAGCTGGAAATTCTATAGGACAGTGTACGAGCATTGGAGGTTGAGGTTTAGTCTCTACGAGCAGAGAGAGATGGTTTATAGATGGAGAGGGACACCATAGTCATCAGGGCACATCAAGAAAAACAAAGGAGTATGGATTTTATTGCTACCTACAGTGGGTCTACAGCTAACATGATTAGAGAGGTTGCCCAGATTGGACATAGAAAGCAATATTATAGGTAGCTCTATGATGAGGTAGTTCCACTAGAGCAACGGGCACCTAGCACATCAGAGGTTGTCAGTAGTGGTCGGTCTCAAAGCAAGCACTCTCATAGTAGGTCTAACCAAGGTGAGAGTAGAAACTCAAGTTCTGGAGATCATGGAAGCACAAGATAGATCTCTATTGACCTATTTATTTTGACACTTGTATTCTGTATCCATTGAGCCTGTGAGCTCTATTCTAGGAGATACCTTATGACATTGTGCTGTGACACATTTTTTGAGATATATATATATATATCATTTTTGGAAACAATTATATGCTATGTGTTATGTTATTGATGTAGCCACAGTCAAAGGGTCTTGAAAGAGAACAATCCAGACAATGTAGCAAGAGTCACACAATGGAAGCAACATAGAAAGTGGAAGAAAAAATAGATTCGAACATTCATGTTATCAGAGAACTCAATTACAAATAGCCGACAACATCTAGGCTTACAGATTTGGTTCACAGGCCTAATTACAACATGCTCAAATTACCCTCTTCTTACATGCTCCTCAATGCGAGTGAAAATCCTACAGAGAAACTCTTTCTTTCTCTAATCTCTAACTCTACTTCCACTACTACTTCCTTCTAATGATCAATGACAATACTTTATATACATTCGTAGATCCAGAAACATCCACGTCAGCCCAAATATTATTACAATCTTCGATTAAAGAAAATGTAATGTGTGCATGCATATGTTGGCCTCAAAATTGAATTACTTCTCAGTGATTGCATAAAATGAAGTGTGGACCTAAATCAAGGTCGGGGACACCCTATAGAATAATTCAAATCACACCATCAAGATTTGCAAGATACAAAAAATGATCCACAAGTGATCAAACTAGCCATTAGATAGGAACATTATTCTGGTGCCGGTTCAAGAAACTGCCACATAATCCGGAAGTAATAACTTCTTGGAAAGTGAACCAATTGTGCTTAAATTTTGGGATAAGGAAAATGAACATGATGATGAAGAAAACACAGATCCATAAGGTCTGGAAAGAAAACATGAAGAATTACCAGATCCACCAACTTCAACTGAACAGAAACAAAGACAGACTGGAATGAAAATATTTTTTTGGTGATGCAAGATTGCCATGAGCCAAGGATGCTCCATGAGAAAAGATGTTCCATTAGAGGAACTCATGAACATTGAACTGGGTTCAGGATGTAGATCCCATGCTCATTCTTGATCCAAATATCTTCTCTATCGATACTCCTCTTCCTCCTGACCTATTTCCCTTTCTTAGTTAGATCCTACAACTTATTCTTCTCTTTTCCTTCCTTTTCCTACCTCATACCTGCACAAGGTAGTAAGGGACATTTACCAACACTCACCTTCCTCCACCCATCTGATCCACCTCTCCTACAAGACTTCACCTTATTTGTTATTTTATCTGCAACCCAAGTCTTCTGGTGCACAACTCTGCCTTTACATTATTCTAGTTCCATCTCACCTTCAGGTTTAGCCACATGGTTCTTCTTCAAACCCATGCCATCCTCCAATACAACTTCTGCATCTCGCTTTTCAACTCTACAACTCTTCACAAGAAAAGTTCCTCACTTCCTCCTACTTTTTCTTCAAGGAATCCAAAGTAAACTTCTACCCATCCTTCTCTACAATAATCAAATTTCTTCTGCAATCATATATAGCTCCTCTATCAAACTTCCAGGGTCTACCAAACAAAAAATGGCAAGCACTCATAGACAAAACATCAAACAAAACTTCATCTCTGAAGGGTCCGATACTAAAGTTCACCCAACACAGTTCTTTCACATCCTTTACATGGTCATCTTGTAACCAACTTGATACTATAAGGACAAGAATGTGGAATCCTCTTCAAGCCAAGTTTCTCCACCATCTCCTCAGATACCAAGTTATCAGTACTTTTGGTGTCCACAATAACCTATAGCACTTACCTCCTGATTTGTACACAATCCAAAAAATATTCTTCCTCTGTGAAGTGTCAAACTCTTCCCTACTCTACCTCATCAAGACTCTCCTAAGCATAAAAGATTCTCCCTACTCTGGTTTTATCCCATCTTCAACTACCTATTCTTCATGTGCCATACAATTCTTTTTACCAGACCCTTTACTTGATCCCTCAGGACACTCAAAATATCCATGTCCAATTTCTCCACACTTGAAACATTTTCCCAAGAACTCCTTGTTGTTGTTTCCTATCCTTTGTAACCTCTATTCCGATTCTTTACTCCACTTCAATCTTGGTTCTTCTTCACTTGTCTACTTCTCCCTACTGCTGCTTATCTGCTTTTCCTTCCCTCTAGGATTATTTTGCTATCTTTTCTTCACTTTGTCTTCTACCTTCAAAGCATATTGATAGGCATCTTCAACTATAGAAATCCTCAACATACTCATCTCATCCTGAATGTTAAATCTAAGGCCATTTACATACCTTGCCACCCTCTCCCTATTCATCTCTCGGTGCCCAGATTTAATTGTCATCTTGTAGAATTCCTCAGTATACTCTTTCACACTCATGTCCTACTTCAAGTTCTACAACTTCTTGAATAGTTCCAACTCATAGTCTTCCAGAATAAACTTAGCCTTCAGCCTTGCAGCCGTCTATCTCCACCGGGTGATTCTTGTTTCACCATTCTCCACTCTTTCCTTCTACATTTATTTCCACCATAAAGCAACATGTCCTTTCAACTTAGTTTTTTCCACTCTAACCCTCAACAATTTTCTAATATCCTCAAGCTCAAAATAGTCTTCCAAATCTCCTATTGATTATATCCAGTCTATCAAGTCTTATGGGTTCATCCTTCTTAGCAGCTTCTTTCCCCTTGCTCAGTGCAATTGCCTCAACTCGACAATCTGACTACAAGGTTTCAATTTCCTCTCTCTCGGCGATCTATTGAACACACTTATAGCCTGCCTCAAGTCGGTGATCTGTTCACCCAAGGAATACCACAAGGACCACAACCCACTTAAGGTTCCCAACCATCTCTCATCTCAAGATTTGCAATTTTGCAACCATTAGCTCTGATACCATCTGATGCAGCTATAGTTGGAGGGTCCTCAAAGAGAACAATCTAGACCATGTAGCAAGAGTCACACAACAGAAGTAACACAGAAAATGGAAGCAAAAATAGATTTGAACATTCTTGTTATCAGAGAATTCAATTACAAATAGTTGACAACATTCGGGCTTACAGATTCGGCTCGCAGGCCTATTTACAACATGTTCAAATTACCCTCTTCTTACATGCTCCTCAATGCGAGAAAAAATCCTACAGAGAAACTCTTTCTTTCTCTAATCTCTAACTCTACTTCCACTACTACTTCCTTCTAATGATCAATGACAATGATTTATATACATTCGCAGACCCAAAAACATCCGCATCGGCCCAAAGATTATTACAATCTCTGATTAAAGAAAATGTAATGTGTGTGTGCATATGTCAACCTAAAATTTGAATTACTCCTCGGTGATTACATAAAATTAAGTGTGGACCTAAATCAAGGTTGGGGACACCCCATAGAACAATTTGAATCACACCATCAAGATCCATAAGATATGGAAACGATCCACAAGCAATCAAACTAGTCATTATTCTGGTGTCAATTCAAGAAACTGCCACATAATTCAGAAGTGGTAACTTGCCATAAAGTGAACCAATCACGCTCAAATTTTGGGATAAGGAAAATGAGCATGACGACGATGCAAACACAGATTCGCAAGGTCTGGAAAGCAAACATGAAGAATTACCAGATCTACCAACTTGAACTGAACAGAAAAAAGACAAACTGGAATTAAAATATATTTTGGGTGATGCAAGATTGCCATGACCCAAGGATGCTCTTGCATCAGTTATTATGCATGATGAATTATAATTTTTATGGGATCTGGCCTATGCTTATGGTTCTGATAATGATGCATTTTATATTATGTGATGTATGTGTTATGATGTGATGATAATGCTCTATCTATGTGTTATGATGTGATGTAATGGTGGATAATGATGTATGCTTTATGATGGTCATGCATCTTATGATGACGTCCTAATGCTATATGATGATGTATGCATGTATTGATACTATGCTTATGATTATAAGATGTGATGCTATTAATAAGAATATTTTTATGTATGCAATTTGTTATGATTATGGATGATGTGATTATGGGAAGATGTTAATTCAAATGTTATGATGCTTTATGTTATGATGTATTAAATGTAAATGTGCATATATGTGATGTTAAATGCAAATGGACTTATGCAAATGATGAGTAAATTAATGTATGCAAATGATGAGTAAATGGATGTATGCAAATGATATGTAAATGAATATATGCAAATGTGGGATGGATAGCCTATGTATTAATGAAAATTCCTACATGGTAATGTGGTTGTAATTTTGTGTGTCACAGGACATTGTCAAAGGACGGAAGAAGAGGAACTGTAAGATGGAAGAAGATGGATGTTAGTGTGGAGAAAGAAACCCTTCAATATTTTTCCAAAGTACAAATAGATGTTGCATTAATCATCATTGGGCGGATTGTTGCAATGGCCAACAAACACCATGATATGATATAAATCAATGGTGTGCAAGGTCTTTCCATCACGTAAAACAAGTAGTCACAAACAAGGATGACCATGACTAATACCAAGAGCCTAACTGGCCCAGTCTTTTTGTCACAATCAACCACAGACAGTCATCAAAAAGAAAGACAAGTCATGAAATATTGTTGCACCTCTAAATATTATTTAGGACATCCTCAAGGTGGCTAGCATCATGACGAAAAAGAAAATGACCAATGTGACCATATGTAGAGACAATGTTCGCTGAAGTATTTACCAAGAGTGTCAAGATTATTAATTTTGAGATGTCAGTTTTGACAAAGCCTAATTATGTGTTAGGTAGGCTAATTTGTGAGAAATGTCAAGGGGTCAAATTCAGGAAGGACATATCTTGAATAGAAAGGACATTGGGAGCGTCAATCCCCAATATTGAGAGGATGCCCCAAAAATGCCAATTGATAGTGTCAACACTTAGGAAAGACATATCTTCAAGAAAAGATAAATGACAAAGGTCATTCCTCAGAAAGACTTATTTGAAGGATAACTAGGAATGAGAATTTGACGTTGTGATGAGACTATGACCAAGTTTGACTGGATGACCCAATTGACCATGTGTCACACTTGAAGTGTCAATTTAGTTAAATCATTGAAGACTTGTCTGATTTAGGATGTCACGGTGAGATGAAGACCAACTCGATAGACCCTAAGGGACAAGACCTAGGAAGCCTCAAGGGCACATCGATGATGGCCTTTCCTACGTCATACACTCAGAGACCACGTAGTTCGATAGAGACTAGACTGACGTAATTGTTTATTGAAGACAAACCTATATATTTTGACTTGACCTGACAAACCCTAAGGGACTGGACCTAAGGGTCCTCAGGGGCTCATTGATGATGGCCTTTCCTATGTAGAAATGCACAAAGACCTCTTAGCTCGACTGACGCCATGATCAAGGATGACATATTTTATTGGACTTAAATGAACAATTCACACTAAAGACCTAAAAGACTCACTTAGGTGGTCTCGTGGGTACATCAAATGATGACCTTGCCTATGTAGCAAATGTGTAGAGATTGCGTAGTTCGACCATTCTAACTATGACTCGACTTTGACTGATTGTGAATCTATTTTTTAGGGATTTTTTCAAGACATTTTCTAATTTTTATGGATTTTTTCAAGACATTTTCTGATTTTTTATTTTTTTAGGACATTTTCGGATATACGAGACCATATGTGAGACCCACTATAGTTAGGTGATAAGGGTGTTGCCCCCAGTCAGGTCTAAGAAATGAAAGGGTGGTGGATGTGCGAGACATGATGTCAACCATTGTCAGCCATGAAAAGAAATAGCAGGATTTTATGACAGATGTTGTGAGGGTGTCGGAAGACTGGGCATTTATTATGGACAAAGGTAGATGGAGTGAGAGTAGATGGTGAAGCAGATATTGTCTATGTATGGCACCTATTTTCTAGGTTTTCACCATGGTACTTATCCAAAGCACCACCAAAGTTGTTTTCACCATTGGGAAAATTATTTCTCTTTACTATTTTTGATAATTTTGGATTTTTTTTTGGTGTTACCAAGACGGTTTTTTGCTAGGTTTTCATCAATGTAACTATTTTTTTTATATTTTTCAATTTTTTTGTATTTTTAAGGTCTTGTACAAGCTCTCTAAAGCTATGTATGGGACTTGTGCAAATGCGAACTATTGATGGGTTCCATTAACTATTCACCTTCTGGAGTGGATAGCTGATAAGCACCATAATCAAAGGATACAGTGATGACATATGGGCCCAACCAATTAGGCTAGAACTTTCCAAGCTTCTCACAGTCAGCTTGATTTATTGGATTATGCATCAAAACTAAGTTTCCAATGTCAAATCTTTTGACCATAACTCTTTTGTTGTAACTTCGATAAAGGAAATTTTGATTTGCCTATAAGTGAGTCAAGGAATTTTGTCTGCATTCTAATAATTCCAGCTCATGCAATCAGGACTGTTGGTATTCCTCATCATCAATCAATCCCTTCATAGAGACCCTTAAGGAGGGGACTTTGACCTCAATGGGTAGGATAGCTTCGGATCTGAAGACCAAGGAAAATAGAGTGGTGCCCATAGGCATGTGAATGCTAGTGCGGTAAGTCCATAGGGTCAGGTTAAGTTGGAGATGCTAGTCACGACCAGCGTCATTGATAGTCTTCTTTAGAATTTTGATTATTGTCTTGTTTGATGCCTCATCTTGACCATTACCGTGTGGATAATAGGGCATGGAGAAATGTTGTTGAATATGGAATCGCTCACAAAGCTCATGGACATCTTGATTTTTAAAATGACGGTTGTTGTCTGTGATGATGGATTGGGGAACACCATACCAGCATATAATATAGTTAAGGATAAATTTGGAAATTTTTTTACTTGTTATGTAGGTGAGAGGGATGGACTCGATCCATTTCGTGAAATATTCAGGTGCAGTAATAATGAATTTATAGTAGTTAGATGAGGTGGGGTGAATTTTACCCATGAGGTCAAGTCCCCATTGTGCAAAGGGCCAAGGAGAAGTGATTGGTCATAGCTCTTGTGTGGGCATGTGAATAAGGTCACTGTGTATCTAACATTGACAACACTTTCTCATCAACTAAAGAGCATCATTCTCCATGGTTGACCAATAGTATCCTAGTCTCATGATTTTCTTGGATAAGGTTGGGCCACTTGAATGAGATCTGCATATACCCCCATGTACCTCATGTAAGGTTGTTTATGTTTCATCTATGTCGAGACACCAAAGGAGGGTAGTGTCAAAGGTATGTCTATATAGGGTGTCACTGATGATGGTATAGTGGGCGGCTTTGTGAATAAAGGAGTTGAGTTGGTTACTGGAAAGGTCAAAAGGTAAAATCTAGGAGTGTAAGTAATTGTATATATCCTAATACCAGGGGGAATTGGGACCAACGAGCTCAGAAACCATTTGGGACTTAGGAATGTCATAAGCAGGGACCATGAGTTGTTCTACCAAGAACTCAAATAGTGGTGCATTATTAGGGATGTCCAAGAGAGATCCAATTGTGGCCATAGCATCAGCTACTTTATTATGTGCTTGAGGAATTTTCTAAAAAGTGATCATATGGAAGTATGATAAGAAACTATCCACCATGCATTTATAGGGCATTAGCTTCTCATCCTCAGTGTCATAATCGTCATTGAATTGCTTGATAACTAGCTAAGAATCACCAAAAACTAGGATTTCTTTGATTTTCCACTGAATGGACATTTGAAGTCATGTCAACAATGCTTCATATTCGGTGACATTATTAGTGCATGGGAAGGTGATGTAAAATAATTTAGGAATAGAGTCTCCTTGTGGTGTGATGAATAATATTTCTTCCCTAAAACCATGACCTGTATGGGATCCATTAAGATAAAGTTTCCAAGGTAATCTTGAGCCTACATGAAAGACAGATTCATCTGGAAAGTTAGATACCAATGAGTGATCATCTTTTGTAGGTGCATCAGCGAGTTGATCTGCTATGACCTGTCCTTTTATTCCTAAATGCATTCTACGTACTGTATGTCATACTTGCTCAATATCATGACCCATTTTTTGAAGCATCCTATTAATGCTACTCGACTAAGAAGGTACTTCAATGGATTTATTTTAGCCACTAATATTGTTTTATGATTCATCATATAATGTCTTAATTTATGAGTGGCAAAGACTACTATGAGGCATGCATGTTCAATGGGTGTATAGTTGAGCTCATACTCAGCCAAAGTGTGACTAATGTAGTATATTTCTCTTTCCTTTTCCCCATGGTTGTTTTGTGCGAGTAATGCCCCTAGTGTGGAAGTGGTTGCCAAAATATATAATATCAAAGGTTTCCCATCAATAGGTGGCATGAGGACTGGTAGTGTCAGAAGATAGTCTTTAATTTTTTGAAAAGTAGCTTCACATTTTTTTGTCCAAACAAAGGGGATTCCCTTATGTAACAAGTACTGAAATGGTTGACATTTATCAGACAATTGTGCAATGAAATGTTTGATGGACTGCAATATTCCCTATAATGTTCTGAGCTTGTTGATTCCTTTTGGTGGGAGCATATCCAAGATTGCTTTTACCTTGGTTGGGTTAACTTCAATGCCCTGATGAGAAACTATGTATCCCAAGATTTTACCTAAAGTTACACCAAAGACACACTTCTTAGGATTGAGATGAACCTTATACTCTTCTATCCTTTTGAATATTTTGTCTAGCACCTTTAGATGATTGGCTCTTGTTAAGTATTTTTCTAAGAGATCATCAATGTAGTCCTCCATTAATGTGTGCATAAGATCATGAAAGATAGTAGTCATAGCTGATTGGTAAGTAGTACCTACATTCTTTAGTATAAAAGGCATGACATTCCAGCAATATGTACCCCAAGGACAAGTAAATGTTGTTTTATCTTGATCTTCTGGGGTGATGTGAATCTGGTTATATCCTGAGAAGCCATCCATACGAGACAACAACTCATATCCTGTTGTAAGATCCACTATGATGTCTATGTTTTGGAGTGGAAAATCATCCTTTGGACAAGCTTTGTTCAAATCCCAGAAGTCTGTGTAGATGCAAATTTTCCCATTCAATTGGGTGATAGGTAGGAGGTTTGATATACAGTTAGCATGATCTATAGATCTTATGAACCCAACATCTAGCAACTTTTTGAGCTCAGCTTTGACAAGCAAGGTGATTTGTGGGTGCATCTTTCATATTTTTTGTTTGACTGGTTTGGCATCTGGAAGTAAGGGAAAATGATGTAACATTATTGTTGGATCTAGTCCTGGTATATCTGCATATGACCAAGTGAAGTTGACCTGACATTCTGTGAAGAATTCTTGAAACTCGGGCTTTTCCTTGTCTGTTAATGACGCTACCAAGAGAATCATTTTGGGATTTTTTGGTGTGCATGTATTGACTTCTATGGTATCTTCAATTAGCATGGCTGATCCATCTTGAGTAATGGGGAGAAAGTTCAACCCTCCATCCTTAGGCGCCTCAAAGAGGTTTTCACCCTCGAATACATCCTTTATTTTTACTTTTGTGTCACCAAAAGGTGCCTTGTGGTTTTCTTCTAAAGAAGCATCTTTTTTTGTTTTATTTTTATTACTTTTGCAACTAGAGGGTTGCATAGTTTCTCCAAAATATTCTACAAAATTGAGATCTATAGTAAACTCAGCTTTATGGTCCCTGCCTGGTATTTCATCACGTAGTCCCATGAATTCATCAATGGCTTCGTCATTCTCAAAAGTGCCTATGATAGGCAGGTCTCATTGATCCCAATTAATGAATTATGGGTATATGAGGGAGATTCCATCATTAGTGTTAGCAAAAGGCAGAGATGACACTGAAAGCATTCAAATGGAGGCCGAAAGGGTAAAGATAGAAGTATCTTTAGGATCCCAGAAGGATTCCATCCAATCTTCGTCTTCAATGATCTCAGGTAAATTGGACTCATAGGAGGGGTTAGGATTGGGGAAAGGAAAGTCTAGAGTGTCAAGTGAAGTGTCATCTAAAAGATCCTATGATGGACCAATTTTAAACATTTTCATGAATATTTCCTCAAAAGAAGGCTCGCCTGATTCTAGAAAAATTTCTTCAAGGTCATAATCACTAAGGGATTTATCATAACCATATTCCCATTCATGGGAGTCAGTCTCAATATAGGATTCATTAGATATCTCAACATTTTCAAAAGCACTTACATCCTCACTAGAAGTCACAAGAGTACGTGGAGCGTCAATCATGACTGGCTTAAACCCTAGCCCTCGATTCTTTGGTCTTGTAGTCGGCATTAAGGGTTCCCTCTTACCATTTTTGTTTATGCCTAGATCACTGATTCCATCATAGCCTTTTTCCTTCATTATCTCAAAGCCTTTTCCATATTGTTGTACTAGTAATGGTGGTAGATCTTTCTCGTCTCTATAAATCCAAGCTGAAATTTCATCTATGTCTTCCTTATTTACCTCTCCCCATTTTGTGAAGGTGGTAGTGGGAGGAACTTTAAAGACAACCTTAGGTTCCAATCTGAAGCATGGTCTATTGCAAATCTTCAAAGACTTGGGAAAATATGAGATGCAATAAGCAATGTTTATTTTATACTCTCCACATACCCTATTGGAATGGTGGAAGCGGATTGTACAGTAGAGGTTGAAGCATTATGAGTGGATGACTTGGTGAGTGTAGAAAGATCAACGTATTGGGATGAGGTGGATGTCAAAGCTTCACGATTAATAGGCACTTGATGTTCAAAAATGCCTCTTAATTTGGTGCAATATTGAAAGGGATCAAGATCACTAGTTATGGTAATCCCACTGCCATTATAGGGGAACTTCAAACATTGGTAAAATGTAGATGGTACGGCCTTGGTGCAGGGGCACCATAGAAGTTCAATTTCCAAGTTTTGTCAATTTTGGTTTTGTAATTGTTTTTAGGTGAGTTTTAGGTTTTTTCATCTAAATAAAGGTCATATTAGACCATTTTCATATTGTATTAGGCTCATTGGGGTTCAAAGTTGCAAAATGCAAAATCTTGTAAAATGTTGTCAAGCAAAAAAATGCAAAATTGCAATTTTAGGGAAGTCCAATGGTCAGTTGGAATTTGAAAGGTGGTTGGTTAGTTTAGATAGTTGGTTCTTGCGTTTTTATGTTAAAAATTCCTCTCTCAAGTTGGGGCAGGGGTTAGATACTTTGTATGTGAAGAAACATCAAGAAAAACTTCCTGATTTTCTAAAAAAATTATATTTTAACTGGTTTTTTGTTGCTCCCAGCATTTGTATGGGTTCGTAGAATGCTTTAAAGGCTTAAAGTGTTGTGAAATTTATTTTTCCCTAAGTTAACTCCAATTTGGTTTTGGAGTGAAAGATTTTCATTGTGTTTTAAGAATTTTATTGCATTTTTGCTAACAGTGGGTCTGTAACTTGTGTTTTGAGGGTTTTGAAGACATAAAATGGATCAATGACTCATTCAACCTATTTTTTAAGTGTGGCTCAATGGAATGAGTCTAAAATGGTAGGTTTAGATGATTTAATGAGTTTTTATGAGCAAGGAAGACAAGTTGAGTGCTTGGGAATGATGCCCTAGTTGTTAAATTTGAGGATTTTGAGTGAAATTTGGAGGTTAAAGGTAGGTAATTGTTGCAAACCTTTGGGGCAGCAATTTCTAAAGGTGTATTAAGCATGTATAGAAATAATTGAAAGTGTTTGAGGATTTTTTGTGGTGAAATTGGTTTGGGAATGTGTATTTTCATTAAACCCCTCCTTAAACTAGGAAGAATGAGGATTTTGTAACTTGGTGACTTGGAGGGCTTTCCTTCTTTTGAAAGTTGGTGTTTTGACCTATTTGAGACCTGTGGAGAAGGTCTGAGTAGATTTTTACAATTGGGAAGGTGGTTGGATAAGTTTTTCTTTGTAAATGTGGCCTAATTGGCCTATTGGGACAACATAGAAGCATGGAATTGGGAGTTTTGGTCCAAAGTAATCATATGGGGTTCTAAGATATATTTTTGTAGGCCTTAAAGGGTGTCTAGAAAGGTGATTGGTTTGTGGGTTAGAAGAGATAATTGAAAGAAAAGTTCAAATAACCAAAGTATGCACACCTACAAAAGAAGTTGTGAAGTTGTGTTGGAAAACACCCTAGTTAGGGTTTGGCTGATAGAAGAGTTATTGAGAATATATTGAATTGTGATCATGAGATTAATTGCCTCCTTGCTCTACATCAGGTCTTCAATTTGTGACTCCAAGGCCGACCAAAGAGGATGTCGTAGGGCAATTCAAGATCCAGAACTTGACATGTAGTATCTATGATTGTTGGCCCAACATGAATAGGGAGTTTGATCATGCCTTTAGTAGAATGCTCCTCATCATCATATGCTTTGATTACAATACTTTTAGTGGCATCTACACATGCATCAAAGAATCTTAGTTCCTTGACCAATTTTAAAGAACATATGTTCAATCCAACTCCACCATCTACTAGGAATCATCTAACCTTGTGCTTGTGGATGAAAAATTCAATGTTTAACGTGTCATTGTGGTATGGCTTAGGCATGGAGTAATCTTGGTCTAAGAAAGTGACTTGGTGTGAAGTGGCCAAATATCTGACCATAGCTTCGAAGTGATTAACATCAATGTCAATGGGGACTAAAGTCTCTTTTAAAGCCTTGTCAAGTATAGCTTTATGTGAGGAAGAGATACACAAAATATTGAGTATGGAAATTAAGGGGTTTTACCCAATTGACCGACAAGGTTAAATTTCCCTTTAGGTTGTGGTTGCTTAGTAGAAGGGCCAAGTATCATGATTTTAGTTCAGTGAGTGGTGATGTTGCATTTAGGAGTCTTTTTGATAGTGATAGTTGTGATAGGTCGAATGTGACCGTTAAAAATGAGCAGCAAGTAAAAGAGTGCAAATAAACACCAAAACAACCTACACCTCAAGATTAGCCTAAGTTGGAAACAACACAAAGCAAAAGCAACAAAATGGAACTCTATACCTACGTCGAATCGATCCTTTGGTTGGCCCTTCGATCTTTGATGTGTATGCTCCTTGGATGGCAAGATGCAAGCTAAGTAGATGTTGTGAAGATGGATGGAAATGGATGAAAGCATGAAAATGGCTAAGTGTAAGTTGAGAAACAAAATTGCAAGAGTTTGGCTAGCAAAATGATCTCCCCAAAATGAGAGAAAAGAGGGGGTATTTATAGGGATTTTGAGAATTCCTAGGGGAAATGGACGGTCAAGATTGAGCCACAAAATATCAAGATGTAGGGCTAAGGTGAGTTGAGAACTCACAAGCCCTCACATCTTGACATGTGGCATGTGAGATAGCCCTAAAAGATGAAGTGGACATGAGGTGGAAGGAGAAGGACATGACATGGAGAGGGGTACAAAGTACCTTGGGATTGGACAAGATCTCCTCATAAAGGAGGTCCTTGTCCCATGTGGGTGAGAGGACATGTGAGGAATTAAAAATTCCTCAAATAGTCCCATGGGGAAGAGGGAAGGAATTTAAAATTCCTTAAATGCATTGGGGGATTAAAAGGTGAATTAAAAATTCACATGGGGAAGGGAGATGCCTTGTCCAAAAAGAAAAGCATTTAATAGGGTTGACTCAATTAAGTGATTAGGATTGTGCAAGCACTTGATTAGATTAATTAATGAAGATTAGAAGAGGGTTAGATCTCACATGTGACTTGATGTGACAAGTCAAAGATCACATGGGGAAGAGAAAAAGGAATTTAATATTCCTTGGAAGGATAAAAGGAATTAAAAATTCCTTGAGAGGTTGATTAGGCTAGTTAGTGAAGGATTAGAGGATGGTTAGGTGGCTAAAAGAGATTAGAGGCCAACTTGCAAAAGTTGGAGGATGTGACACATCCTAATCAAGGATTAGGCATGTGCACATCCTAATGATGGGATTAGAAGAAGGATTAAGATAAGATAAAAATGATGGAGGATGTGACATGAAGGGAATTAAATAAATGGAATATTTATTTAATTCAATTGATGGAAGAGGATTAAAGAGATAAGGTATTATTGATTAAATACCTTAGGGATTTGGCGAGAATTAAAGATATTAATTAAATAATAGCGGTATTACTTGAAAATAAATGGAGGGGATGAATTTGGATAAATTAAGTGTCCAAATTTAGACATCTACAATAGTATCGACACATTCATCAGCAACTTGAAGGTGATTGATTATGGGTCCACTCGAGTAATCAAAGGCAACACGAGTGTAGTTATCCTGGTTATTATTGACCTAATGAGGAAGGGTTTCTTCCCAAACCATGACCTTGCAATGGGTTTTTATGAATGGTATGGTTGATATTAGAAGAATATTATTGACCATTAATTTCAATGTCTTCATTTTCGATTAAATCTTGTATAATGTTTCACAATTGTCTATAGGATAATGTTTTGTGTCCTTTTTCTCTATGACAATCACAAAAGGAATTGTCATCCGACCATGATGGTTTAAATTGTCTTGGATCATATGGTTTAGGTTCTTGCAATGTTATGATGTTATTTTGAAAAAGCTTCTTGAGGACGGCCTCAATAGGTTCTCCCAAGGGTGTGTAAGTGTTTCATTTTGGGAATTGTCTGGTTTGTCTTTATTGACCTTGGGTTTGGTTGTTTTGAACAACATTTACGGTAGGTGTCAAGATAGATGGGGGATTATTTTGTGGTTGAGATCCCCTGAGTGTGATTGTTGGGCCTGTTTTATTCACCACCTTAGTGTTGACGAAACCATCATTGGTAACATGTGTGTTCGTGGCCCAATATTTGTTCTTATCATAGGTCGTGTTCATGTTTGTGTTCTTGATAGGGTACTTGAGTTCACCTTTTTTGATGAGGGCCTTTTCCAGTTGGACACCATTTTCCACAAGGTCTATGAAGGTTTTACAACAATGGACTTGTAAACCATATTTCAAGGGTCCAAGGAGGTTTTGGAAAAACATGTGTACCTTCTCTTTTTTGGGGATTTCAACTAGACATCAGCTTTCCAAGCTTCGCCATCTTTGAAAGAAAGGAATGAATGTTTCACCAAATTATTCTTGTGTCATCTTACAAAGTGTTGCAATTGTAATGTTAGAGTCAATGTTATAGGCATAGTTCTCTACAAATTTGTTGGCAAGTTTGTCCCATGATCTTATCCCTTTAGGAAAAAGTGTGAACCAATTGAGTGTCAGACCTGCGAGACTCCTAGGAAAAAGTCTCATCAAATAAGTGTGTTCATGTGCCACATATACACAATTGGTTGTGAGTTCTCTTATGTGCTCAATAGGGTTTTTCTTTCCTTTGTATTTAGAGAAATTTAGGAACACATATCCTAGAGGAAATAGTGGCATGTATAAGTTTGTGTCAAATGGATATGGATGCAAATCAAAGGATGTATGAGCCTTCTTGTGTGATAGTTGCATATCCTCTACTTTTTTTTGTAAAGCAACTAGTTGGGCAGTTAAGGCATCCACTATTGGATTATTGGTGGCATCACACATGTTGGTGATAGGTATCCCATGTGTTCCCATTTTTTGTGATGATATATTTTGAGTTGGAACGTGTTGATGTTGGGCCTGTGTATGAATATGGTAAGTGTATGTTGGGAAATGTGATCCAGTAGTGTTGAATTGCATTTGGGGAATGTATTTTCCATGTTTGTTTTGATAACCAAGAGGGGTATGAACTATTTGTGACATGTTCATGTATTGTGATGCTTGACTTCCTTGTCCAATTTGAGGGATATGACCATATGAGAAGTTCATGTTTTGTGTTTGAGAGCCACTAGTGTTTGTGTTAATTTGAATACCTTGGTGACCACTAGTGTTTGTGGTGACTTGAGGACCTTGTGATGTGGTATTGATGTTAGGTTGAGGTCCTTGAATGGAAATTCTTCTTGTTTTACTTCTCGTGAAAGGATTGAATGAAGATGTCTCCAAGGCATTGGATGATGATATAAATGTGGAAAAGGTTGATCCAATAGTTTGTGACACAATTTGAGACACTTGTGGCATTGATTGTGATGCGGTTTGTGATGTAGTAGGTGCCCCAAAAGCAAATGTTGCATTGATCAGGTTTGTTGCACTTTGAGTTGTTGTGCCACTAGAAGTAGGGGTAGCATTATGTTGTGATGTTGAGGGAGCTTGACTAGTTTGTGTGTCATGAGTAGGAGATGTTTCTCTCAAGGTGTTGACATAAAATCCATGTGGTAATCTAACTCCTTCATGCAATATTTTGGCTAAATAGTGTTATGGATCTAGCATGATTAATTTGTCTACAAAGGAAGCTACTTATGGATTTTGGGCAACAACCTCTACATCTTCAACAAACACATTTCCTTTGGCATCTCTTTGAATTAATTGTTCAAAAGGATTGTTGTGTGATAGATGTCTAATGTTTGTGTCATTGAAGGGGTTGTTAGAGGTTTATCCCATGTTGGTATTGTTGTGAGTTGTATGTGAGGTAATGTTTTGGTTCATGTCATTAGTATGGTTATAAAGGTCTTCTTCATGCCAAAAGGGATCCATGTCTCTTCTCCTATTTTGTAATCTAGTCTCAACAATGTAAGGTTTGCTCAAAAAAGGAAAAATGCAAATGATATGGAACTAGGTCTAATTATGGGAATGATATGCCTCTAAGTCTAAGTTTTTGAAATTTTTGGATATAAAGTGTCAAGGCTAATGCAACTATGTTTTTGGTATTTTTGGAATAAGAGATGAGGAGTGACCTAATGCAAGATGTCAATAATGCCTAAGGAGGATGCTAGATGTCAAATGTTTATGAGGGATGCCAAGTGATAATGATGTCTAAGAGGAATGATTAATGTGAGGTAATGGTGATGCCTAAGAGGGATGTCTAATGCAAGGATGGACTAAATATGTTAAAGGAATTGTTTTAAATGCAAGGTGTAAGCAAGCTTTAAAGGTGATCAACTTTGGGAGATTTGGGAAGAGGTTACTAACCATCCAAAGTTTTGCCAATGCTTCAATTTTAATTGTTAAGGGACCTTGTGTGAGATCAAGTGAAATGAAAAAGAGGCCAAGTGAGTTCCCAAACAAGAATTATGAGTTGGAAAAGACTCACCTAAAAATGACAAAGAGTATATTTGTGACAAGTTACTTGGTCTAATGACAATCTTTTTCTTGAAGAAATGGTTTACACAAAGTATGGAAAGTTGGCCTATTTTGAAATTTGCAAAGGTAATAACCTAAGATTTTGGCAAAGCTGAAAGTGATTGGGAATCCTAAAATGCAACTAAATTTTGCAATGGTATGCTTATGGTTAAGACTAAATGACAAACCTCAAGGTGCAATGGTGGACTATTTGAGCAAAGCTTTCTAGTTTTGGTACAAAGATCACTGTAAAAAGGTAATCAGAGATAGCTATTGAAGGTTTGACCTCATCTTGTGATAGTTATAGTCATTTTCTAGAGTGACAGGCAGTTGTGGTTCAGGACAATCAATTGCATTGCATATTTAGCAGATGCATCGTTTATCAGTAGTAGCATTTCAGGTTTAGCAGATGTGTTGCAAGAAAATAATTGCATTTCTCTATGGAAATATTTTGGTTTTTCTTCAATTTTGGCTAGGTATTTCTATACTTTTGACTAGTTTGTGAACTTTTTTTTTAGTCTTAGTATGGTTTTCTAGATTTCAGAGATGTTTGTTTGTCTATTGATTTAGCAAACACTTTGGAAAACACTTTTTCTTGTCTTGGGTTGTTTAACACAAGAAATTTGAAAAAAATGCACAAATCCTAATTGGAAAAGGATTTTATACTTGGCATAGCTCATCAAATACCCTTGATCAGTGTTGAACATCTTTCCTTCTCAAGAGCGGATAGCTTAGAAGTTTGGTGGCACATGCTCCCCCTTACAATGCACTCACTTCTTAGGCTCACCAACTTTGAATCCCCAGGTAGTCACTTCCCAAGAATTTGCTATCTCTACTTAAGGGAGTCAGTAGTGAGTAATCTTCAAGCATGATACTATATTGGGAAGCATTATACTAAGCAACAACCAAAAGTTGAGGCTTCTAAAAGCAAGAGGGTTCTAGTAAATATTCGAGGAGATTGCACCTCGTGAGCATCTAGCAAGCCACTTAAGGATTTAATCACTCTACTAGGGGCTCTTATACCTTTAAAAGAAACATTAGGTACCCTGTTACAAATGACACTGCCTAGATAAGCCCTACATACCATGAGGACTTGATAGTTTAGTCTTATCCTTTTATATACCAACTTGAGAAAAAAATTGGTTGGAGTCATTCCCTCTTTTGAGGCAGGCACCTCTAACATAAACAAAAGAGAATTGAAATATTTGTTTTTGGTCATCCAAGATCGCACTAAGGCATGAGGAGATTGCATACACAAAGCTTTCAATCCACACTCACAAGGTTGTTCATTTTAATTCCAAAATTGAAATGTATGGGTGGCAAAGCAATAATCCCTAAGTTCCTTTAACTCTCCAAATCACTACGAGGTGCAAGAGAAGTATATATGCACTAATAAATCACTACCATACTACAAGACAAGCCAATCACTTGTGAATTTTAACCCAACTTATTATGAGACAAACAAGGTTCTTTTTAGCCCAATGCCATGAGAATGCATGTATATTTTATCCTTGATGAGTGTAGATGCAAGTTGTGTTCTTTTTAAACCCAATGAATGTAGATGCAGTTCATTTTAAGCCATGAATGTGAAATGCAAGTTGTAGTTTGTTGTTTTTTGTTGCTTAGAAATGAATAACTTGATGAAAAATAAACAACAAAACAAAGT
>VDFB02353493.1:33264329-33280521 GCA_007258455.2 Sequoia sempervirens
TGCAACACCCTTAAATCAGTCCAAGATGTCTTTGTGCCTCATAACAGAGAACCTTCCACTTCCATCTCTACCAATAATCAAAGCCAGTCAAGTTCCTTGTCAAAACCCTTGGTCACTTCCCCAAATCATTAAGGTCAATCCAGTTCCATGTCTAAACAGTCTGAGAAAAAGGAAGAAGTTTCTCCTTCTACATCCTCAAATCATGAAACCCAATTAAATTCCTTATCCAAAAAAATTGAGAAAAAAGTCCAAGTCAAAGATAAAGGTGTGGGTGAATATATTATTGAACAATCTCTATCCCTTTCATAGCTGTCCTCCCTAAAGTCATATAGGAAACCCTCAACATCAATGGAATAGTCATCACAACCAGTTACACTCTTTGATGGTCGATTTGTAAAAGTAGACACCATAGTTGATGAAGCTGAAGATAATTAAGGATGTTCTAAACTGGATTTCTAAGGACAAAGAAGAGTTCCAAGCAGCTACTGCAAATGTACAAACAATACAATATGGAAAAGGGTTCATAATATTAGAAAATATGGGATATGAGGGAAAAGGCCCTATAGGAAAAATAAAAGAAGGAATTGTGGAACCAATTCAACCCCTCTTAATCAGTACAAAAGACAAGACTAGGTTGGGTTATAAAGAGGAGACAAAAGAAGAGATAACTCAGAGGGTGGTTGAGAGAATATTGCAACTACAAGCTAGTGATGTTCATGAAACTAATTCAAATGAATATGAGTGGGATTCACTATCCGAAGAGTCTTTTCATGACAAGGACATTGATGTGGTACATAAGTATTCACCCCTACTCGAGGAGGGACAAGGTTCAAGTTCTAGACTGCTTAAAATAGGATCACAACATATTGATGAATCCAATGAAGATGATCAGACTTGGAGTGAAATGGATAATTTAGAGGAAAGTTACCTTATAGACCTCAAATTTTCTATTGGACAAATCAAAGACATCACCATTAGGACTCTTACTATCTCTGACCTTAACCAGTCTAATGATTCTTTACCCCTAGTACATCCCAAACTCATAGATTGGGACCAAACTAAGCCATTAGATATCCCCATCTTTTCAAATGATGATGCCCTTGTCAACTTCCTCTATTTCAAAAATCTTGAAACAAATTCCACCATTTAATGTCCTAACAAAGCTTCCAAATAGGGGAGTGTCAAATATTTTAGCTGCAAAATGAATAATACAAGAAATAGATCTGATGGTGAAAACCATTCAATGAAAGTATCAGATCTAGAAAAAGTAAAAATAAAGAGCGCATCCAATGGTGAAAACCTCTCTGAGGCATCGAAGGATGGAAGATTTGACACCCTCCCAGAATAGTTTTAGGAAAGATCAAAAGTATTGATTGAGCCCACATAGTCTGTCAATATCGACAATGCAGAAACAATGAAGACTATCCATCTAGCGACATCTTTGACAAACCAAGAAAAACCAATCTTCCTCAAATTCTTCACAGAGAAACAAAAAAAAAATTCTTGGTCATATGCTGAAATTCTAGGGATTGACCCAGATCTTATCATGCACCACCTATCCTTACCACCAGGTGTAAAACTAGTCAAGCAGAAGCTAAAGAAAATGCATCTGCATATTTCCCTATTGGTAAAAGCAGAGCTGAAGAAGTTATTGGATGCAGGATTCATTAGACCCATTGATTATGCCGAGTGGATCTCTAACATTGTGCCAATTTCAAAGCCTAACAACAACATCCACATTTGCATAGATTTTTGAGATCTTAATAAGGCTTTCCCTAAAGATGATTTTCCTCTACCTAACATAGACATCATAGTGGACTTAACAACATGACATGGCATGTTGTCACCTATGGATGGTTTTTCTAGTTATAATCAAATCAAGATAGCTCCAGAGGATAGAATAAGAAAACCTTCACATATTCGTGAAACATTTCTGGAATGAAACATGCCATTGGTCAGAAGAATGTAGGAGCTACTTATCAAAAGCGCACCATGATGACGAATTTTTTTCATGGTAACAGTGCATACTTTCATGGAAGACTATTTGGACGAGAAATCTATTACGGCATTTCCTTACGAGAGAAGAGGACCTTGCTTGATATCTTAGACAAAATCTTCACAGCCAGTTTTGGAGGATTCAATATACGATTGAATCCAAAAGAAATGTAAGACGGCCAAACTCTTAGGATATAGTTTGAAGTGAATTTGAAAAATTTGAAATCTATCATGGAGATGCCACCACCACCCAGATTAGCTAGCTATGATCATGAATTTAATCCCGGTCCCGAAGGTGGCTGGCTGAACCGAACCAAATTAGCACTCACTTGCTACACAAAATGTTTCTTTCTGATGGGACGAAATGTAAGAAGAGGCCTTCAAGCCAATTAAAACAATATCTAATGGAGTCCACCTGTCTTAATACCACCAATAGAAGGAAATCCACTCTTATTATACATTGCCACAACTGAGATTTCATTGGGATTCTTGTTAGTACAAGAGGATTCAGTAGGAAGAGAAAGAGAAATTTATTACATCAGCAAGATGCTAAATGGCTATGAAATCAATTATATATCCATTGAAAAGGCTTGTTTGGTAATAGTGTTTTCTATCCAACAATTATGACACTACATGCTAACTCATACCATCAAGTTAATAGCCAAAATAGATTCACTAAAATACCTCCTCAACAAAGCTAATCTAACTAGAAGACTGGCCAAGTGGGTTTTGCCGATACTAAGTGAATTTGGCATGTTAATATGTGGATGGGAAAGCAATAAAAGGACAAACAATCATGAATTCGAGTTGAGTTTGAAGCACCTACGGATGATCATCCTCTACACATTGAGTTTCCAGACACTGATGTTCTTAACTTGACTACACAACAATGGACATTATACTTTGATGGATCACACACACAACATGGACCAGGGGCCAGAATCCTATTAGTCACTCCACAAGGACATACCATTCTGAAATCATACAGATTGATGTTCCCTTGCACCAACAACATGGTGGAGTATGAAGCATTAATCATTGGAATTAAAATAGCTGTAGAATGGAAAATCCCAAAATTGGAAGTCTACAAAGACTCTCAATTGGTCATTAATCAGGTCAATGATAATTGTCAAACAAAGGATGAAAAATTGATGCCCTATAAAAGAATGATTAATGATTTTAAGAAATACTTTATCAATATCAAATTTGAGCAGATTTCCAGAGTAAATAACAAATTTGTCGATGCCATGGCCACCATTGCTTTTTTATTACAAATTCTAGAGAAAAGAAGCCATTATGAGTTCATGATGGAACAAATGTTTACCCCTTCTTATGATGATATCGAGTCCCAAGTTATATGTCACCTGGTTGATGTCGATACCTCAACCTATGGTAAAATTTATACCTACCTAAAAGATAACACCCTTCCACCTGACTTGTCCTGAAACCAAAACTGAAACTTCATTTTCCAAGCCGCCCAACATACTCTTATTGTGGATGTACTTTAACAGCGAGGTCTTGAAAAAACTCTTCTCTGATTTCTAGAACGTGATGAGTCTGAAATGACTTTACGAGAAGTTCATGAGGGTATTTGTGGAACTCATTCAAGTGGTTTAACCTTAGCCAAGAAACTCCTCCATTTAGGGTATTACTGGCTAAACATGGAGGAGTTTTTTCACTTTGTTAAGAAATGCCAAAAGTGTTAGATTCATGGAAACGTCATCCATGCACCAGCACAAGAGCTTCAACCATTCACATCAACATGGCCCTTTTGTCAGTGGGGATTGGATCTTGTAGGTAAAATTCATCCACCTTCATCAAATGGAAACAAGGTTATCATCACAACCACAAAATACTTCACAAAGTGGATTGAATTTTTTCCTCTAATCACCATCACAGGAAAGAAAATTTCATCCTTCATCCTTAATTACATCATCTATCAGTACGCCATCCCTCAATCCATTGTCACTGACAATGGAAGACCATTCAAAAATCAAGACATGTAAGAATTGTGTGAGAAGTTCAATATCCAACATCGATTCTCTACACCATATTATCCTCAAGGAAATGGTCAAGCAAAGGCCTCCAACAAAACTATTTTGAAAATCTTGAAGAAAATGGTCAATGATGCTGGATGTGATTGGTACATCCAATTAGACCCTGCTCTGTGGGCATACTGAACTAGTACCCGTACACCAACAGGAGCCACACCATATGCTCTTGTATATGGATATGAGGCCATTGTACCTATTGAGGTTGAATTACCATCACTCTGTGTGTCATTGAAGGGTATTATCTCTGATGAGGACTATCAGGTATCTACATTGCAAGAATTGGAATTATTAGATGAACGACTTCAACATGTAGTGAACCACCTGAAAGCCTACTAGAAATGAATGTCCAGAAGCTATAATCATAAGGTCAAACCTAGAATATTTCAAGTTGGTGACTTGGTATTGAAGGAGAATCCACACAATCAGCAGGATAGGGAGAAGAAAGGAAATTTTAAACCAAATTGGTTGGGTCCCTTTTTCATTGTATCAGTCTATGGATCAAGAGCATACCAACTATCCACACTGGAAGGAGACCTATTTGAGGAACCTATGAACAACCTCCATCTCAAGAAATTCTACACATGATTCATCTGATGCATCACAAAAGTCTTGAAGAAATCCAAAAAAATTAGAAAAAATCCTGAAGAAATCCAAAAACAAAAATCAGAAAAATACCTGAAGAAATCCAAAAAATTAGAAAAAGTCAAAGAAATCCAAAAAAATCTGAAAATGTCTTGAAAAAAATGGATCCTCGCCTAAAAGAAACAGCGGAAACAAGAAGCATCTTGAGTGACAAACAAAAACATTAAAAAAAATGAAAAATACAAAAAAAAAAGGTCAAAAAGTCAAAAAAATAAAAAAAATCATAAAGTCTTAAAAACAATAGCAATAAAAGCAAGTAGTGAAAACCTCGAAATAGGCGCTATTTTTGATGGACCGGCTTCCTCCTCTATTGGAACGTGTGTCAACCATTGGCTCTTCGCTATCTCTATCCACATCTATCATTTGAGCCTCATGTACGTATCCGGGCATCACGGTCGTGTCTCACCTTGGCTTGGTGATCATTGTACATATCCATAATAAATTGGTTTGTTTCCACTAGGGGAAAAATCTTGAACTCACTGGGGGAAATCTATCTTTGAGCTTAAAACAATAGACAAACAACAGTACGACAATATGATAAAAACACAATGATCAAGCGAGCTGGAACATTGAATATCAATCATAATCGCAAACCCAACCATCTGAACCAACAACAACAAGATTAATCAAAACAAATTTCATTGGATGGTCATCTCCTGAATCAAGCTTTTATCACTTTGGCATGAATGTTCAAATTATTTTCATCATGATTGTTGTTTTTATTTCTCTGGAGCAACTCAAGGATGTCAAGAACTAGAGAAGCTATGATCGAGAATGATATTTTTCTTTGTCTATTGTTTGTGAGTTGATCATTATTACTAGGTGAAACATCATGGGATGTGCTCTAAAAAGTATCACTGATGACATTCCAGATTCACATAGGAAAATGATTAACTCTTGTCTGTTTACGCAATAAATGCTTAGGTCATCTTGTTCCAATTATACCTATATGCTTGTGTTAACTTGCACTATCAAACATCATGAAAGAAGTACTCAAGTCATCATGGTCTAATTATACCATGATGTTTGTACTTACTTTCAACATTTCAAAAGCTCAATGATGATACCAAGCACAATAAATTGACTTACTGGGATGACAAAATTTCATTGTTAGGTTTGCATGTTTAGGCCGCATTCATACTAAGTGCTACATCTATATTTAAGATTTTTCCAAGGCTGGTACAAATTTTCCAAGTGATGGTATCTCTATTATTAATGGATTGAGTAAATTTGACATAAACAAAAAGATCATTTTCACTTAGGTGTGTAAGAATTAGGATGTCATTCAAAGCATTATCATATCATTTTCTATGCATTCATTTTCCATTAGGTCATATAAGTGCATCATAAGAAAATCCAAAAACAAAGCATTTACCATATCATTTACATCCATCTACACATTTACTCGTACATTTGCATTGCAAAAATCCAAAAGGAAACATTTTCATAATCCATTTCATACATGTGTTCATACATTTGCATAAGAAAAATACAAAAATATAGAGTACAATGCATCTCATAAATCATAATATAGTATCATCCATGGGAACACATAGAATTATGCATTATCATTCAATTATTCCATCCATCCATTTAGGCATTAACATTTCATATATTGCATCAGAAAAGTACACAAACATAGCATCCATCACATTTCATTCACATAATAAGATACATCACATATGGTATATAGACATCATTCATAAAGTATCATAGAATCATAATGCATGTTGCATCCATAATCTATCATATCATCATCATATAGAACATCACATAGCATACATAATAAAAACTAAATACATCCATCATGATCAACACATATAAGCATATAAATCAACCATCATCATCACTGCATATATATCTCAAAATAATGTCAAGTGTACAGGGATATCCAAATATGAAGAGATACATCATCAAAAATGGAAATGAATAATCAGTATCAGTGTATACATGTCCAAATACAACAAACATCATGTGTTGGAGCTATGTAGTGTGCCCCCCAGACTGTGCTGACATCTATGGACCTGTGCCCCCTCCACCTAATAGACCTTTACTAGGATCTCTCGAATCTCTCAGAAGTGGCTGTGTCACCCCTTTGCTTGTGGTCTGAGATTAGGACCTACCTGATCAGGACTATGTGTAACTCTCCTGCTGCTCTGGAGGAACTACATCATGATATATCACTCTATAATAATCTTCCTCCTGTGTGGTACATCGTATCTCTCTGAAATATTCTATTGAACCTGTGGCCTCTACGAGTCTCTATAGTCTCTTAGAAATTACCTCTGCCTAACCCACACACTATCTCAAAGTGTCCTCTATAGTCAATGTAGCAATCTTCCCCTACATCTGCACTTATGCCTGACCTTGGGTTTGGACCTACGCAAGTTGAGCCTGTGTCTATTGAACTTGTTATCTCATAGCATCCCTCTCAGCCATCAGTGTCTGAATCTATCTCTGTGCCTGTGAGAGCCATGCTTGTGTCTATGTCTGCACCTGTTCCTGTGACTACAGTTGTCCCTCAATCTGTGTCAACTAGTCATGAAGTGTCTGGACTTGAGCCTGTAGGGTTGCAATCTATGCTTGTTGTTGTTGAGAAGGCAATCGTATTTGCACGTGCTGTTGTGCCATAGCCACTAAGGATCACCTCTTCCGAGGCACTCTAACATCTAGTCCTAGATGGGCACCCCCTCCTCCATCTCCCCCGCCACCACCCCCATCTCTGTCTCCACCATCATCACCTCCATCTCCCCCATCTCCTCCATCCCCATCACCACCATCTCCCTCCTCCTCATCTCCACCACCTCTGTCTCTCCTCCATCTAGGTGCTCTCTCCTCATCATCCTCCAATGTCGGCACTGGCTCATTAGGCCTCAAGATCCTACGAAAAAAATGTCCACAAAAGTACTACAAGTACTCCTCTATCATATATCCCTCCACAATCTCCAAATGATAGTCCCAAATCACTAGCTGTAATCTATGGTACTCATCACAAGTAGCATCGCAAGATAGGGTAGGTCCCCACTCTATGGCATCCTGCTATCTCCGTGCATATGTGGCCAATCCTTGTGGAATCCCCTACACTCTGATGTACTATCTAAGTACCCTCATTAGTAGGAATCTCTCAATAATGAAACATGTCCATCCAATGAGATATCTAGCTATGTAGACATAAGGAATCTCCAAGTGATCCTCGACCCACTACTCGCAATCCACATATGGTCACTATATCACAGAATCCAAGTCATCTATTATGTGTCTCTATTACTCCAATTTTCCCAGCTTATGCTAGAAAACTAGGCCAGTATAACCATAGACATAAGGTCTCCTTATAGGCTGATACCTTTCTATCACTGGGTGTGTCACTGCTATATACTCCCAAGCCCAGGTTTGTAACAATGTCACCCCTGTAGATAGACTGGTGCCTCCAAGATACACAGCCTGATGTAAATCATGATACAATTGCGCAAGCATGCACGAACCCTAGGCATACTGAGTCCCATACAGAATCATCTTCCCTAGTGTCTGGCCCCAACCGATAGACAATCCCTTTGATCTCTTGTTGGGACATAGAAAGCCAATGACAAAACCCACAAGCACGAAAGGTAAAGGGGCATAACTCTCAAACCTCTTCTGCTAAGGCATGTCATATCCACTAATCTAATCATCATGAAATATCCGGCATAAAGCATGTGTACCACCCTTCTTAGCCTGATCATACACAATAATGTCACCCATCACATGAATCTGCAGGATCCTATAGACATCATCTGGTGTCACAGTCATCTCTCTAGTCACCAGTGAAAGATGTTGTGGTTGCTATGCCACCTCTCTGCTAGTGTGGTCAGCAATCCCTGATTAATCCTAATCAGGGGCATATCAATCAATGAAGATAATCCACATCTCTCAATAATATCTCTCTTAGCCTGCGACAGATGTGGAATCAACTCCCAAGTCCGTGGAAAGCGCTCTCGAGATTGAAGATTACATAAATCACTCTTCTATCATTATAACACATCGCAATCAACATATCAATCAATCAATAAAAATCAACACAACAATCAACATCAAACAATCAACTATCCTATCAGCTCAAGTGATATATTCATCAAATCTTGCGAACATCTATTTTTTATCCTCGCCTATCATGAGGTCAAAACAACATCATCATTATTGTATCTCACCTATCATAAGATCAATAAATCTTCTAATCTATCAACAACAACAAATCACTAGCTAATGCAATTAAACAACATCAAAATCAAGGAGAAAAACAAAAAATCTTCAATTCTCTCTTGGATGTGCTAATACAGTGCTTCTATGTACCAAAGGACAAATGCACCATTAAATTTTGTCAATGCACCATAACAGTCTGTCAATGCACCATTTTAGTGAATGTGCTAGAGAATGTCTTCAATGCGCCATAAAATTGTTTCAATGCATCAAAAAATTGAAAGTACCATTTCTTTTGGCAGATGCACCACAACACTAGACCTATGTGTTAATTCAGTGGATGCACTATTTCAAAACTCTGATGCGCTAAAACATTGTTCCTATGCGCTAAATTGTAGATGCGCTACTACAGACCTTTGATGCTCTACATTGGGCCTTGTATGCACTAAATCCCTAATTCTATGCTCGATCAAAATCATCCTATGTGCTATTATAAGTGGCCTATGCGCTAAACCATGTAAAGCATAAAATTTCAAAATTGAAAATGCGGGAAAAACAATTTAAAAATTCACAAGGAAAGTTTTTGAAATTCATACCAAAGGTTCATATGCCGCTGGCCGATTATGTCGCTGCACACACTCGAATTGATGAGTCTCGTAGGGGATCACCATCTTTGATAAATTACTCAAGTTGCTCTCACTCCAAAATTTCAAAATCAAAAGTGCACAAATGAGTTTCTTTTTCTCTTTTTTCCTATTAAAAGAGGTAATTAAAGTGGGATTTACGATGGGATATTTTAATTTTTCAGGGATCAATTAATCAAATGGTAGGTTATTTCTTCAATATCGGGAGATAAATTGTTGGAACATCATCATATCAGAAAATTACCATCAACATCATCAAAATTTTCAAAATTTTCAAAAATCTTTAAAACATGAAAAATTCCCCGATTTATCTCCCGAGGGGGCATATATCTGTTATCTCCTGAAAATCACCGTCTGGGGCATTATCAAAATTTTATCAGCACTGAAATTTTTTTCTTTGAAGCAATGTAATAAACCACATCCTCAAAAGAGGAACCAGAAAATGCATCTGAACCGCAGGAGAACCGATTAAATTGCCGGTTGCATTTTGTTTCAAAACAAAATGGCTGCTCCGCTGCCAGGCTCGAACGCGAGATTTAGTTCATCGACAGATGTATCTGAAGGCTGGCGCTGGGTTGCGTTAAATTGGCGGTTAATTTGTGGCGTTTGGCGGCGAGATATAAACCGGTTGGTGCAGGAGATTTTTTTGAAGCCAAAACAAGGATTCCCCATGAAATCCATTTACAACATTCAAACTAGGAAGAAAATATTAAAGAACACAATGGAAATGATAAAACAAAGATTGAATCCTAATTAGATGTGCAAACTCATGATCCCATGGGGGAATTGGTGCCAATTTGATGTGAAAATTGGCCCTTTTCCAATTCCTAAGATGCAAGCTTGATATGTTGATGAAGATTTGATCCACTTTGTTGATGTTGAAGAGTGCTCCAAGCTAAAATCTGCAAAACCTAACTATGATTCAAGAATGATTGATGAAATTTGATGGATATTTGAGCATGGTAACTTTGCATAAATTGTGGATGATCAAATGAGGATATGAGCTCTTTATTTATAGAATTCCAAAATGGATGAATGTCCAAATTTGAGCAATGTGGGACTAGCATTCATCCAATGGCAAGATGCCACTTGTCAAGCTATGAATGGATGGAGGATGTGCAAGATTTGGGGATTGTGCCAATAAATGCATAATTTTGAATTTCAAATTTGTTGAAATGACATGTAAGAGAGGAAGGAAAATGCAATAAATGCCACTTGGCTCAAGGCAAAAGGCATGTAAGATGGAGTAGAAATGCCTTGTTGGATGTATATTGGGGTGAATTCATGAAGGAATATTTCAAAAGATGCCTTGTGAGGAAAATAGAGATTTAATAAATGAATTAAATCTATTTTCCTGTGCAACTTGCAAAACCTAGAGGATGGGACATGACAAGAGATTAAATTAATCAGGGTTAGTGAATTTAATGAGAGAGGTTAGATGATGTGACTTATTTGACAGATTTATGGATTTATTTAAAATCAAATAAAAGAGAATTATGATAAGACAATAAAACTAAATAAGGATTTTGATTTATTTAATTAAAAGAGATAGTGTTAGACTAAAATAAAATAAAGGTTTTAATTTATTTAGCAATAGACATACTTTTAGAGATTTAATCAAATAAATTGATTGTTTAATTAAATGGGGATAGTAGTCAGATATTGATTCAATTAGATAAAATGATTTATTTAATTAAGAGAGGAATATTGATGAATTTAATCCGATAGGGGAATTTGATTAAATGGTTAGATCAAGGGATGATTAAGGAAGAAACGATGATAGTAATCAGGATCAGATGCACAATGTCAATCGGTATATTTTACGTGTCTACAAATTCCCTCCAACTAAATTAGAATTTTAAAATTGGAATTTAGTCACATTTCTCCATATTTTCTAACCTTGTTCCACCTCATCTTCCACCTCACCATGTGCCACATGAAATTAATTATTTCTAATTTCTAAATAGGCATTTATCCTCAACAATTTTAACAACCTCATAGACACATGGCTTCTCCTTTCCACTTATTCCCTTCTACACTTGGCAAGCTTGTTCTATTAAAGGGAACAAATTCCTTGATTCTCTCTAACCTATTGGTGTAATTAATTATTTAATTACACTTTAGGATAAGTTTGCTTAGGTAATTATTTATTTCCTAGGATAATTATCATTTAATTCTTATCTTATCTTATTGAGCTGTCTTTTTGCTCAAGATAAGATTAGGGTTGCTTTTTCCTGCTTTATTGCATCATTTCCTTTTCGAAGGCTTTTGTATTATTTGTAAAACATTACATTCAATAATCAATAATCTTGATTTTTGCTTGCACACATTGGCTCTGAGGGTTTACAGAACTTCTATTGTTTTTGTTTTGAATACCTTTGCATGTGATAGATGATTGCTTGTAGGTGATTTTGGGGACTGTGAAGTTGGTTTTTCAACTTATACATGGTATCAGAGCTCCAGACCTGTTGCTGCCTATTCGTGATCTGAAGATATTCTCTCATGGTGTCCTTTTCTGTGCAAGGGATTCAAGTCAAATTGATTTTCTGTGGATCTAGGGGTAGCCAAAATTTTAGAGCATTTTGGGCTCGAATGGACGTCGCCATCGCGATCAGAGCGTCTAAAAACCCCAGAAATGCCTTTCATTTCGTCGATTTAGACGAAAGTTGAAAAAAAGGAAAAATATATTTAGCCCCAAGGCCGTACGGCCCCAAGGCATGATCTCCAAGGAAAATCTCATAAAAAAATAAAAAATAAAAAATCAAGTTTTTTTATAAAAAACTTGAGCCGCCCGTTGTAAAGCAGGCCGCGCCACCCGGTTAAGCGACGGCCACCGCTTTACACCACTCCTGGTGGCTCCTCCAAAGTAGCACCACTCACCTTGTCTTCCACCCCCGCGGGCTCACAGCTGCTTACCGATGGTCCTATCGGGGACCAGCCCCGCCGGGTGTTTAAACCCATTCACGTAGCCGGTGGTCACCTTTGTGACCAAGTGCAACTGATTCAGCCCCTAACTGCCTGCAACAGTTTTATTAAATACTAGGAGCTTCTTTCTTCAGGGCCCGACAAACTTCTATGCAGTGGCCAGTCACGTGTAAAACCAAGAGCTGAAATTTTTAGCCCCTGAGGGCCTAGTTTTTTTGCACCTATTTAGGCTGGAGGTCCCATTTTTAGACCTTTTTTTCATTTGCTTATAACTTTTGCAAACAGAGTCATTTTTTCAAAAACAAATAGTCGCTGGAAAGCTGATTTGACGATGGATCTGATGGTGGTGGTTTAATTTTATGATTTTTCCATTTTGATGCCTTTTTCGCCTATCAAAGCTAGAAGTTGTTGTTTTCACTCCGGGAGACGTAACTTTTGCATTCTGGCTCCGTTTTTTGAAAACAAATAGGTGTTGGAAAGCTGGTTCCACCCTCTTCTCAGATCTAAGACATGTTTTTTGTAGAATTTTCACTAGGTATATTTTTTTTGGTCAGAACTCAGCCTTTATCTTTTGAGTTATTTTCTTGGGAAACGAGCAATCAGGAGTTTTTTTGAGATCCAAGAGGAATATTTTTATTTGAGAGTATATACTGTTGTTTTTCTATCATGGATTTACATCACATTGCACCCCTTACTCCATTCAACTATTTTTGTTGGACAAAACAAATGGAGATTCACTTGAAACATAAAGGGTTGTATAGGGTAACCATGGGTATAGAAATTGAACCTACAGGTGCTACTGAAAAGAGAAAATGGTTTAATAGGTGTGATGAAGCTTATGGTACATTATGTCTTTCTCTTTCATTTGACCTTCTTTTTCACATTGAATCTTGCACTACACCAAATGAGATATGGGATACTTTGAAGTCTTTGTTTGGGAAGCATGATACTATGAGAGGGTTTCAATTAGAGAATGAGCTTATTGGCTTAAATCCTAGGGATTTTGACAGCATCCAGGAGTTTTTCACCAAACTCAAATCTCTTAGATTGCATTTTTCATAGTGTGGTGTTGAGAAAGAAGACTCTCAGTTGATCTTTCCCATCCTTTCTAAGCTTGGACCTGATTATTCATTTTTTGTATCTACCTTTTATGCCACTATGGATGCACTTGGTACGAGATTCACTATGCCATCTCTTGATGACTTTGCTTCATCTCTCACTTGAGAGAAAACTAAGTTAGCTAGCATGGGCAGCGTGAAACCTTCTTCCACTTCACATGCACTTATTGCATCACAGGAGCCCAGAGATCAGAAGGCTTTTACAGGAAAAGGTAAGAAACAGAAACAAAAGGATTCCAAACCTCATGAGTAGTAAAAGGAGTCCTCAAATTCATCCTCCTCTTCTAAGGGGAAATAATTTAGGAAGGAGAAGTCTACATGTGCATATTGCAAGAGGGAAGGACATGCAGAACATAATTGTTACAAGGACATTGATGAGCTAAAACATATTCTTCAAAAACATTAGATTGATTTTCCTTCTAGGATGTCTGCATCATCTTCTTGTCCTCATTCTTCTTCTTCAGAGTAGCATAACATAGGAACAACTAGTTTACATACTTCATCAGATATGAAGGGACATGGTCTTTTTGCTTCTTCAGGTATTGGATCAGGGAGATGGCTTCTAGATTCAGGAGCATCTCATCATATGGAATCATCACAATCTATGTTCACTTCCTTTGAGCCTTGCACTATGTCTCCCATTTTGATGGGAAACAACACTTACCTGAGTGTTACAGGGAAGGGGTCTATTAGTTTTGGGGATCACTCCTTTCAGGATGTCTTGTGTGTCCCTCACTTGACAAATAACCTTCTTTCCATCTATTAGATAACACATGGGGGAAATGGGAGATATGTGAAGTTCATACCTAATTCGATTATCATCAGAGACTTGGAGAGTAGAGCAGTCATTGCTACTGGGATAGTGGATCACTCCTCTCAGTCTTATTCGTTCACTGATTTTTCTACTAGCGGTGCTTCTGTTCCTATAGCTGTTCCTCACACTTTGCATGTGTATCATCATTTAGAGGAGAGATTTGGCTTCTTGAACATTATTGTTCTCACTTTGGATCCTATTCTCGAGCCTTTTATTCCATCTCCTCCACCTCTTGTTGCTTCTTCTGTTTCAGTGCAACAGGGTCCAGTTGATCATACATCTTTGGAGGTTTCTATTGAGTCTTCACCTACTTCAGCTTCTTCATTTGTTGAGGTCACACTTGCTTCTGTGGAGACATCTTGGGCTGCACCTATTCCACCTTCAGAGATTTCTTTTATTTATCCTCTTCCCTCTCACTTCTTTCTGGAGATGTAGTTTCTTCACTTCTTTTGGAGTTACTTCATTTTGGGGGGGATTTGTGGTCTCTTTCTTCCTCTCTTATGGGGGGATTCATTTCTGTATCTTTGTGATGGATGGTGTCCTTGGGGGGTCTTATGGAGTCCTCCATCTTTCATCACTTAGGTAGTTTATTGCATTCTATTTTGGGGAGGATTTTTGTTCCCATGTGGTTTTCTCCTTTACCCCATTTGATTTAGTTTGCATTGCATTTGTAAATGAGTACCTGATCAGGCCTTGTTGTTGGGACTCATATTTGCATATTACTCAGTAGCCCTCCTAAGTTGTACTTGAGTGTTGAATTGTAATTAATTATTTAATTACACTTTAGGATAAGTTACTTAGGTAATTATTCAGGATAATTATCATTTAATTGTTATCTTATCTTGATGAGCTATCTTTTTGCTCAAGATAAGATAAGGGTTACTTTTCCTGTTTATTGCATCATTTCCTTTTTCAAAGGGATTTTGTATTATTTGTAAAACATTACATTCAATAATCAATAATCCTGATTTTTGCTTGCACACATTGGCTCTAAGGGTTTACAGAACTTCTATTGTTTTTGTTCTGAATAGCTTTGCATGTGATAGGTGATTGCTTGCAGGTGATTTTGGGGATTGTGAAGTTGGTTTTTCAACTTCTACATAACCTCTTTGCTTCTCACCATTGATCTCTCCAGACTGAATCTTGACCATCCATTATTGCCACATCACTTGATGCCTTGGTGACATCTATAAATAGAGGCTCATTTACATCTTTTCATATAGAGAGCATAGCATAAATTTGATTTTCAAAAATACTTTAAGCATTAGTGAGCTTAGCATTTGCATTCTAGCTTAGAATTTAGCATTTTATTTAAAGTAGTGTTATAATGGAAATTTCATTTCTAGGAACTTAATTGTTGCATTATCATTATTGCATTTCCATAGCATATCCATTAGCTTAGCATATTATCATTGCATCACTTAGCATCATTTTGTATACAACATCATATCATTTAGCACATCATTTAGCATATCATCTATCTAATTCATCAAGCATGTGGATGTAGGCATAGTTTCCTGCATTTTAGTTTAATTGCTTCTCATTTCTTAGGTTTCATCCCAGTAGTTTATTGCATACCTAAAATCTGAGAGCACTAATACAGGATCCTTAAGAATAGAGGATGATTGAACAACTTTGAGGAATTTCTTTATCAGTTGTATTGTTAAATTTGATTTCCTTAATATAACATGTTGCATTGATTGTGTTTTGAATGCTTACTTATTTGTTTTACACATTTTCACATGATATAGAGGGTTTATGGTATTGGGTCAAGAGGGTAGAGGGTTGAGAGATTAGGGTTTAGGGTTTAATGGTTGAGGGTTGAGG
>VDFB02353493.1:33280621-33402506 GCA_007258455.2 Sequoia sempervirens
AATTGTGTACCTAAGTCATGTATGAAAGGACATCACTCCTAGATCGTTAACCACCATGCATTAACACAAATTATTTATCACTCATCACTCAAGATCGCTCTCTACTAACAATGTGCCTCTCAAAATCACTCTTGCCTCTAGCTTAACATATAAAACTATTAGAAAATATTAAAACATTAAGAATAAGCGAGATAATGATTGTAAACATGAAATTTCCCTAGAGAAACCCTTAATGGTTGAAAACTTAAGCAAGAGTGAACTAGTCCAAATCCTTAATCACTATAATTTTGTTAATTACATATGGATAAGTGTCTCTAGGACAAAAAGTGATATCATAGTTGATCCATAAATTTGAGAAAGACGGGACTTGCTACTAGTCATCACATACAAATTCTCATAAAGAATTAATGAACTACACATTCTATGTAAACTAATAACAAAGAACTCAAGGAAATTGAGAGCAACAATCATTGTAAAATGAAGACACAAAGGATTTTCCCTAGAAAATGTAGCATGCCCATTGTTCTACTCAAAAAAATTCTTATATTTTTAACCATAAGTGAATAAACCATGATGTCATCACATAGCAATAAAAAAATTATTTTCTAAAAAAAAGATAACATGCACATTTGAAATAAACAATATTCCAAACTTCCATTACATTACATTGTAATATCACAAACTTTCCAAAGTATTGATTTCACATTGAATAATCTCAAATTTAACTTTCATGTTTACAATCTTCCATATAAATGGATACAAGAATACATACATAGCTCTTATGAGCTTCTGGCAGTAAAAATACATATAGTCTAGGTAATCCCCCTTTAAATCTTGGCCACCAACTGATGAGGAGAAGCATCACTCAAGTGCTTTTTCACCAACCACGGACTTACAATGGTCCCCTGCACATCTACCTAATAGTAAGATGGCCCTACCCTTCGATGAAGAGATTGATTTGGTAACCCCATAATACTAACCTTTCCTGAGCTTGGTGTTGTGTCCTACAAACTAGAACTTTTCCATACAGTGGTTGCAACCTACGTGTATGACAATCCTAGACTAGCATGCATAACTAGATCACATTGAATTGATAGTGTAAACAGTGGCAACTTACACTACTTTGCCCAAAGAATTTAACACTTAGTTACTTTGAGTGAGATTCATCCCACTCACTCACCTTCCTAGCTCAATTTGTAATGACCACACATATTCTATGCATAGGCTATCCCCTTCACTGGATTATCCTAACCTTAGGAATAACCTATATTTTCTTACTAAGACATTTTGAGTATAGTAATTCAAACTAATTTATAAATCAGACTTTCACAAACTTCTTCATAAATCAAACTATAACTATATAAGCTTTTACTTAACATATTTTATAGTAAACACTCAAACACTCATTCCTATATATATAATATGCTAATATAATCCCATTTACATGTTTAACAATCAACTAAGCTCTTCAGGCATCTTACGTAATTATAAAGCATCCAAATTTATTCTTTCCATTCAATTCAAACATCATAAAACAATCATTCAATCTTTCCAACTATAAAAAAAGTTCAAAACATAATAGAAAACTAGCATGCATGTAATCAGATAGCTCCAATTGATAAAACCGGTTTCCTAGCACAACCTTCACCAATAACAGTTTGCAATTCCTTCTAAACTCAACTTATCACTAACTTATATCTTCCCTTGACAAATTCTCATAATGGAACTCACTCTATCCTCACTAAACTCTCTCTCAAAATCCTCACAAACTCACAACTCAAAAATGTAGTAGAGAAACTCTCAGAAAAATAAAAAAATAAGAATGCAATTTTGTGTCCCATAAGATGAAGAATGCTCTCCTATTTATACAAAAACCTGAAAACTCCAAAGCTACAAACAAGCTCTCATTCTTGCCACTTCTCACACTCAAAGGTTTGACTTAGCTAGCAAGGTTCAAGGTGGTAGATTAAAAATGGTGACTAAATGCATATGCTCAGTGAGTTGTTGTATCCATATGGTAGCAAAGTGATTAACTTAGAAATTCAAGGTTAATGTTTCTATAGGTGAACCTTTCCCAACCAGCTTCATACTTGACTATTTCTCACATTCCATTTGCTTCATATGCTGGAAAGAAAATACAAAACAAACTTCTAAAAGATGTGCACAATTCATACTTTGGTGTCGCACATTATATCATGCGCCCTATTAAAATTTGGTTGTTGTTTGGAAAACACCAAGTCAAAGCTCTTTATATGTTGATATTCATTCTTCCTTCATATTGTTTGACTAATTATTTCCATGCCATTCTCATACTATGGTTTGCTTTATTTCCCACGCACCATATTCTATTGTTGTCCATTGTTTACATTACTCAGCATTTAAATACTTCATGCAATGTTATTGTTTATGTGTTGCCATCAAATTATGCATAATTCCCTTTATTTTTACACTTTACACTATATGTATATGATGTTCTTTATACATAGTATATGTTGTGCTTTATATGTTATGCACTTACTAAACATTCCAACACTATTTGACATCATTAACATACACACACACACATACATAACATAATATGTGTACATAATATCTCAACTTATAAGTTTGCATTATTCGATATTTGAATACACATACACATATTCACATATTCCACATATTAACAAATGCATATATATACATATATATATGTATGTGTATATATATCAATATACTTGTATGGATGTTTCCCTTATCGTCAATACATGTGTGTATAGTAATATATATATATATATATATATATATATATATATATATATATATATATATATATATATATATATATATATATATATCTATCATGCTTGATATTTAAACACATATATATACAATTCCCATTGATCGACATATATACACGAAGTATATATATATGCAGCTAATCCTTATCAAAGCCTTGCTTAGGTGATTATCCAAGCTTAATATAAGAAAACTAATCATCATCATATATCCCATTTGTTTGATCAATATTCTCATGCATGTGGGTAATCCATCCATGAGCATGCATAGATACATCTATCTACATATACGCATGCACGTATTTACTCGTGTATGAGTTTATCGTAGACATGTACATATATACATATATATACATTTTATGTATATATCTCATTTATTTAAATATAAACACATAAGGAAAAACTCACACATGACAAGAGACTAAATCACATAATCAAAAACATTCATAGATAAGATCAAAATGTCTTCTCAATCATAGTAAAACAAGGCTAAGGATAACTTACCCTTTCCCAAACTATTGACTCGACTTCACTGAACTAGAGGTGAGTGTGTGAAAGCTCAGTTAGGCTCATTAGGGTTACTAGACCAAGTTCTTCTCCTGAGTGATACTTCCCCTCTCTTGGGTGATCCAACATAACTGGTTTACAATTACATTGAGGAAGGAAAATTGCAAAAATACTCTCAAAAACAAAAATTTGGGTTTTTAAGGATTCGCTTGAAAGGGGGTGTTTGAACGAACCCAATAAGGGGGTTCACTCGAACCTCCTTCGAGCAAACCCCTTTTGAAGACAGGTTCGAGTGAACCCCTTTTAGCTAGGTTTCTCTTGGGAAAATGGTAGAAAAAGGGGGTTCGCTCTTAGGGGGGTCGAGTGAACTCCCCTTATTTTCCCTTCTCCCTCTCTTCCACCAATTTTTTGCAAAATTTTTCCTTTTCAATCTCGGGTTGAAGATAAAAATGGAGGCAACATCACAGATCCGACTAGATGATGGTAGTCCTCAAAACAAGCTATCCATCAAATATAATTTTAATATATTTTGGTTTTATTATACATTTTTTTTTAGTTTAATTAAACATAGGTTGTTCACCAAAAATCAAGTTCTTTATTTTGTAGACGTGGAAAAATAGTAGATTATCAAAAAAAATTGAAAAATATCTACGCACTAGATATTGATGTCCTTGATCCAACAAAAAAAATTGAATTTCGATACATACAAAATTTTTTGTGTTAGCAAGTAAACCTACATCTAAATTGTAACTGGTATGACTTCAAAACTTAATTAAGAAAAAAATATTCAATGAAATGTTATGAAACCAATTGCATGCACTAGATATCGTAGTTACGAATATAAATTTGAAAAAATTGAAATTTTATCTATAGTGTAGGAAAATGCATAACCTTGCATTTTCACACTTTTTTGGGCCCGCCTTGCTTTATTTATCTCTATTTATGTCTTAATTGGTCCTATTTTGCATCCACAAGCCTTATAAACTATATCTTTTTCTGGTTAATCGCGACAAACCTCAAAGGGGAAATGATAATTTAATGATTTTGGCTGTCCCTAATTTTTGGGTTAGGACTAAGATGCCACCTAGGGCATCTTTGTCCCCCAAAGGTCTTGGGACCCTAATTTCAAGTGTGCCTTAAATGAGCCCCTTTCTGGAGTTTGTGCCTCGATTTTCATGCCTCGGGACTAAGATGCCACCTAGGGTGTCTTAGTCCCCCTTAAGGTATTTTTGAGATTTAATTTCAAATCTTGGCCAAATTTAGCGTCCTTTAATTAATTAATTCATATGTCGACTTGTTATGGTGTAATTTTGGATTATTAAGCATGGATAAGTATAAATACAAGGTTCCTTCTCTCATTTTCTCCTAACAAGATATCTAAGCAATCTAAGCACTCCAAGCATTCAAGCATTCAAGCATTCAAGAGCAATTCATCAAGCATTTGGATCCATCATCAAGAGTCAAGCATCATATCAAGGATATTATGGCATCATGTTTGTTATTGTGCTAACAATTATGATGTAAGGTTTATAATTCAAGCAAGTGTTTCATCCAAGATCAAAATCATTCAAGCAAGAGTCAAGAACCACATCCATTGCAGCCATTTCAAGCATATTTGCAACACCTTATAACAAGGGTTTGGTGAGTTGTCACATTGCATGTTGTTCATTCATCATTTCCCTTCATTATTATATTTCATTTCAAGGTTTAATTACCAATAAGGGGTTTGACCAAGGCAAACCACCATTTACTGACAATCAACAAGTTTTTCCCCTCTTGCATTTTTGTGACTACAGATTTAGGTTGAAGACTTGAAGATCATTTGAAGTGTAAAGTTGCATTGCAATGTTGTCATCTTCACAGAAACTCACCTATAGGCCAAATCCAAAAGTTTCAAGACCTAAGATCTAAGAAGAAGGAGGTGCAGACATTGAGCCTCAAGACCACATTCAGAGATTCTAGAAATTTATAATGGGACTAAGTCACCACCTAGGGTGTCTTAGTCCTCCCGAAGTTGTCTTACAAAAATTCTTTCAAATCCGGTTCTGAAATCCGAAGATTCTACATCTCCCCCAAAAAATAACAGTGAGACTAAGACAACAGTAAGGGCGTCTTAGTCCTCCATAACACTTTTTGACAACATTTTTGCATTTCTATAATCCTCTTCACATTTCCAGACTTCCCAGGTACACACGTTCTAATTTCCCATTGCATAATTTCATCATTTAGCTTGCTTTACTAAGTTTTGTAAGTTGAATGTTAAAGTTGATAGTCAATCCAATTTGGATTCCTAGGACATTATTGAGTGACCAAGAGAGAATGGGAGTGGGCACTCCCATTTCCCATTTACCCTTTGGTTCATTTTGGTGAACCCTACATTCATTCATTTTTCTAATTTGGGGTCCTTTAAAATCCTAGATCTAGGTTGCATTCATTCTTGCACTGCATCTTGCATTAGTGAAAGTACATCTAGGGTTTCTCATACTTAGTGAAAGTGCATCTAGGGTTTCTCATATTTGCATTAGTGAAAGTGCATATAGGTTGCGTTTTTTCTTTCTTGCATCATCTTATCTCATTGAAAAAATGAAAACTGCATTGTTCATCATCCTAATCGCACTTAGAAACATTGTTATTGCATTTAAAATTGAAAAAATTGCATTCAACTTTGCATTCCATTGCTTGTCACTAGTCACTTTTTCTTGCCTTCATTTGCACATTTTTCTATTTCTAAACATCATCTCCCTGAATAGGAAACTTGTGAACACTATAAACAATCCATATTTTGTTTATTTTTTTAGAAAAACCCTTATTGGGACTAAAATGCCCTTCTTGGCGTTGTTATCTCTAATGATTTGCACCCGAGCTGAGATTAAACACAGCCAATCATGAGCAACATGGAAACTTTTCTAGGGTTGTGCGTGACCCTATGACATAAAAGTTCCTCCAGAGGAAGTTGGCTCTTATTGATTTTACCTAAAACTACTTGTCTTTTGAGGAAAAAGGTAAGAAAAATGCAATACTGAAAATGAAACTAAAACTTTGATACTATGGTGAAATACCCAAAATAACTAATGGCATGCAAACTTGATTCTGTTACACTTTGAGTTAATAGATTGATAGAAAATCTACACAACTCATCTTTGTATATCAATTACAAAAGTGAATTATGAGAAGGTGCTTATACAAGGCTTTAGAAAGAAAATAACAAATTTCATAACTTGAACCCTTGTATTGCTCACACAACTCATAACCTGTAAATGGATATTCTCTTGCAAAGAAAGGTACTTTTCAGGATACAAAAATACAGGGAAAAGCACAAATTTCACAAGTATGCTGATCAATTTCAAAGGCATGTACACTAACAAGCAAGTGATGAGAAAGTAAAGTGAATCAATACTATGAATTTCTCAAGGTACTCACAGTTTGCATGACTGCATGAGTTACAAAATTACATTGAAATCTGATGATGAACAATCTCCAGAAAATTGCCAATTAAGAACTGAACTCAAATGAGTTACAATGAGCCAATATAACTCACCACCCAAGTGGTTGCATCAAAGTAGGAGCCAATAACCACTTTTAGTCAGATGCCTCAAAAAAGCCTAAAAACGAGGCATAAAATTCTTTTCAAAACCAACTCTATCATGTGGGAAAGAAGGTTTTGGTTAAAACCAAAACTTAGGTAGACAAAACTACCAACAAAATGTAATAATGACCCCTAGAATCTTGGAAACATGTCTCCAAACTGAAAGGAAACTTCTCCAATATTCTCTACATTTGTTTTCTTTCAACTAAAAAATAATGGGGCCATAAATGTTTTGCATTTAAGGAATAACAAAATAATTTTAAGATTTATAAAACACCTTAAAACCATTTTGTTTTACAATAAAAATATGCAAAAATGAAATACATCATCAGACCCCACGAATAAGATGAGGTGGCAATTTCAAAATGAGGTGGACTCATGTGCTACAAAGGTTTCACAAGGATATGATATAGCATCACATTATGAAATTTTCCATAAAAAACCTAAGGCACAAATACCAAAAATAGGGTTGCACCTCATAATAGTTAATGTTTTATTTTAATAAAACATTAGCAAAAATACCATCGACTACCCAAGATTAGGACTTCAACCCTAAAACAAAATTAAGGAAAGAAAACACATTTTAGATGAAGACTCTTGAAGAAACAAGCCACTGACCAAGGGTTTTTGTACGAAGATTTATGAAGATTCTCTAGCATAATGAAGGCATGGGTAATTTCCTATATATGAAATTTCAGCATCTCACTTTACTTTCTGTGAAAAATAATATTGTTCATGAGCTCCATTTATGCAAAAGATGATGAGGATATTTTGTTTCTATCATGCAAAAATTAAATATTTCCCTGTGTGTCTCCATGCTTCGATATTTTGATTCTTTACAAGTCTGGAAAACTAAAACTCTCTTTTTCTTTGAAAATATAGAGAGCTTGTTTTAATGATTGTGGCCATATTAATTTTATGAAGCATCTCTTGCAATTTTTTCTTACATCTAAAATGTAGAAATATCTTTGTTAACAAAATAATGGAAACGGTTCACTTCTCTTTCCATTGATATGCACGAGGGTTTACCTACACCTGAAACCCTATCTCTTTTGTAAATTTCAAGCTTTTCCTCCAGACATTCAAAAATTGCTTGCAAAATACATGGATATTTTTCAAATGGTCTCAGCCAAACATGTTGTAGATGCTTATTTTTCCATACTTGAGCCCAAACATGAGCCTTTATTTCTTTTGTTTTGTCTGATAAATTTGCAAGGGATTCACTTTTATGGTTTAAATGGTTGTGCTTAACTACATTTTTTTACGGTACAAACCCCAGGCCGTAGGTTTCCTAACTTAGATCTTTTCATCCTTAACACATAGATTACTCCCTCGAGCTCTGTGAGCTCTTTGAAGATAAAGATTCTGGTTTATACTTGTAATATTGGATTTTTCTGTAGCCTTTAAGAGAATATAAGGGCTTCTTTCTTTGCACAAAATCCACAAGGGTTTTTCCCTTTCCAGGTGATTTCTTTTTAACTTAGCTTCTTATGATTTCATGTAGCAGTTATTCGTGTATTCCTTTATTTCATGACTTAACCTTGCACAAAAAAGTGAGCCATTAACAAATCTCTGTAAATTACCAACGTTAGATTTATGAGAGTAGCTTGGCAGATCCTCCTTTAAATTTAGTAATGATCATAGAAATCTCTATCATTCTACATAATCTTCTCATTATTTTAATGCTTGACCTAGATTGTACTATTCCCTTCTTATCATCTCACTATCATAACTTGGTCAGAGATCCCTGTTAAATGTATGAGGAAAATGTTGTCCACCTGTGAATACTTCCTGTGCTTATGCACTCGAGTTATTTCTATGAAACAACCTGGATAAGTGTTTTATCTGTTGTGAAATTTCCTGACAACATTCATACTGTGATATCCTTATTTGCTTTTGTCACCTTGTGTTTGATTGTGTTCATGACTGTCACAGGTGATAAGAAAGATAACTACTCCTATATGTGCTATGTGAATTTGCTTAATCTCAAACCATTATTTAATCATAAAGGTGATAGTCAATGCATATGTGACTTATACTACTGATGAGTATATTTCTTTTCATTTCATAACTTCAATTCTGATGCATCTTCACAAAAGAATATATAAATGCATTTACTTAATCTGTTTTAATGCATGACATGTCTATATTCTTTCCTCATGATCATTCTTTGCCTCAATGAAAACATGCTTACATTTGAATTCTCTGTCTCTTTTAACAAGCATTTTGAACTTAAAATTTCATTTAATTTTGATATCATGCCCCATATGCACTTACTATTGATTCCTTTGACAATTTGAAGATGCAACTTGATATTAAAGCTATCCTTTGTTTGATGAATAGCACAATCATCTAATATTGAAGTCTATTTTCCATGAAAAGGTTAAATCAGCAGTCCTTTTCCTGAGACACACTAGCTTTAAATCTCTTTTTTCTTGTTGTCTTTTAACTCACGGTCATATTTGTTATGGTCATGACTATGTCCATATCATGAATTAATATCACCATTATAGAAGTAATGCAATAATTTTGTGGATGTGAATCCCCTGCAGGAAAGAACATCTTGTGATTGAAACCTCCATACATGTCTCAGCCCTATGTGATCATTTTGCTTTTGAAAATGTTGTCCTCAATACGTTATTCTAATATTGATATCTGATTTCATACTTTATGATTTCCATGAATGATTATGTATCACAGTTAAAAGCATGTCAATAAGCTCGCCGGGCTCAACCCTTGTGGGAGCCACATTTTGTCCCACATGCTGAAACTTGATAAAATAAGAACATTGATTTCCATGTATCTGCACATGAAACAAACAGTTAGAAAAAACATATGCATATGTCTGGATATTTGATGATTTCTTTTCTCTTTTTCCTTTGAACATGAGTAGCTTATAGCTTGTTTAATGCATGTAAAGGGCAGTCTATACACTAGTGGGTGAATGTGTATGTAGTGTTAGAGATCATCATTGTTTAGAGCTCTGATCTAACCCATTGCAATTATTTTAGATGCAAGACATGGAAACTAGGAGTTACAAAGGATGCAAAACAACTTGGAGTTGGGGATCATGTAGGACAACAGACTTAGACCAGTCATCATGCAATGGCTTGCCTCTTCCTCTATATATGCATCTTTTGTTGTTTCAATCCATTTGTGTATATATTGCATTTTATCTACTTTCGACAAGCTATATCTCACGGCTTGTGTGAGATAGATTTGAACTCTTGAATCAATAAATATTTTCTTGCAACAATGTTTATGTAAATCTTTTCAATATTGTATACATCTGTATAAATGTAACAATCTATTACTGAAAATAAACATTCTTTGATTCTTATGTTTATACACCTGAATGCAATATAGGGAAGATTGATATGAAATGCACCTTATTTTTAGCTTGAAAACACTTTAAACTCACTCAATTTGACCATAAGTAAAAATGAGTAAAATTTCTGGTGACATCTGCTGCATGTTTGCCTTCTAAACACTAGGTCCAATTGCCTAGACTATCCATTGGGCACGAGGTCGTTCAGAAACTCATATCAAATATGAAAAATGACTTGACTCAATACTGTAACTTAATCATGATAACTCAGAACTCCCTGGAGTTTATTGAAAACCAAAACAATAACAGAAAACTAACTAATTGTGCTAAAAAGCACTTAGGGAAAACTGGAAACAACAACTAAACTAAGGTGCAACAACACTTATTGAAAGCATAAAATGCTAAGCTAGTTGAAATAACATAGATGAAACCTCAAAGCAGTGCTTGAGGTGTATCCCATTGACTGGGATAAGCAGAATCTCAACATCCATCTTGGACAACTGGCATGCATTGTGTTCCTTGCATTTTGTGATGATAAATTGACCACTCCAAAAGCTTTCAAACTTGGTATGCTTCCTTGGCCTGCTTTTCAGCTCATCCCATTTGAGTATAATGTTACCTTCTCTGAAAACTCTAGCAGTTGCCCTTTTATCAAAAACTTTTTTTATTTTGGAGTTGATGATACTCCAAAGACTTCATGGCTTTGTCCCTAGTCTCTTCCAGCTCCATGAGCTGAGCAAATATGACTACTAAGGGATCATGTTCTTCAAACATCTCCAACTGATGCATTAAATCAAGAGCCAGTAGCGTTACAAATATAGGCAGTCTGGCTTCTTTACCATAAACCAACACATATGGATAATTCCTAATAGACCTTTTGGGAGTTATCCTATCTTCCCATAAGGAAGATTTCAGCTTGGTGTGCCAAGCTATTTGATTATCCTCCATTGTTCGTTTAATGATTCTGATTAAATTCTTATTTGTACTCTCATCCAAACCATTACCCTGAGGGTAATAATTTGATGAAGTGTTAAGATATATACCATTTTTCACTGCCCAATTAGCCACTCTGATTCCCATGAATGCTAAGGCATTATCTGAAATGATGGAGTTTGGAACTCCAAATCTGGTTATTATCTCATCATAGAAATTTAATACAGAGATTTCATTGGCTTCTTTCAAGGCTACTGCCTCTGTCCATCTTGTAAAATAGTCTGTAGCGGTGAGTACACACTTATGCCCAGCACTAGAAGATGGGTTTATGGGTCCAATGAAGTCAATGCCCCATTTCATGAAGGGTTGCTTCACTTGAATTGGTTGCAAGGGTAATGTTGGCAGCTTTTCCTTTCCAGCAAAAATTGCACATTTCACACATTTTTTGGCCCATGCATGGGTATCCTTCAACATGGTTGGCCAGTAATAACTAGCCCTCATAATCTTCCATGCTGTTGTTTTTGGGGAAAAATGACCCCTGAAGTTCCATCATGGAACTCATGAAGTACTTTCTCAATCTGATTATGATCAATACACCTTAGCAAAACACCGTTGAGATCTTTTCTGAATAGAACATTGTCAACTAGAACATATGGAACCGATTGTAATCTGAAATATCTCCTCTTGGCTCTGTCTAAGCCTGGTGGACATTGAACAGTCTGTAGAAAATGAGTCATATCCTGAATCCAACTTGCTAATAGTGCAAGTGCAACATTCTAATCTTGATCATCAGTAACTAAAACAACTTATGTCTCTATTTTCTGTTCACTTTCTGATGTCAAAGCTAACTGTTCACAAAGTCCCTTACCTCTTACCAACTTTGTGATCTTGATATCTACATCAAACTCCATGACCTTAGTGATCCATCCAACTCTTTTTTCATTAAGATCCTTACTGAGCAAGAATTCTTTCACGCTTGGATGTGCCACCATTAAGTGAATCCTGTTATTGGAAACTAAAGGCTTTAATTTTTTAAGGCTTTTTATGACAGCCAGAACATGTTTCTCCATGAATGAATATCTCTGCTCATAATCAACCAATCCTTGGTTGAAAAATGCAATGGGTTGTTCTAAGCCTTCACTATTCTACTGACCCAACATTGCTGAAACATAATCAATGTTGCCAAATGCATACAGGATAAAATATTTTGTAAAATCTAGATTCACTAGTGTAGGGGCTGATGCTAAAGCCTCTTTAATGGCTTCAAAACTGCATTTTTCCTCTCTAGTCCAGCTGAAAGCTGCATTTTTTCTCAACATAGCAGTCAAGGGTTGTAAAAGGTTCGTAACATCAGGAATAAATCTCCTCAAAAAAATAATTCTGCCTAAGAAACTCTATAGCCCTTTCTTGTGATTGGGAAAAGGCAGCTCCAAAATAGCTTTGAATCTCTCAGGGTCAATAGTGATTCCTTGCTTTGACACTATGTGTCCTAACATCTTACACTCATGAACAACAAAGATACTTTTCTTGGGATTAAGGGAGATTCCATATTCCCTGCATCTTTCAAACACTTGTTTTAAATGTTGCAGATGTTCATCAACATTCTTTGAGAATATGGTGATATCATCCAGATATATCAACACTATTTTATTGATTAAGCTTTGGAAAGCCATGTCCATAACCCTTTGAAAAGTGGCTCCAGCGTTGGACAGACCAAAAGGCATTCTCCTGTAGGCCACAATGCCCCATTTTGTTGTAAAGGCAGTCTTGTATTGGTCTTCTTCTTTGACCAATACCTAGTTATAACTAAAGTACCCATCGAGCAAATAAAATCTCTCTGAACCAGCAACCACTTGGAAGATCTACTCCGTGGAAGGTAATGGATAATGGTCTTTTAAAGATGTTCTGTTAAGATCTCTGAAATCTACACATAACCTGATTTCACCATTTTTCTTTCTAACCATAATGAGGTTAGAGACCCAAGAGGTGTGCTTAATTGGAAAAATAATTCTGCCCTCAACTAACTTAGTCAATTCCTTAATCATCAAAGGTTCAAGCTTGGGGTTCAAAGGTCTCTATTTTTGCCTAACGAGCTTAGCATTGGGTTATAGTTCTATTGTGTGTTGAGCAATTCTAGGATCAAAACCTCTCAAATCAGAATAATCCCAAGCAAAAATATCCTGAAACTCTTGACATAAAGCAATAAAATCCTATTTATCTGATTCAGAACAAAATTTTCCAATCTTGAGAAGCCTAACTTTAAAAATCTCCAACTCTTCGTAATGCTTCGCTTTAATCTAAATACTAGTTTTATTCCTTTTCAGCTGATCATCAGTACTGAATATGGATTCTAAAGTAACCAGGCCCCTAGGCAACTTATTTGTTTTTAGCTGGATAATCTGATTTTCATATTGTTGTTTCATCTTTTCCTGATTTACAACAAAAAACTGGTCTTCTTCAAGTAAAAAACTTAGAATCAGCTTGTCACTTTCAAAGACTTGCCAATTAATGTTGTTATTTGGAATAGATGGCCTGACAACAATTTTAACATGTGGTTGTACCTTTTCTTTTATGATCTCATTGGGTATGTCAAATTGTGCACCAATTGCAGCCAATCTGTCTGCATGTTTATTCTAACTCCTAGGGACTGAAACCAGATTAAATGCATTGAACTCCTCAATTATATCACATATCCTATGTTTATAAGATTTCAAGGTATCATTAGTTGTCACATTTGATCCTCTCACCTGATTAACAATCAGTTCACTGTCCCCAAACACCTGTAAACAGCTGATTCCCTTTTTCCTTGCCCATTCTAAGCCTGTACTAGTCCTTCATACTCAACATAATTGTTAGAATAGGAAAAGGCAAATCTAAAAGCAGCATAATACCTATCACCCTATGGTGAAATCAAAATTGCACCTCCACCAACTCCATTTATGCTTCTGGAGCCATCAAAGTACATCTGTCATAACTCATCTTGCTATGATAACTATTGTTCTGCTTTCTTTTCAATGTTTTGCATCTCTGATTCTAGTTCATGCAGCACATAAATCCCCAATCTAGCTTCCTGAATAAGTTCATTTGGATTATCTACTATTTTTTCAGTTGCCCACTCATTTAGCAACACCTCTGGTATACATTCAGATTGCAGTTCTTGAGCTACAACAAGCTCACTGTCCTAAAAAACAACACAATTAACATTACTTGCACTTGGTACATAAGGCTCAATGTGATCCTTAGTCAATGTCTCGGACTTAATTGTTACTTTTGTTCCATTTATGGCCTTGAAGAGCATATGGGACCAATCAGATGATAGATGACCTCCAATCTTCGCAGTGAAATCCCTTGATAAGCATAGGGCAAAGAAAGGAGGTAAGTCAATAATGAAAACATCTTGAGGAATAGAAAATTTTGGACAGGCATGTAATGTAAGTCCCAGATATTTGATAACACCCACAGTGTTAACTATTGTACCATCTAGCTGAAGCACTCATTTCTCAAGGGGTCAGTATTTCAGTCCTAAATGGTCTGCAATCTTCTTTGGCATGACTAAACTACTAGCTCCACTGTTAACCATGCAGTTGTGAACTAGTTTGTCTCCCACAATTAATGTCACGCAGAAAGGAGGAGGCTTAACACCCTTTTCAGACTCTTTTCCCGACTGTTTGTTTTGCTACACATCATTATATTTCTGTTCATTTGTGAAAACAACCTTAACTGTATCAACTGAAGGTTCATTAGTTGTTGCCTTTTAGTTAAGGCAGACTACAACAACTCCTTTTGACCTAGGATTTCCAAAGAATCCCACATAGACATTGTGATGTTCATTTTTTTTCATATTTTCAATAATATTAAAAGGCCCTACAAAACTTATCTTATGTTGTACTCTTGCAACATCAGACTCAACTTGCAAGTGAGGTTGCTCTCTGGCAGCTACTTGTGGATTCCTTTGCAAAATGTGAGGTGCTTGTGATGTAGATGGTTCAGTAGCTACTACTTTTCCTTTATCAACTGCCTGCTCAAGTTCAAAGGCTCTTTTCTTTGCTCTTATGTTAGTAGCAATTGGGGAATCATTTGCATTTATTCCATAAAACTCTTCACCTTGCCAATTTACAAGAGTGGCTTCACTTGAAGACTGGTCTTGCTGCTGCAAGGCTTCATCATTAGGTGCATTATGTTGTGAATTTGAAACACCCTGCACCATTAAGGCTTGATTAATAATTCCATTTGAGCAAGTGACCTAATTATGAGGCTGGTTGCAAGGATAACACCATTCATAATCTGTAGCCAAGTTATTCTGAACAGGGACAATATCCTTGGCTACACTAAGAGTAGGATTATATACTTGAAATGGCCTTGAGTTAATATTCTGTCTTGGACCCTGATAATTGCCTTGGTAAGGTTGTCTGTTACCTTGATATTGTTGACCCTAATAAGGCTGATTTGTAGCTTGATTCTGTTTTTGGTAAGGTCTATTATATGACTGTTGTTTTTCTAAATTCACTAGTTTATTACCAAAGGTTTGAAGCAGACTCTTAATCTCCTGAAGCTCCTGAGATGATCTTGTTGAGGCATTTTCTTGATTTACAGCAGCTAGAACAATAACTGATAACGCTGGAAAAACTGGCAAAGGTGTAAAATATGGTATTTGAAGTGGCATACTAGGTTGTATCTTAGGAAATATTGGCATTGGTGGCCTAGGGGCAATCTTACCTGCCTTAATTAAATAATTTTTTGCCCTTATTGCTACCTCATAAGCATCTGGTAAAGAAACCCCTCCCATTGATTGTGTCATCACTGCTATTTCACTGTTTATGGCTTTTAAATAATACAAAAAGGCATGCTCAGGAGAAGGCCTCACAGTAGCTAGGATCCTATCCCAAATTTTCTGGAATCTAAAGTTAAAATCTGAAATTTTCTCCTAAGGATCTCTTTTTATGGTTGTTAACTGTTCAACCAGTGATAGGTGATCAGACTTGTCCTGAAATTGCTTATTCAGCTTGTCCCCTAATTCATCCCAAGTTGCAATTGACCCAACTTGCATACCTCTAAAACATTGTAATGCTTTTCCCTTAAAGGAGGTTGCAAGCAATTTGACAACTACATTCTCTTGGGTTATGTGGTGAACCCCACAAAGAGATGCCACATCTCTGATATGTTCTATAGGAGTTGTTTGATCCTCTCGTATGAAAAAAGGCAAGCTCTTCAAAGTTGCTACATGCATATCATCATGTTGGCCCAAATTTAATGGACTGCCTCCATTAAATGGCACAAAGGGCTGGTTTCTAGCAGCCATTGGAGGTGGTTGAAAAATAGGAGTCTGAACAGTAGCTGCTAAACTTGCAGAAACTGCAGAACTTAAAAAAGAAAAAGTAGGACCTGAGAAAAAAACAAATGCAGTTGAACTGCCTAAAGGTGATATTGCTATTCTAAGGCTTGGTGAGGCAGAACGGTTCTCACTTTGCTTTTTGGATGATCTTCCTCTCCTCCTTGGTGGTGAAAACACCGATTCTGGCCTAACACCAGGCGGTGTAGACTAGACCCTCTTAGAAGGAGGTGCTCTTTTCACATACCTACTCTACCTTCTAGGTGGAGATAACTGCAAATATTTAAAAGATTCAGAACTTCTTGTCTGAATCCTTTTCATGTAGAATTTCATAGCACTGGTTTCAAACTTTTTCCATAGTGGAAGTCACCAGATATGCTAGAATCTGCCTCTTGAAGGCTTAAAAAATGTTGGTAGCATATCAAAACCAACAATATCTTATGTTTTTCTGAACTCCCTGATTTGACAGTCCCACTAGGCATGCCAAAACTGTTAGCTCTAATGATTTGCACCTGGGTTGAGATTAAACACAACCAATCATGAACAACATGGAAACCTTTCTAGGGTTGTGGGTGACCCTATGATAGAAAAGTTCCTCTAGAGGAAGCTGGCTCTTATTGATTTTACCTAAAACTACTTGTCTTCTGAGGAAAAAGGTAAAGAAAATGCAATACTAAAAATGAAACTAAAACTTTGATACTATGATGAAATACCCAAAATAACTAATGGCATACAAACTTGATTCTGTTACACTTTGAGTTAATAGATTGATAGAAAATCTACACAACTCATCTTTGTATATCAATTACAAAAGTGATTTATGAGAAGGTGCTTATACAAGACTTTAGAAAGAAAAGAACAAATTTCATAACTTGAACCCTTGTATTGCTCACACAACTCATAACTTGTAAATGGATATTCTCTTGCAAAGAAAGGTACTTTTGAGGATACATAAATACATGGAAAAGCACAAATTTCACAAGTATATTGATCAATTTCAAAGGCATGTACACTAACAAGCAAGTGATCAGAAAGTAAACTGAATCAATATTATTAATTTCTCAAGGTACTCACAGTTTGCATGACTGCATGAGTTACAAAATTACATTGAAATATGATGATGAACAATCTCCAGAAAACTGCCAATTAAGAACTGAACTCAAATGAGTTACAATGAGCCAATATAACTCACCACCCAAGTGGTTGCATCAAAGTAGGAGCCAATAACCACTTTTGGTCGAATGCCTCAAAAAATCCTAAAAAAGAGGCATCAGTTTCTTTTCAAAACCAACTCTATCATGTGGGAAAGAAGGTTTTGGTTAAAACCAAAACTTAGGTAGACAAAACTACCAACAAAATGTAATAATGACCCCTAGAATCTTGGAAACATGTCTCCAAACTGAAAGGAAACTTCTCCAATATTCTCTACATTTGTTTTCTTTCAACTAAAAAATAATGGGGCCATAAATGTTTTGCATTTAAGGAATAACAAAATAATTTTAAGATTTATAAAACACCTTAAAACCATTTTGTTTTACAATAAAAATATGCAAAAATGAAATACATCATCAGACTCCACGAATAAGATGAGGTGGCAATTTCAAAATGAGGTGGACTCATGTGCTACAAAGGTTTCACAAGGATATGATATAGCATCACATTATGAAATTTTCCATAAAAAACCTAAGGCACAAATACCAAAAATAGGGTTGCGCCTCATAATAGTTAATGTTTTATTTTAATAAAACATTAGCAAAAATACCATCGGCTACCCAAGATTAGGGCTTCAACCCTAAAACAAAATCAAAGAAAGAAAACACATTTTAGATGAAGACTCTTGAAGAAACAAGCCACTGACCAAGGGTTTCTATAGGAAGGTTTTTGAAGATTCTCCAGCATAATGAAGGCATGGGTAAGTTCCTGTATATGAAATTCCAGCATCTCACTTTACTTTCTATGAAAAATAATATTGTTCATGAGCTCCATTTATGCAAAAGATGATGAGGATATTTTGTTTCTATCATGCAAAAATTAAATATTTCCCTGTGTGTCTCCATGCTTCGATATTTTGATTCTTTACAAGTCTGGAAAACTAAAACTCTCTTTTTCTTTGAAAATATAGAGAGCTTGTTTTAATGATTGTGGCTATATTAATTTTATGAAGCATCTCTTGCAATTTTTTCTTACATCTAAAATGTAGAAATATCTTTGTTAACAAAATAATGGAAACAGTTCACTTCTCTTTCCATTGATATGCACGAGGGTTTACCTACACCTGAAACCCTATCTCTTTTGTAAATTTCAAGCTTTTCCTCCAGACATTCAAAAATTGCTTGCAAAATACATGGATATTTTTCAAATGGTCTCAGCCAAACATGTTGTTGATGCTTATTTTTCCATACTTGAGCCCAAACACGAGCCTTTATTTCTTTTTTTTTGTTTGATAAATTTGCAAGGGATTCACTTTTATGGTTTAAATGGTTGTGCTTAACTGCATTTCTTTTAAGGTACAAACCCCAGGCAGTAGGTTTCCTGACTTAGATCTTTTCCTCCTTAACACAGATTACTCCCTCAAACTCTTTGAGCTCTTTGAAGATAAATATTCTGGTTTATACTTGTAATCTTGGATTTTTTTGTAGCCTTTAAGAGAATATAAGGGCTTCTTTCTTTGCACAAAATCCACAAGGGTTTTTCCGTTCCAGGCAATTTCTTTTTAACTTAGCTTCTTATGATTTCCTGTAGCAGTTATTTATGTATTCCTCTGTTTCATGACTTAACCTTGCACAAAAAAGTGAGCCATTAACAAATCTCTATAAATTACTAGCGTTAGATTTCTAAGAGCAGCTTGGCAGATCCTCCTTTAAATTTAGTAATGATCATAGAAATCTCTGTCATTCTGCATAATCTTCTCATTATTTTAATGCTTGACCTAGATTGTACTATTCCCTTCTTATCATCTCACTGTCATAACTTGGTCAAAGATCCCTGTTAAATGTATGAGGAAAATGTTGTCCACCTGTGAATACTTCCTGTGCTTATGCACTCGAGTTATATCTATGAAACAACCTGGATAAGTGTTTTATCTGTTTTGAAATTTCTTGACAACATTCATACTGTGATATCCTTATTTTCTTTTTTCACCTTGTGTTTGATTGTGTTCACAACTGTCACAGGTGATAAGAAAGATAACTACTCCTATATGTGCTATGTGAATTTGTTGAATCTCAAACCATTATTTAATCATAAAGGTGATAGTCAATGCATATGTGACTTATACTACTGATGAGTATATTGCTTTTCATTTCATAACTTTAGTTCTGATGCATCTTCACAAAAGAATATATAAATGCATTTACTTAATCTATTTTAATGCATGACATGTTTGTATTCTTTCCTCATGATCATTTTGTGCCTCAATGAAAACATGCTTACATTTGAATTCTTTGTCTCTTTTAACAAGCATTTTGAGCTTAAAATTTCATTTGCTTTTGATATCATGCCCCATATGCACTTACTGTTGATTCCTTTGATAATTTGAAGAGGTAGCTTGATATTAAAATTGTCCTTTGTTTGATGAATAGCACAATCATCTAATATTGAAGTTTGTTTTCCATTAAAAGGTTAAATCACCAGTCCTTTTCCTGAGACACACTAGCTTTAAATCCCTTTTTGCTTCTTGTCTTTTAACTCACAGTCATATTTGTTATGTTCATGACTATGTCCATATCATGAATAACTATCACCATTATAGAAGTAATGCAATACTTTTGTGGATGTGAATCCCCTGTAGGAAAGAACATCTTGTGATTGAAACCTCCATACATGTCTCAGCCCTATGTGATCATTTTTCTTTTGAAAATGTTGTCCCCAATACATTCTTCTAATATTGATATATGATTTCATACTTTACGATTTCCATGAATGATTATGTATCACCGTTAAAAGCATGTCAATAAGCATGCTAGGCTCAACCCTTGTGGGAGCCACATTTCGTCCCATGTGTTGAAACTTGATCAAATAAGAACATTGATTTCCCTATCTGCACATGAAACAAACAGTTAGAAAAAACATATGCATATGTCTAGATATTTGATGATTTATTTTCTCTTTTTTCTTTGAACATGAGCAAATTATAGCTTATTTAACGCATGTAAAGGGCAGTCTATACACTGGTGGATGAATTTGTATGTGGTGTTAGAGATCATCATTGTTTAGAGCTCTGCTCTAACCCATTGCAATTCTTTCAGATGCAGGACATGGAAATTGGGAGTTATAGAGGACGCAAAACAACTTAGAGCTGGGGGATCGTGTAGGAAAAAATACTTAGACCAATCATCGCGCAATGACTTGCCTCTTCCTCTATATATGCATCTTTTATTCTTTCAATCCATTTGTGTATATATTGCATTTTATCTACATTGGACAAGCTATATCTCACAACTTGTGTGAGATAGATTTGAACTCTTGAATCAATAAAGATTTTCTTTCAATAATGTTTGTGTAAATATTTTCAATAATGTATGCATCTCTATAAATGCAACAATCTATTACTGAAAATAAACATTCTTTGATTGTTATGTTTATACCCCTGAATGCAATATAGGGAAGATTGATATGAAATGCACCTTATTTTTAGCTTGAAAACACTTTAAACTCACTTAATTTGACCATAAGTAAAAATGAGTAGCATGCATCTTAGTCCTTTGGGTTTTTTACTCAGATCCCTCTTTATGTTGTTTGTTGTTTGTTCCAGTCCCTGGAACCTCAAAATTTCACTAGTAGGACTCCCTTCTAGCGTCTTAGTCCTTGTTGACTTTGACTTTCCAATTTTTAGGACTTGAAGTTGCTTCTCTGTGCTTCTGTTTGCTTTTGTTTGCACTTTATTTGGTTTATCCCTTGCATGAGTTGTACTACTTGGTGTCCTACTACTAATACTATGGTGAGACAAAGTGCGAGACTCATGACATCCTGTGATAAAATACTTGTTGTGGATCTTGTGTTATTTAGCTCTCTTACTTATAGTGTTAGTATTAGTTCACTAGGTATGGACCATACCTTTGATACATCTTTTTCTATGCCTACCTTACCTACAAGTGCTATGTCAAGTGTTCAAACAATGGTTGATCATATCCTTTAGGAGAACACAATGAAAATGCATGAAAACCTAGGTCATTTACATGATAGTGTGAGTACTGAAAAACATTTCAAACACCATTATACCTGCCATAGATAGTCTTCACCATATGATGGAAAGTGATTAAGGACTAGAAGTTATGTGTAACATAGCTCACATCTTTGGAAAACATCTTCCTTCCATCACTAATGGTGTTCATGCTTCAAACAATGTGCAAAGCCAAGGAGGAAATCAAACTCCTCCCCATTCAACCATAACCTCTATCCCCACCTATACAAATCCTCAAGTGACCACAACAATGCAACCACTAGCAATATCTTTCCTACCTCGAACATTTCCGCTAGTTTTCCTTATACCTACGTGGCATCTAACCTTATATCTTCATTGGCATTATTTTGGCGTGATTTCATTTGCATTAATTTATTTCATGTTCCTTGATGTGATTTTCTTACTTCATGTGATGTGTTTTTCCTCTTTGTGGTGACATTGGGAGTAATGTCCTTCAAGATTTTGATCTATCTTAGCATATTACATTCCTCTTAGTGGTGATGCAACACATTGCATTCCCTAAGTTGTGAATCTTTTATCCTTTTATTGGTCCTCTCTTGGAGACATTAGGAACAATGTCCCCTAAGATTAAGACCTCACACGAACTAAGCAAAATCCCTTTGAACATCCCTCTTTCTCGTTGCGTTGCATTTTTATTTTTGTACTTTATTAAAGTCATGGAGGTATGGCTTTGATATGGTCCCGAGGGGCTCACCTGTTAAAGGACGTAAGACAATTGAGAGGGGGGAATCAGTTGTCACATAAATTCAATTTTAAAGCTTCAACATAAATCCATTCCACAATCACATTGTTCTATTATTAAACATAAGCAAGAGATACAAAACAAAAAGCAAGATAACACACTGAACACTAGATTTTACATGGAAAACCCAATGAGGGAAAAACCACGGTGAGGATAAACTCACAATATAAAATTGTTCTAGAACTGAAAACATAAGGCTCACTACCCAGAAAGGACTCACTGTCCAGATACAAAAGCTCACTGCTTACAGGGAGGCTCACTGCCTACAAAAAGATTTACAGAACAAAAGAAGGCTTTGCAGCCAAAATGAACTGAGAATAATTCACCTAACAAGTGCTGATATAGTTTTGGTGATGCTCAATACACCGACTTGACACACTTCATTATATTCACTCACTTTTGCACACACTGTCGCACATCAGCTACCCAAAAACCACACTTTTTCTTCGCATTAATCTTCAACCTTGTCCAATATATATACTTGACTCAAGCGCAAGCATCAATTAGGTCAGCCTAATTAGATGCACATTATATTTACCAAAAATACTAACAATCAGCTTCAAGTGATCACAAAATCTTCCCAACATGCTACATCAAGTCAGCACAAACCTAGGATAGGTCACACATATATCTGCATAGCAAAATTAATTCACTATTCATTAGGTCGGCCAAGGATAGACCTAATAGCACATTTGCAAATATCACTGAAGTGCCGATACACCATACAAGCATATGGATATGTAAGATTTTGAATGTACATGCTCCCGACATCTGCAAACCATTTCCGAAAACCACAAGTGGTAATAGTCAACTACAGAGGAGTGCACAACCTTAAACTTGTAATCACAACATGGTGACATCAATGAAAACACAAAAACTATAGAGATAGTCAATCTTCGTTCTTCCAACAATCTCCCCCTTTGTCATTGATGGCAACATGGAACAAAAAAATCTCCTTCAAAATCTCCCAACAATTTAAATTTCTCTCGACCACGAAAAGTTCTCCAATTCCAATCTCTCCCCCTAACTTCAATCTCTCCCCCTTTGACATCAATGGCAAAGGGCGGCCAAAAAAGGATGTACTAGAATTTGAATATGGTGACATCAAAATTCATAAAGATTCCAAAAAAAAACTTTCAAATGACCAAAAATTTCTTCTCCCCTTTTTCTTCTTCTTCACAGCAAAAATAACAGAAATAGAGTATTCAGGATTCAAGTAAAAATAATGCTCTTCACCTGAAAATTTTTCTTGTATCTTTCCTCAAGAACTGGACGCAGTTTCCTCCAGTTAAATGTAGCTGACTCCATCTGAGTGTAGATGCTTTCCAATATGCCCAACAGAGTAAAAGACGGTGAACAATATGAACTCTATCCTTCAACATCTTTTGCATCAATAAGAATTCCGGAAAGATGGTCTAACTGAACCTCAACAATCTCCTTAAGAAGCCAAAAAGTCTTAACTACATCATCTCTCTATCTTTGCACAACAACCAATTTAGCTTGTAGTTCACCAAATCTCAATATTTGTTTTCCTTCTTTATCTTCAAAGATGTCAAAACTCTTTCCAATACTATTTACTTCTGACTCAATTGCTTCAATTTTATTTCTGAAATTGTCTACCGCAGCAGGCCACCAACGACAATACTTGTAAATGTCAGATATTTCTTTAATGCACTTCTTTGTTTCCACAATTAGTTTAGATAGTCTCCCTTTAGCTTTATTACACCTCTTTTCAACCAAAGCTTCAAATTTACGTCCTTCCAGACCTTCAAGTAACATTCTTTCTTCAACAATCTCAACAAGATTTTCCAGAAAGAAATTAGAAATAGTTGATACACCAATACCTTTCCGAAGTAGCTACTATACCAAAACATCATCAATTTTTAGTTTGTCAATAGGAGATGCTACACTTTATAATTCACCAAGCTTCTTCATCTTCCCCTTAACGAACATAGACTAGATGTCATCAGAGGATACATTCTCCTTTTCATTTTAAATGTCAATGATATCTTCAATTATAACTTTATTTTCCTTTGATTTTGGAGGGGATTCACTAATGACAATCTCCAATTTTCTTTTTTCAGAGGAGGATCCCACCTCAAATTGACTTGAAGTAGATATACCAGAGCAAAGATGTGAAATAAGATTTACACATACTTGCACTATCTAATTATGCCTCTAGATACCTGTAAACCTATTTTCCAATAGGAATCCCAGATTCCCATACCACATTATCTTTTCCCGGCAGGGAACTTAACAAGTAAAACACCAAACATACCAGCAAAGATCCAAAATGAAAGGGATAACCCTCAATTACCGACATTCAAACATTCTCAAAAAGATTCTCAAGCAACAAGCTACACAAGTCAAATTTCCTAATCTCCTTAACCATCATGTGCACAATATAAACAACAATCGCTGATGTGAAACCTTCACAATTTCTAAAATAGACCTTGTAAGAAATGTCATACACAACATACCTTACAACCAGATCTTCAAGAGTGTTTATCAATAAAGCTCGTGGGTCTTTACAAATACTAGTCAATTCCTCCACATCTTTATACTTTACAATTTTCTTTCCAGGAAGGTCACTGATACTGCATAAGCCAGTGATAGCCTCGATCGCTTCCTTCGTAACCAAGTAGGGTTTGTTCAATACAATGCCTCCGTTCTTGAAATGATTCAATAAGAACAAGATAGACTCTTTATCGACAACCCATGAAAATTCACTCCACAAATCCATACCTAGGGTTTTGATGTTCTGTAATTCATCTTGGTTCAACCCTAGTTCCATTTCTTTCATCTTCCTATGATCAAATTCCTCTAGCTCAACTCGTTTTAGCTTTAGAGGGAGGACATCACTCGATTCTTTGTCCATTTCTATGCTTTCTTTAATTCGTTATTTGAGACTTTTTTTTTTCTTCTTCTACCCTTTTTGCAAACAGAGAAATGAATTCTTTGATTACCTGAGTTCATTTCTTCAAATTTCTTCCAAAATTGCTTCTGATTGCTTCAATATAGCTCCAAGATCGCTTAGGTTCTTCAAATGCTCAATTAATCAAGAAGACTCACAAGATTTCAACTTATACACCATTGAATTTTCCCTAACCATGCATTAAATGCGACAAACATCAAAAAGCTGCTAAAAATATCCTTCCCAACACAAAAAACCTTAATTCGGTTTGCAAACTTCCATACCAACATGATTTCTTCCGGTTACTTTTCTAGAACTTCTGGATTCTCATTTTTAACATTCCATCCTCATTCCAACCTCTGACATGCCATACAATAGGGGGTTTTATAATTTTTTTGATAATACTCCCCCTAAGACCTTGCTAGGTCTAATTACCAAATAAGTCGTCTGTACCAGATGAGGGCAAAAACCCATCAGTAGTTTCAAGTTTTTCTTCTTCTTCCTCTTTCTTCTTCCATATCTTATTTATCTCTTGTTTCATTTCTTCTTTGTCAATCTTCTTTATCGGATCATTATTCTCTACAGAAGTAGACTGCTTTCCATTCTTACTTCTGTAAACCTTTGAGATATGTCCAAGTTTATTACAGTTATAGCAGACAACACTTTTCTAATTAATCTGACCTCCATTACCTCTCGACCCACACTGATTTGCTCTATGTCCAAATTTGTTACATGTATAGTAGTAGCCATTAAAGGATTGATTCATTCTGCCTCCATGGAATCTATTCATCATCACCTTGCTGATCATTCTCACCTGAGATCTGCATTTAGTAGCCTTATGTCCAAATTTCTTGCATGAAAAACATTGTCCAGAAAAAGAGCCAGGAAACTGATTCTAATTCATTTTGCTTCTGCCTTTTGTTGCTTTGTGACCATATTTATTACAAGAAAAAAAACTACCATTGAAGGAGGGATACCTTTGTGCATTAGGTTGTCTCGTAAGTTGTCTTCTTGCAAACTTCCTCTTTTGCTTACCCTTGTCCTAAGTCATTTTATTTCCCTTAGAACTTTCACCTGCATCATTTCCCAAACTAGCTTTGTCTTTACTTGATTTTTGTCCAACAATCAATTCTTCAAGCTTATCAGAGCTAGATTTGAACTTGTTCTCACAAATATTTTCCTTCTCCAGCTCAATCCTTAGGTTCACCACCTCCTATTCAAGTTTAGAGCATTCATCAGCTTTGTTTTGCACCATTGTATTCAAACATTCTTTAATTCTTTTCTTTTCTTCTACTGACACTTTCAGTCCAATTATTTCTTGTTTCAATTTCTCACTTACTTCTCTGTGTCTTTCTTTGAATTTCTTCAGTTGTTCTTTCAACTTTCGGACACATTCATTTGCATCATCAAGATTTTCCTTCAGATCTCTATTTTCTCTTTCCACTTTGTCAAGATCCTCAAGAGCAGTTTGGAGCTCTTCTTTATCATCCATCTAATCAATCTTCAGGATCCTCCTAAAGTGGTTAAGCTCTTCACCAAGGAACGAAAGGTCTAATACCAATTGTTAAAGGATGCAAGACAACTAAGAGGGGGGGAATCAGTTGTCACAAAAATTAAATTTTAAAGCTTCAACATAAATCCATTCCATAATTACATTGTTTTGTTAGTAAACATAAGCAAGAGATACAAAACAGAAAGCAAGATAACACACTGAACACCAAATTTTATGTGGAAAACCCAATGAGGGAAAAACTATAGCAAGGATTAACTCACAATATAAAATTGTTCTAGAAATGAAAATATAAGGCTCATTGCCCAGAAAGGACTCACTGCTTATAGGGAGGCTCATTGCCTACAAAAATATTTACAGAACAAAAGAAGGCTTTATAGCTAAAATGAACTGAGAATAATGCACCTAACAAGTGCTAATACAGTTCTAGTGATGCTCAATACACTGACTTGACACACTTCATTATGTTCGCTCACTTTTGCACACACTGTCGCACATCAACTACCCAAAAACCATACTTTTTCTTCACATTAATCTTCAACCCTGCCCAATAAATATACTTGACTCAACCGCAAGCATCAATTAGGTCAGCCTAATTAGATGCACATCATATTTACCAAAAATACTAACAGTCAGCTTCAAGTGATCACAAAATCTTCCCAACACGCTACATCAAGTTGGCATAGACCTAGGATAGGTCACACATATATCCACATAGCAAAATTAATTCACTATTCACAAGGTTGGCCAAGGATAGACCTAATAGCATGTTTGCAAATATCACTGAAATGTCGATAAACCATACAGGCATCTGGATATGTAAGATTTTGAATGTACATGCTCCCAACATCTACAAACCATTTCCCAAAACCGTAAGTGGTAATAGTCGACTACAAAGGAGTGCAAACAAGAATATCAAAGGGAGCAACATGAATACCGGTTCAGATACTGGACCAAAATATCAGATCAAGCATAGCCTTAAACTTGTAATTACAACATGGTGGCATCAATGACAACACAAAAACTGTAGAGATAGTCAATCTTCTTCATTTTTCCAACATCACCTAGTGAACAACTAGCTTCACTAGCCCTTGTGAGCATGCATTTTGCTACCTTATTAAAGTCATGGAGGTATGGATTTTATATGGTCCCCTAGGGCTCACCTAGTGAACAAATAGCTTCACTAGCCCTTGTGAGCATGCATTTTTTTTCCTTTTGTCTTTATCATAGTCATGAGGGTATGACTTTGATATGGACCTCTTGGGGCTCACCTAGTGGACAACTAGCTTCACTAGCCCTTATGAGCATGTGCTTTGTTTGCATAGTGGACAACACGTTCCACTTGTAAACCTCTTTTGGACAAACAACCTAGACCCGGTCCACAACACGTTGGATGGCTAGTCGAAGCTTGATCCGTTGCATTTTTCTTTTTCCTTTTTCCTTTTTCTATCTTTGATGGTGTATGCTTATTATCTGATTATGGCTTCATATATCATTTGCATGTGTGTTCCTTTGTGCCTATGTTGGCCTATCATAAGATATTGATCTTGGGGGATTGGCCACCCTCTTGGGAACCCCTCTTGATTGTGTGGTTGGCTAATTTAGTGTGAGTTTGAAGCAAGTTCATCCTCTCACTAAAGTGGGGGCTAAATGTAGTGTAGGAAAATGCATACCCTTGCATTTTCACACTTGTTTGGGCCTGTCTTGTTTTATTTACCCCTATTTATGTCTTAATTGGTCCTATTTTGCATCCACAAGCCTTATAAACTATATCTTTTTCTGGATAATCTCAACAAACCTCAAAGGGGAAATGATAATTTAATGATTCTAGCTATGTGTCCCCGATTTTTGGGTCGAGACTAAGATGCCACCTAGGGTTTCTTTGTCCCCCAAAGGTCTTGGGACCCTAATTTGAAGTGTGCCTTAAATGGGCCCCTTTTTGGAGTATGTTCCCTGAGTTTCATGCCTTGAGACTAAGACACCACCTAGGGCGTCTTAGTCCCCCTTAAGGTATTTTCAGGATTTAATTTCAAATGTTGGCAGGATTTAGCCTCCTCTAATTAATGAATTCATATGTCGGCGTAATTTTGAGATATTAAGCATGGATAAGTATAAATACAAGGTTCCTTCTCTCATTTTATCATAAAAAGATATCTAAGCAATCTAAGCACTCCAAGCATTCAAGCATTCAAGAGAAATTCATCAAGCATTTGGAGCCATCATCAAGAGTCAAGCATCATATCAAGGATATTATGGCATCATGTTTGTTATTGTGCTAACAATTGTGATGTACGGTTTATGATTCAAGCAAGTGTTTCATCCAAGATCAACATCATTCAAGCAAGAGTTAAGAACCACATCCATTGTAGCCATTTCAAGCATATTTGTAGCACCTTATAACAAGGGTTTGGTGAGTTGTAACATTGCATGTTTTTCATTCATCATTCCCCTTCATTATTCTATTTCATTTCAAGGTTTAATTACCAACAAGGGGTTTGACCAAGGCCAACCCCCATTTACAAACAATCAACAAGTTTTTCCCCTCTTGCATGTTTGTGATTGCAGATTTAGGTTGAAGACTTGAAGATCATTTGAAGTGCAAAGTCGCAAAGTTGCATTGCAAAGTTCTCATTTTCATGGAAACTCACCTACAAGCCAAATCCATAAGTTTCAAGACTTGAGATCTAAGAAGAACGTGTAGACATTGAGCCTCAAGACCACATTCAAAGATTCCAAAAATTTAGAACGAGACTAAGTCACCACCTAGGGCATCTTAGTCCTCCCAAAGTTATCTTACAGAAATTCTTTCAGATCCAATTCTAACATGCGAAGATTTCACATCTCCCCCTAAAAACAACAACGAGACTAAGATAACAGTAAGGGCATCTTAGTCCTCCATAGTACTTTTTGACAACATTTTTGCATTTCCAGAATCCTCTTCACATTTCCAAACTTCCCAGGCACACACACCCTAACTTCCCGTTGCATAATTTCATTATTTGCATTCATCATTTAGCTTGCTTTACTAGGTTTTGTAAGTTGAATGTTAAAGTGTATTTTCCAAGCTTTTGCTTGCTTGGTGTATTTTCAAAGCTTAAAGAATCCCCTCCTAGGTCTTCCTTGTTGTGAATTGACTCACCCTTTGGGCTGATAGTCAATCCAATTTGGATTCTTAGAACATTATTGAGTGACCAAGAAAGAATAGGAGTGGGCACTCCCATTTCCCATTTTCCCTTTGGTTCATTATCCTTCATAGAAAAAAAATTATGTGTTAGTAAGTACACATCACTCTTTAACAATGGTGTTTACTGTTAAAAACTAGTTTTCAAAGGAGATGGAAAAAAAATGCAATCTGATTCCAATTTTTTTTTAAAAATTATATTTAGAATCTACAAGAAAAATGTCACAAATCACTAGTTTGCATTCTCTTCAAATTCCTCATGGTTTAGCAGCTATAGGTGCCCGAAAGTGAAGATTTAGTTAAAAAAAATCAGTTCAATGTCCAGTTTGGCCAAAAATTGTAAACAAGTATTAAGGGATCGCCCTCTTCCAAAGGATTGAATCTGTCACTGCATCCAACTTAGTACATTGCAATAGTAGTTAGTTGAATCAATTACAACCATTTGCATTATATATTTCATAGACAAAATCATTATATAACATCAAATTGAATCAAACATTCATTTATTATATTTCCAAGTTACATAAAGCATAAACACATACATTTAAAGCATTTTCACATAACTAGGTAAAAGTAAATAAGTAATAACACAACGGTGTGTAACATGTCCCCCCCCCTTGTGAATCCTCCTCCTCGATGATCTTAAGTGTTAGACATAAACATAATCAATAAAACATAAACAAAACAATATTATTTTTCAAGAACTCTCAAAAGAATGCAGGACATGAGGAAATTTTTGTTTGATCTTTGCATAGTCTTCCTAAGTGGTTGAATCTTCTGCATATTGATCCCATTGGACCTTGCATTGTAGAACCTCTTTGTTATGCAAGCGAAGCTTATGTGTTCTGAGCACTTTGAGAGGATCGATTGTTACCACCCCTAGGTCTTGTACATGTAAAGCATTCCAATCAATGACATGGTTATCTCCTAGTATATACTTCTTAAGGTAAGAGACATGAAAGACATTGTGCATCTGGGCAAGAGCTGGTGTCAAGGAAATTCGGTACACAATAGGGTTGATCACTTCAAGAACCTCAAAAGGACCTATGTAGCGTGGAGCTAGTTTGGATGACTTTCCAAACTTGATAGAACTCTTATGAGGCTTGACCCTTAACAAAACCTTTTCTCCTATCGAGAAATTTTGGGGCACCCATTTGGAATCTGCATAACTTTTTTGTCTATCATTAGCTTCTGCTAATCTTTGCTTAATAATTCCAACTTGCTTCTCCAATTTTTTTAACATCTCTAGCCCTAGGCTTATCCTATCTTCTAACTTATCCTAGCTTATAGGAGTTCTGTTGAAAATGGAGGTAATTATGTAGCTTAAAACTTGTAAAACTATGAGATTGTAGATCTAATTAAGTGTTCTTTGTTAACAATTCTTTGTGTATGATTATATGTTTAGATCAATTTTACCAATTGTAGAAAGAGATAGAATATTGTAGAAGAATGAGACAAGAAGATAGAAGTGACACAACATATACGTGGAGAAACCCTTTTAGGAAAAAATTGCACCACCAAAATTAATAGTACTTGTATTATTTAACCTTAGAACAAGATTACAATAATACTGTATTAATCCTTAATTGATATGCTTCTTTTGCCTTCAACAATCCTCTTCACAACCTGCAATAAAATTTGATGAAACTCTCTTCAACTTGTTGTAATTAATAGACAATTATGAGCATTGTAAAATCCAAAGAGTTGATCAAAACAAGAGTACAAAGCTCCTCACAAATATATATACCTAGATTGGGCAAGTAGAGTTCCACACTATAACATGAAGTGAAAGCCAAAGTCTCCTCAATTTAGGTGCCCCAAACTAAACACTTAACTGATTGTTGGTCAAGAAAATATCTTCCAAGCTTCTCCTCAAAGTTGGTGCTGAAGAATGGTCCCACTTAACTGATCCTTGTAAATATCTTCTCATGCAAAAGGTGTTAACTTAAAGATGCCAACTTGGGTGCCCAAGGTGGGTCCAAGTCAATCTTTGTTAACTGAAACATATCTCTCCATCAATTCATACAAACATTATGCATGATTAATCATCCCCACTTAACTGAATGTATCCACCTGTTATCTATCATGCAACTGAAGTCATTAGTCATGCAACTGAAGTCAACTAAAGTCAACTAGCATTCAACTAAAACTAAATGCATGCAAATGAACTTAATTGAACTGAATTGAATTGAATTAAATTGAATTGAATTGAACTGAACTGACACTGAACTAAACTGAATTGAACTGAATTGAACTCCACTCATGTAAATATCAATCCCTAATTTATAGGATCTTTACATGCATTATTGAAGTGTTATTTATCCTCTAAACAGTTAACTTAAGCAAGGTGGGTTCCACCTTCCATGTGGGCACCCCATGTGCTCCTATTTTGTAGGAGCTCTTCTTGGGCGTCCCCACATGTTCCTATCATTTAGGAATAATTACAAATTTTAATTTACATGTTCATTTCATTCAAATTTAATCTCTTTCTAATCCTAGTGTTGGGGAACACTTTCGAAGGACTTAGGAGATACATGAAATATGTTTAGGATTGAAATTAAATGGCATCCTATTCCCAACAAGTTCGACATTTCTGACCATACAATGCTTCGAATGGATTCATATTGATTACATAATGATAATAATTGTTATATGAAAACTCAACAAATGGTAGGTAATCTTCCCACTTGTATTGTTGATCCATGCAATACATCCTTAGTAGATCTTCAAGTACCTGGTTAATTCTTTCAATTTGACAATCCGTTTCTAGATGATATGTTGAATTTATATTCAATTGGGTACCAGTGAAGAAAAAAGGTTTTCCAAAACCTAGATGTCACATGAGCATCCCTATCTGAGATAATCTTCTCAAGAATCCCATGCAACCTAAACACTTCTTGAATAATTTTTTTTGCTATGACAGGAGCTCCATAGATTAGATTCCCAAGAATAAAATGTGCTACCTTGGTAAGCTTATCCACTACCACAAGAATGGCATTATGCTTGTTCCTAGGCATAGGTAGACCTTACACAAAGTCCATGCTTACGACTTTCCACTTACTCTCAGGAACATCGTGAGGATACAAAAGTCCTACAGGGTGATGATGTTCTACCTTCACCCTTTGACACTCTAAGTATTGTGATACAAACCTAGCATCATCCCCTTTCATTCCCTTCTAGAAATATAATGGCTTCACATCAACCAACATCTTGGTTACACCAAGATGTCTAGAGTATGGTGCATTGTGAACTTCTTTCCACACCAGGTTTCTTAATTCTTCTGAATTAGGCACATATATATTCTTCCTTTAAACCTTAATAATCCAATAGGTTCAAAATGGAATTCTTCATACCTCTTGTCTTGTAGATTATCCGAGAGTGCTTTCTTTACTTTCTCATAGTATTCATCACCCTTGGCCCTTGAAGTCAGTTTGAATTGATACTATTGAAGCGATATGCCTCTATGACTTAGGGCATTAACAACCCGATTCTCTTTTCCCTTAATGTAGTTAATGTTGAAGTTGTAATCAGTTATCAACTCTAACCATCTCCTTTTCTTGCATTAAGGTTGGGTTGGGTGAACAAATACTTTAGACTATGATGACCAGTCTTTAGTTCAAAAGGTTTACCCATCACATAATGTCTCCACATCTGCAATGTGTGGACTACTGCTGCTAACTCTAAGTCATGTGATGCATTATTTTGCTCATAGAATTTTAGCTTCTTTGATTCATAAGCTATGACTCACCCATCTCGCATTAAGACTCTACCTAATCCTTCACTCGATGCATCTGTGATGACAATAAAGTCACAATTTGGATTAAGTACCTTCAAGATAAGTGTTGTATTCAACTTCTCTTTGAGTAGGTCAAATGTTGCTTGATATTTCTTAGACCACTCAAACTTCTTCCCTTTCCTTTACAATGAATTAATAAGAAAAACTATCTTGGAAAAGTTTGCAACAAACTTGTGATAGCAACCAACCAAACCCATAAAACTTCTAACCTCAGGTACATTCTTTGGCATTGGCCACTCAAGTACCACTTTTATTTTAGTTGGATCCACTATGATTCCATTAGCTATAATCACATGACCTAGATACTAAACTTCCTTCTAAAAGAAGGTGCATTTAGAGAGTCCCATATATGTTATTCTCTCTTAACCATTGAAGAACAATCTCTAAATGTCAACAATGTGCTTCTTCATTCTTGGAATAGATTAGGATATCGTCTAGGAAAACCAATACAAACCTATCCAAGCAGTCTCTAAATACATTGTTCATTAGGTTCATGAATGTTGCAGGTGCATTCGTAAGTCCAAAAGGTAGGACTGTGAAATCATAATGACCTTATCTAGTCCTGAAAGCAGTTTTGAAACTATCTTCATCCTTAGTCCTCAGTTGATGGTAACCTGATCATAGAAAATCTTTGAAAACACTGTCACTCCTTGTATCTAATAAAAAATATCATCAATGCGTGGCAATGGGTACTTATTCTTTATCGTAGCTTTGTTAGGCATTTGATAATCAATACATAAGAACAATGTACCATCTTTCTTCTTCACAAAGATCACTGGCGCTCCCTAGGGTGAAACACTGGGTTTTATTATCCCTTTGGACATAAACTCCTCCAATTGTGCTTTAAGCTCCATTAGTTCCATTGTGGTCATCCTATAAGGTGTTTTGGATATAGGTTTCCTCCCTGGTATAGGTTGATGGTGAAATTGAACACCCTTTTAGGAGGCATTCCAGGTAGTTCTTCTGGAAAGACATCTGCAAATTTTTGAAGGATAGGATATTTTTCCATATCAGCTTCTCTAGATTCCACCACTTCTCCTTCTTTGGCATAGTTGTCAATTAGATTTGCACCCTGTTGAATTCAATATTCAACAATCTACTGAAACATGGAAACCTTCTTCAAATGTGGGTGATCTGAACGAAGAAGGAATCTCTAGAGTGAGCTGGTTCTCCAAATGATTGATTTTACTCTAAGATATTATGAGGGAAAAGGGATAGAAGGATGACTGAAATCAAAACTTAAAACTACTGATGATTAACTTGTTATTTCTGAAAGAAACCAGATTTTTCCACTCATAACAATTCCTCTATCACAATAGTTCTCACAATCTCATTGATACACGATTTCATCAATAATTCATATGAAGATTCACGGACATTGAATACATCATATAACCTAAAAACATGAAATCCTATGCAGAAAACTAATAAAAGCAGAACATTAAGCCTTCAAATTTGAAAACACAAAGGTATCAAACTGCTGTTACCAGTCTTGAGACAAGAAAATGGAAAGAACTCTGCTGTATTACTAAAATTGAAAGAGTGTCTATCTGAAAACTGAGTACAAAAGGTTCACAAGCTCAAAAATGTGTATGAGTAGGAACTGAAATATGAACTAAGAAGGAGAGAAAAAGACTAAGTCTTTTCAAAATATATCTCTCAAGAAACCCTAATCCGAGCTCACAAAGAAGCTCAAGGAAAAAAGCTTTAAACTGTCTTGAAAACACCATAAAAGCAGAAAAAAGCATACTGCATTTATGATCAAACTGTCAAGCCTCTAAAAATAGGCTGAATTTGCTTTAAAATCCAGAAAAACAACTTATCTCTCAAAGATGAGACCCAAATCCGACCAAGGGGAAAAGTCAACAATAATCTACTAAAAATAGCAAGAAATCATAAAACAATTTATAAAAGATTGCTTTACGATTCTGCTTTACAGGATTGCAGATTTTGTAATTTATCTATTTTTGAAATTAAAAGATTATAAAATCTTTTTGCAAAAGAAATACGCCTTATTTCTCCATTACAATGCTTTGATTTTCTCAAAAAATCACAAAAATATCAGTGTATAATTATCCTCTCATCAAAAGCTCCAATTGATTTCTCTAAAATCAATTAAAAATAAAAAAACCCTAAATAGATAATTGATTTTCTCATCCCTAGGTCATAACATATTTCAACATTATACTCTCATTTTTTCTCACAAAACAATAACATTAAGATGCTCAAGTCTCCAAATTGTTTTTCCTAAGGCATAAAGGTGATTTTCAGCTCAAACCCTCAAGACTCAAAACACATCTCTAGGCATATGAATTTGGCCCCCCTCAAATACATTAAACTCAGACTTTGAATAAAGAAAATAACCCCACTTCGAATTAACCCACATGCTTATTGACAAGTGCTAATATTCTGGACAATTATAGTGTTGGGTCGAATTAGGGCATGAACAAAACAAGGTCAAACCCTAAAATGATTTCATTTGCACTTCATCATTTTGAAAATATTGAGCTCTACCTGAGAGAGCACGCCACCATGATGGTTGAGCTCGGTCTGAGAATCTACATGCTTGAAAGTCTTCACTTCGCCTTCAGAAAGTCGTGCTCCTCAATGGGTAAGCTTGCTTTTTGTAGTATTGTAGATCTTTTACCTTATTGAAAGAACAAATGGAGCCATAAGGCCGTGACCTATTCATGGTTGCTTTCTGATTTCCTTTGTCTTTCTGTGCTTTGCTCTTCCTGGCTGATATGAGCTATTGCTCGAGCTTTGACTGGAACTTTCGTGAAAGAACTTGCTTGAGGATCTTTGTTTCCTCTATTGAGCACAAGGTAATACTTCTATGGCTTCTTGTTTTAGTTCATTCTGGCTTTATGGCTGCGGCCAAGACAACCTCTAATGTATTTGTTTTTACATTTATGGGCTTATATTTGCTATCTCTGTATTCTTTATCTTTATTGACCACCCTACACGAGCTTGCACTGGATATTTTCATGGGGTTTGAGACTCTAGTATGTCCCTGGCTACGGCTGTATGTATCTTAGAAAATGCATTTTTTAGACTTTTGGGTTCGACCCAAAACAAGAACTCCTTGCTCCCTCACATTTGAGGACAAAACCCAATATGGGTATCATGAAAATAGAAGGAAAACTAGCATTCTCTAAGTCTGAAGCTCGATTCACCCAAGGAAATTTGTATTTTGTATTCTTGCTATTTCTTTGAAAAATCCACACATGGGTCATCACTGCAATTGTATTTTTTGTTATTTACTTAACAAACCCTCTCATGGGTATCACTGCAAGTTGAAACTTCGTGGTTTTTATACAAACCCTGTCATGGGTATCACTGGAAATGACACTTAATCCATGTGTTTTGACATTCTCAAGCTCAACCCAAGAATAAAATTCCTTTTCCTTCAAATTTGAAGAAGACCCTTCATGGGTACTGCTGTCAGCTGTATTCTTTACTTTTAGAAACAAGACCCCACATGGGTGTATGGAAAACAAAATCTATATATTTGATTATGCATTCAAATTCTGGGTATGCTTGAAAGAATAAGAAGAAAATTATATTGCTATTTTTAGTTAGGCTGAACTCACCATGGCATTCCGCCTTCTCAGTTCTCTCCATATGAGTATTTGAAATCTATAGAAAATAATAAAACATAGAGTATCTGAAAACACTTTTTGTTTGTTATCTATCCCAACCATGGGAACATTGTATAAGGCTTGTATTTTGACAAAACCCCACCTGGGTGTATAATATTCTGAAAACACACATCTCCTTTGTATTGCATTGCAAACCCTCACATGGATTTATAAGATTCTAAAAAATATCATGAAAACACACATATAAGATTCTGATTTGGATGCATTTCCTATTGTATTCCTTTGATTTCATTATGCCTGAAACTTCCACATATCTGCATTTTGAAAGCTCCTCTTGCACCTTCTATTTACACTTCAGGCATCATCGACATGTTATGTTTTGAAGTCTCATGCTTTTGTAAACTTGCTTATTCTGGAAATGGATCTTGTGTATCTGAATCTTTGCCAAATCTGTTCATGTCTATTTTGCTTGATACTTGTAACTCTTTGAAGATATAAAAGAATAAATCTCCTGCCATGCAAACTCGTTTGTGATATGAAAAGTATGCAATTTCAATAATTGTGTAAAACCTGAACCTCTTTTAGCATTCAATTTTTTTGACATTCAACATATAAGTGTTCGTGAACTTAGAAAATCTATGTCATCCCATTACACAGGTATACCACCATATGATAAAACTGAAAGCTTATTTAAATTATATCTGCATTTTGCTTGCAACTCATAGAGTTATCCCCGTACTCCTGCATTTCTCTTTGTGAAGAAAAGAACCACAGGTTCATGAATGCTGGAAATGTATATGCTATTTGCATTACTTAAATATTGACTTCATGCTGCTTTCCTTTGTACTCAGAATTGTTCCTTTTTGGATTCCTTAACTCTACCATACAACAACATTTGCTTTCTGTTCTTGGAATTTATGTAGAGATTTTAAATTGAAACATTGTAATATTATGGACTACATCTTACTTGATTTCTTCAATGCATAATTAACGCCTCTGAGACACCTTTGTTATGCTTGCTCTTTCCTTATCATTTTGGAATGATCATTTCATATTGCATCCCCTAATGTTGCATTGTATTATCAGTCAAACTGGAATTGATTTTTCCTTTATTATTTGAGTGCATTGATTGTCTTTCATACTCTTGAGCTTCAACCTGGCACTCTTCATGCATTTTTATGTTCCACTTAACAAGCTATTCTGTAAATCTGTTCTCTTCCGTGATGAAAATTGAAACAAAACTCTTCGTTAAGGCATAATGTATGCCTGTTCACTACCCTTGGCTATGAGACAGAACATTGATGAACTGAACCTTGCATGACATCTGATCACGATAAAAAAAATAACACTGTATCCTAAGAACGTGAACCATTCAACAATGTTTGATATAATGGTACTCAGTTAAGTGATTGAGTGGATTAAACTCACTATTCACCTGTAGCTTTCAGAAAGCATTAACCTGATTGTTATGAATGCACAGTTGGTTTAGTAGCTCGATAGATAACTATGCTTTTACTCTTTTAGTTGTATACCATTTCTTTTGATGAATATATGATGTAATCTTTAAATCAGCCCATTTATAATGAGTAGGGCAGCATGCCGAGCTCTACTCTTGTGGGAGCCCATTTTTCTCCACATGCTTGGTCTTCAAATAATGATCAGCTTCTTGACTTTACCTATACCTGCACAAGGAAAGAAACAATGTTAGCATAAAAAATAGAATATGACGATCATGTTGACATTTCTTCTTCAGCTCACTTCTTTAGTACTTTATTTGATTGTTTCAGTGTATGATTGATAGTAGGCTGCATTATTGTTGGTGACTCATATAGCTTTCTTCATAATCGGAGCCTCTGACATCTCCCTCTTTTCTCTTACAGGTCGACGGAGCTCGAGAAGACAAAGGTGCACCATTCATCGTTGACCATTAGCCAAAACAGGCAATGATGATAATGTCATTTACTTATGTGATTTATTCTTTCGCATCTTCCATAGTGTAGTGTACTATTAATGGTGCATTGTGACAGTCACATCCACAGCTTGTGTGGATATTTGATTCAATCTTATGCTTTTCATTTGAAAAGAAAATGCATTTCAATGCAATGTTGTAATATCATTCTGATTCTTGCAATTAAATGAAGCTTATGTAAATATGAATCATTCCATGAAATAAATGAAAGCATTTAGAATGCTCTATTGTTTATATGCTCAATTTTGTACTTCATTCAATTCTAGAATATTTGAATAGCACTCTGAAGTTTAGTTCTCTCTTCTTAATGTCCGACTGTCACTTAACGAACAATGAACATGATGTAAAAACAACACTTGAACATAATTGGCAATTTCACCTTAAGACATAATAATGTTCAGCCACCTCCACCAATTGAGCTGTGGCGAAAAAAAATGGTAACATTTAGGCGATTTCCACTAAATGCTTGCCTGCTAAGCATAGATCAGTGGCCTTAAAATAATCCATTGGGCACGGAGTCAATTCTGCCCCTTCTTGAAACTCAGAAACTTGAACAACAACACTCCAAACAGCAGCAAAAGAAAACAAAATAGAACTGAAAGTAAACTAACAGGCCCTGATGGCCAACAGAACATGTGCAACAGTGCTAAAAAGAAAGAAAAACTACTAAAAGTAAATGTGCGGAATGCACTTATTTGCAAACTACTCTACTTAACTATGATATAACCTATCTTAGAGGCAATGCTTTAGGTGGATCCCATTAACTGGGATCCACAACACCTCGCTAGTCAACTTGGTAAGTTGGAATGCGTTGTGTTCTTTGCATTTCGTGATCACATAAGGCCCGTCCCACATTGTATCGAACTTGGAATGTCGTCCAGGTCTGCTTTTAAATTCATTCCTCTTGAAAACTAGATCTCCAACAATGAAATCACGTGGTCTCGCCCTCTTATCAAAAGAATTCTTCATCTGAGCTTGATGTATTTCCAGTTGTCTTAGAGCTTCCTTTCTGGTTTCCTCGAGCTCTACCAACTGTGCAAACTTCACCTCAAGAGGATGTTCATTTAGCAATTCTAGTTCTTTAACATAACTTAAAGTTGGCAACTCAATTGAAACAGGTAACTTAGCCTCTTTACCATAAGTTAAAACAAAAGGTGAACAACTAGTGGCCCTTTTAGGAGTTATCCTGTCAGCCCAAAGAGCCAACTTCAGCTTTTCATACCATGTCCGTTGATTATCCTTGACAGTCTTCTTGATTATCTGAATTAGATTCTTATTTGTAGATTTCGCCTGACCATTGTCTTGCAGATAATAATTGGAAGACGTGTTCAAATAGATGTTATTTCTAACTGACCAGTCATAAATCCTCAAACTAATAAAAGCCAAACCATTGTCAGAAATGATCAAATCTGGAACATCAAATCTCGATACGAGATCTTGATAGAAATTAAGAATAGAAGTCTCGTTCGCTTCCTTTAAAGCAACAACTTCAGTCCATTTTGTAAAATAATCTGTGGCAGTAAGAATCCATTTATGACCCATGCTTGAAGGCAGATTGATAGGACCGATAAAATCCAAGCCCCACCTAGCAAAGGGCTGCTCTACCTGAATCGGATGCAGGGGCAGTGGTGCAAGCTGCTATTTTCCAGCGAATAAAGCACATTTCTCACATTTTCGGACCCATGCAATAATGTCTTTAAACAAATCTGGCTAGTAATAACCAGCTTGCATAATCTTTAGAGCTATTGTTCTTGTAACAAAGTGACCTCCTAAAGGTCCATCATGAAACTCTGCTAACAACTTGTCAACTAGATCAGGCTGAATACATCTTAGAAAAACACCTTGGAAGTCTCTCCTATAAAGAATGCCATCAATGATTGAATAAGGAATGGATTGTAATCTGTAGTACCTTCGTTTCACTCTGTCTAAGCCTTCGGGGAATTCACCAGTTTGTAAATAATGCATCATCTGCTGTAACCAAGTAGTAGGAGGTGCTGGAACAACACCTACAACATCATTATTTAGTATTGTTTTTGTATTTGCAGCCTCATTTAAGTTGTTGTCCTCATTACCAACAATCTGTTCACACAAACCTTTGCCTCTAATGAGCTTGGTTACTTTTATATCAACATCGAACTCCATGACTTTGGTAATCCAACCAGCACGCTTATCATTAATATCCTTGTTAAGCAGAAAATCCTTAACAGTTAAAATAGCTACTAGCAAGTGAATCTTGCTATTGGACAATAAATTCTTGAATTTCTTTAAACTTCTTACAATAGCAAAAACATGCTTCTCAACAAAAGAGTATTTTACCTCATAATCATGTAACACTTGACTGAAAAATGCAACAGGCTGCTCCAAGCCTTCATCATTCTGCTGGCATAACACAACTGAAACTGTATCTAATCCTCCAAAAGCATACAGAATAAAGTATTTGTCAAAAATTGGATTAATGAGAGTAGGAGCGACTGCGAGAGCTTCCTTAATCTACTCAAAGCTCCTCTTACCCTCCTTGGTCCAACTGAAAGGCATGTTTTTCTTAAGCATAGAAGTGAGAGGCTGTAACAAGGCTGCAATATTCGGTATGAACCTCCTCACAAAATTTATCCTTCCAAGAAAGCTTTGCAAGCCTTTCTTATGAGTTGGTAATGGCAATTCAAGAATTGTGGACACTCTTTCAGGATCAATTGAAATACCTTGCTTTGAAACAATGTGTTCGAGCAATTTGCCTTCGTGCACTGAAAATATACACTTCTTTGAATTGAGAGACACTTTAAATTCTCTGCATCTCTGAAAAATCTGCTCCAAATGATCAAGGTGTTCGTTAGCATTTCTGGAAAAAATAGTAATATCATCTAGATATACCAGAACAAATTTGTTCATGAGGCCGTGAAAAGCCATATCCATCGCACGCTGGAAAGTTGCTCCAGCATTGGATAAGCTGAAAGACATCTTCTTGTAGGCCATCGTGCCCCACTTGGTTGTAAACGCTATTTTGAACTGATCTTCCTGCTTCACCAGAATTTGGTTGTAACCTGAGTAACCATCTAGCAAAGAAAATATGTCAGAACCAGAAACTACTTGTAAAATCTGCTCCATGGAAGGGAGTGGGTAATGGTCTTTCAATGATGCTTTATTTAAATCTTGAAAATCAACACACAATCAGATTTCCCCACTTTTCTTCCTGACTGACACTAAATTTGACACCCAAGAGGTGTGTTTGAAAGGGAAAATAATACCACTTTCAACTAGCTTATTCAGTTCAACCTTCATAAGGTGTTCTAACTTGGGATTAAGCGGCCTCTGCTTCTGCCTCACTGGTTTTGCATCGGGTTCAAGTTCAATGGTATGCTGGGCTAGTTTGGGGTTAAAACCTCTCAAATCCTTGTACTCCCAAGCAAAAACATCATTAAATTTCTGACATAACAAAATAAAGGCTTGTTGTTCATCTTGAATACATACCTTTCCCAGCTTGAGAAGCTTGCCTTTGTAGATTTCAATGGCTGCATAATGCTCCTCTTTAACTATCAAGCTGCATTTGTCTTTACGCACTTGGTCATCTGAGTTGAAAATAGATTCCAAGGTCACCAATCCTTTTGGCAACTTGTTGGTCTTTAATTGCACAATCTGGTCCTCATATTACTGCTGCCATTTTTGCTAATTTCCATCCGCAAACTCAACTTCAGCAATCAAAAAATTTATGATTTGCTCATCGATGTCGAAAACCTGCCAGCTCACATTATTGTCAGGTACAGAAGGTCTGACCACTATTTTCACATATTAACGTGCTTCTACCTTATGAATTTCCTTGGGAATATCAAACTGGGCTCCTATGGCAGCGAGCTTGTCAGCATGCTTACTTTGATTACGAGGAATTGACATGATATTAAAAGCATTAAAATCTTCCATTAAATCCCATACACGATGCTTGTATTTCTTAAGCAAATCATTCTTAGTAGCATTTAAATTTTTGACCTGATTCACAATCAATTCTGAATCACCATAAATTTGCAAGCTTTTAATACCTCGTTTGCGGGCCCATTCAAGGCCATGCACCAACGCTTCATACTCAGCTGTATTATTCGAATAGCTGAAAGCAAATCTGCAAGCTAAAAAGTATTTATCACCTTCGGGTGATATCAACATAGCTCCACCCTCGACACCAACACTGCTCCTCGAACCATCGAAGTAAAGCTTCCAAAGCTCATTCCCTGTTCCTGCAGACAGTTCCTCCTCTTTACAAAGATTAGGCATATTGCAATCAGGCTCTCGGATCATATAGACTCCTAATCCTATCTCATCTATGTGCTGAAACGGATCAATCTCATGATCTTCAACTACCCATTCATCTAGATTGATATTGTCTACATGGGTGCTACAGTTTGAGGTCATGGTTTGCTCCTCCAGTGCAGAGGTGGCGTAGAGGTTAGCATTTATAGGGTTTGGTGAGTATGATTCGATATGGTCTTTGGCAAGAGACTTGGACTTTATGGTCACTTTTGTACCATACCTTGTTCTAAAAAATAAACGAGACCAATCAGAAGACAAAAACCCACCCAACTTGGATGTAAAATCCCTTGAGAGGCAAATGGCAAATTGCGGCAGTAAGTCTATGACATGAATATCTCGATGAATAGAAAAACTTGGGGATGCGTGCAAGGTAAGAGCTAAATTTTTGATAATACCAACAGTTCTAACAATAGACCCATCTAATTGCACTTTGCCTTTCTGAGGATTAGGCTCGTAAACAAGACCTAGCTTATCTGCTAAACTCTTAGGCATAACTGAACTACTGGCACCATAATCAACCATACAGTTATGAATGATTTTATCACCAATAATCAGAATTAAATAGAACGGAGGGGGCTTTACCTTTTTTTCTTTATGCTCATTTCTATCCTCCAGGTCATTAGCCAGCACAACTTTCACAACTCCTTGATTAGCGTTATTAGAAATAAACAACTCAGCCAATGCACTCTGTAGTAAACCTTTTTGCCCTGGAAGGTGTAAAGCATCTAATATCGACATGCTGACAGTTGTTTTCTTGAAATGCTCAAAAATATTAAATGATGAAGGGTTTACCTTCTGCTGGCTTTTTGTGACAATAGCATCGTTTTGCCTCTGAAAAGGCTGAGAATTCATTTTTGATTTTCCTTGCTGGGTATCTTCTGACCTCTTTGTAGAATCTACATTTTAGGCTGCGTGGCAGTGCTAACCTCTGATGAAACAGGCTGCTTATTGATTACAAGCTACTGCTGTGAACTTGCAACTTGCTATCCTGGATCCATAGCTCTTTTTTTTGACCTGGTATTAACTGAAATAGGAGAATCTTGCTGACTTTGGCCATTCACGCCACAAAATTCGGAGCTCTGCCAGTTTGGAAAGGCAACTTCCATGTTATCTTGTTGTTCTTGATTATGATCTGCAACATTTTCTGGAACATCATAGTTATTTTGAACCATTAATGTTTGATTTCTCATTCCATTGGCGCACGTTGATTGGCTATGGGGCCGATTACACAGATAACACCAATCACAATCCTGGGAAACATTATTTTGCGGCACAAGTTCCTTTGACGAACTGGCTGCATTCGGATTGTATGGTTGGAATGGCCTAGGGTTAAAATTCTTCCTTTGGGCTTGATAATCATTTTGAAAGGAGGGTCTATTTTGCTGGTTTTGCTGATAAGGGGCTTGATAAGGCTTATGTTCTTGGCCAACATGCTTTTTAATAGTCACAAGATCATTCCCAAAGGTCTTTAATATGCTTTTAATCTCTTGCATCTCTTGATTTGGGGCTAGGACAACAACTTCTTGGACTGTATTATGATATCATATTGCTGGAACAGGCGGGACAACAGCCAAAGGAGGTACAACAATAGGGATAGGTGGCTGTATTTCTAGAAAGAAAGGCATAAGAGGTCTAGGAGCTATGTCTCCAACTTGGATGAGGTAGTTTTCAGCGTTAATGACTATATTATACGCGTTAGGAAGTGTAATCCCGCCCATTGACTGAGTCATGACTGTAATTTTACTATTCAGAGCTTTTAAGTAAAAAAAAGCATGTGTCGGTAAAGGCTTTACCATTGCAGGAATCCTATCCCAGGTTCTTTGAAATTGGTAGTTGAAGTCGGCCAAGTGCTCGTGTGGCACCCTCTGAATGGTGCTCAACTGTTCTAATAAAGACAAGTTGTCAGATTTATCAACAAAATGTTGGTATAAGCCGTTACCTAATGCATCCCATGTCGCGATTGAATTGGTTGCGAGGCCTCTGAACCACTGTAATGTCTTGCCTTTGAGCGATGTAGCTAACAACCTTAACACGACGTTCTCTTGTGTGATATTGTGCACCGAGCATAGTGTGGCTACGTCACGAATGTGCTTGATTCGTGTGGTGAAATCTTCCCCGGTGAAATATGGCAGACCTCTAAGGGATGCAATTGGGATGTCATCATGTTGAGCGATATATAATGGACTGCCTCCATTGAAAGGTGCGAAAGGGTGTTGCCTCGGTATTGCCATTGGCGATATTTGTGAGATTGGAACTGGTACACCTGGTGATAACACCAAGGAACTAAAAATGGGAGGCGTCGATTTCGATCTCGTGGGTGCTTTGAAAACCCTCCTTGCTATCCTGCCTCTTCTTCATGATGGGGAAAACTCTCAATACTTGAAGGGTGCAGAACTTGATCTTGTCTGTATCTTTCTCATGCACGGGTTGCACTAGCATGCAAAAACAGAATTAGAGTTGCCAGGTATATTGTAATAGCTTCCAGAAGGTTGGAAAATCTGCTGCATACAGCAAACAACAAACTGAAATATTAAAAAAAAATCTCTGAAAATAGCTTTCAGAGTCCCATCGGGCATGCCAAAAACTGTTGTCAGTTAAATTTGCACCCTGCTGAATGCAATATTCAACAATCTACTGAAACATGGAAACCTTTTTTAGATGTGGGTGATCTGAACGAAGAAGGAATCTCTAGAGTGAGTTGGTTCTCTGAATGATTGATTTTACTCTAAGATATTCTAAGGGAAAAGGGATAGAAGGATGACTAAAATAAAAACTTAAAACTACTGATGATTAACTTGTTATTTCTAAAAGAAACCAGATTTTGCCACTCATAACAATTCCTCTATCACAATAGTTCTCACAATTTCATCGATACATGATTTCATCAATAATTCATATGAAGATTCACGAACATCGAATACATCATATAACCTGAAAACATGAAATCCTTTTCAGAAAACTCATAAAAGCAGGACATTAAGGCTTCAAATTTGAAAACACAAAGGTATCAAACCGCTGTTACCAGTCTTGAGACAAGAAAATGGAAAGAAGAACTCTGTTGTTTTAATGAAACTGAAAGAGTGTCTATCTGAAAATTGAGTACAAAAGGTTCACAAGCTCAAAAATGTGTATGAGCAGGAACTGAAATATGAACTGAGAAGGAGAGAAAAAGACTAAGTATTTTTAGAATATATCTCTCAAGAAACCCTAATCCGAGCTCACAAAGAAGCTCAAGGAAAAAAGCTTCAAACTATCTCGAAAACTGCATAAAAGCAGAAAAAAGCATACTGATTTTATGATCAAACTGTCAAGCCTCTAAAAATAGGTTGAATTTGCTTTAAAAGCCAGAAAAACACCTTATCTCTCCAAGATGAGACCCAAATCCGACCAAGGGGAAAAGTCAACAATAATTTGCTAAAAATAGCAAGAAATAATAAAACAATTTATAAAAGATTGCTTTACAATTCTACTTTATAGGATTGCAGATTTTGTAATTTATCTATTTTTGCAATTAAAAGATTATAAAATATTTTTGCAAAAGAAATACGCCTTATTTCTCCATTACAATGCTTTGATTTTCTCAAAAAATACCAAAAATATCAGTGTATAATTATCCTCTCATCAAAAGCTCCAATTGATTTCTCTAAAATCAATTAAAAATAAAAAAACCCTAAATAGATAATTGATTTTCTCATCCCTAGGTCATAACATATTTCAACATTATACTCTCATTTTTTCTCACAAAACAATAACATTAAGATGCTCAATTCTCCAAATTGTTTTTCCTAAGGCATAAAGGTGATTTTCAGCCCAAACCCTAAAGACTCAAAACACATCTCTAGGCATATGAATTCGACCCTCCTCAAATACATTAAACTAAGACTTTGAATAAAGAAAATAACCCCACTTCAAATTAACCCGCATGCTTATTGACAAGTGCGAATATTCTGGACAATTATAGTGTTGGGTCGAATTAGGGCATGAACAAAACAAGGTCAAACCCTAAAATGATTTCATTTGCACTTCATCATTTTGAAAATATTGAGCTCTGCCTGAGAGAGCACGCCGCCATGATGGTTGAGCTCGGTCTAAGAATCTACATGCTTGAAAGTCTTCACTTCGCCTTCAAAAAGCCGAGCTCCTTAATGGGTAAGCTTGATTTTTGTAGTATTGTAGTTCTTTTACCTTATTGAAAGAACAAACAGAGCCATAAGGCCGCTGCCTACTCATGGTTGCTTTCTAATTTCCTTTGTCTTTCTGTGCTTTGCTCTTCCTAGCTGATATGAGCTATTGCTCGAGCTTTGACTGGAACTTTCATGAAAGAACTTGCTTAAGGATCTTTGTTTCCTCTACTGAGCACAAGGTAATACTTCTATGGCTTCTCGTTTTAGTTCATTCTGGCTTTATGGCCGCAACCAAGACAACCTCTAATGTATTTGTTTTTACATTTCTGGGCTTATATTTGCTAGCTCTGTATTCTTTATCTTTATTGACCACCCTACACGAGCTTGCACTGGATATTTTCATGGGGTTTGAGACTCTAGTATGTCCCTGGCTGCGGCTATATGTATCTCAGAAAATGCATTTTTTAGACTTTTGGGTTTGACCCAAAACAAGAACTCCTTGCTCCCTCACATTTGAGGACAAAACCCAATATGGGTATCATGAAAATAGAAGGAAAACTAGCATTCTCTAAGTCTAAAGCTCGATTCACCCAAGGAAATTCACATTTTGTATTCTTGTTGTTTCTTTGCAAAATCCACTCATGGGTCATCATTGCAATTGTATTTTCTGTTATTTACTTAACAAACCCTCTCATGGGTATCACTACAAGTTGAAACTTCATGGTTTTTATACAAACCCTGTCATGGGTATCACTGGAAATGGCATTGAATCCGTGTGTTTTGACATTCTCAAGCTCGAACCAAGAATAAAATTCCTTTTTCCTTCAAATTTGAACAAGACCCTTCATGGGTACTACTGTCAGCTGTATTCTTTGCTTTTAGAAACAAGACCCCACATGGGTGTATGGAAAACAAAATCTATATATTTGATTATGCATTCAAATTCTGGGTATGCTTGAAAGAATAAGAAGAAAATTATATTGCTATTTTTAGTTAGGCTGAACTCACCATGGCATTCTGCCTTCTCAGTTCTCTCCATATGAGTATTTGAAATCTATAGAAAATAATAAAACATAGAGTATCTGAAAACACTTTTTGTTTGTTATCTATCCCAACCATGGGAACATTGTATAAGGCTTGTATTTTGACAAAACCCCACCTGGGTGTATAATATTCTGAAAACACACATCTCCTTTGTATTGCATTGCAAACCCTCACATGGATTTATAAGATTCTAAAAAATATCATGAAAACACACATATAAGATTCCGATTTGGATGCATTTCCTATTGTATTCCTTTGATTTCATTATGCCTGAAACTTCCACATATCTGCATTTTGAAAGCTCCTCTTGCACCTTCTATTTACACTTCAGGCATCATCGACATGTTATGTTTTGAAGTCTCATGCTTTTGTAAACTTGCTTATTCTGGAAATGGATCTTGTGTATCTGAATCTTTGCCAAATCTATTCATGTCTATTTTGCTTGATACTTGTAACTCTTTGAAGATATAAAAGAATAAATCCCCCGCCATGCAAACTCGTTTGTGATATGAAAAGTATGCAATTTCAATAATTTTGTAAAACCTGTACCTCTTTTAGCATTTGAATTTTTTGATATTCAGCATATAAGTGTTCGGGCACTTAAAAAATTTATGTCATCCCATTACATAGGTATACCACCATATGATAAAACTGAAAGCTTATTTAAATTATATCTGCATTATGCTTGCAACTCGTAGAGTTATCCCTGTACTCCTACATTTGTCTCTTTGTGAAGAAAAGAACCACAGGTTCATGAATTCTGGAAATGTATATGCTATTTGCATTACTTAAATATTGACTACATGTTGCTTTCCTTTGCACTTAGAATTGTTCCTTTTTGGATTCCTTAACTCTACCAAACAACAACATTTGCTTTCTGTTCTTGGACTTTATGTAGAGATTTTAAATTGAAACATTGTAATATTATGGACTACATCTTACCTGATTTATTCAATGCATAATTAACACCTCTGAGACACCTTTGTTATGCTTGCTCTTTCCTTATCATTCTGGAATGATCATTTCATATTGCATCCTCTAATGCTGCATTATATTATTAGTCAAACTGGAATTGATCGTTCCTTTATTATTTGAGTGCATTGACTATCTTTCATACTCTTGAGCTTCAACCTGGCACTCTTCATGCATTTTTAATGTTCCACTTAACAAGCTGTTTTGTAAATCTGTTCTCTTCCGTGATGAAAATTGAAACAAAACTCTTCGTTAAGGCATAATGTATGCCTGTTCACTACCCTTGGCTATGAGACAGAACATTGATGAACTGAACCTTGCATGACATCTGATCACAATAAACAAAATAACACTGTATCCTAAGAACGTGAACCATTCAACAATGTTTGATATAATGGTACTCAGTTAAGTGATTGAGTGGACTAAACTCACTGTTCACCTGTAGCTTTCAAAAAGCATTAACCTGATTGTTATGAATGCACAGTTGGTTTAGTAGCTTGATAGATAACTATGCTTTTACTCTTTTAGTTGTATACCATTTCTTTTGATGAATATATGATGTAATCTTTAAATCAGCCCATTTATAATGAGTAGAGCAGCATGCCGAGCTCTACCCTTGTGGGAGCCCGTTTTTCTCCTCATTCTTGTTCTTCGAATAATGATCAGCTTTGTGACTTTACCTATACTTGCACAAGGAAACAAACAATGTTAGCATAAAAAACATAATATGACAATCATGTTGACATTTCTTCTTCAGATCACTTCTTCAGTACTTTATTTGATTGTTTCAGTGTATGATTGATAGTAGGCTGCATTATTGTTGGCAACTCATATAGGTTTCTTCATAATCGGAGCCTCTGACATCTCCCTTTTTTCTCTTACAAGTCAACGGAGCTTGAGAAGACAAAGGTTCACCATTCATCGTTGACCATCAGCCAAAACAAGCAATGATGATTATGTCGTTTACTTATGTGATTTATTCTTTCACATCTTCCATAGTGTAGTGTACTATTAATGGTGCATTGTGATAGTCACATCCACGACTTGTGTGAATATTTGATTTCATCTTATGCTTTTCATTTGAAAATAAAATGCATTTCAATGCAATGTTGTAATATCATTCTGATTCTTGCAATCAAACGAAGCTTATGTAAATATGAATCATTCCATGAAATAAATGAAATCATTTAGAATGCTCTGTTGTTTATATGCTCAATTCTGTACTTCATTCAATTCTGGAATATTTGAATAGCACTCTGAAGTTCAGTTCTCTCGTCTTAACATTCAACTGTCACTTAACGAACAATGAACATTATGTAAAAACAACACTTGAACATAATTGGCAATTTCACCTTAAGACACAATAATGTTCAGCCAGCTCCACCAATCGAGCTGTGGTGCAAAAAAATGGTAACAGGCATCAAGGGAGTCTCGTGGTCCATAATAAACAACATCATCTTGAGAAATGAATTCCTTACATTCCTCAATTTTTCCAATTTTAATTGCTAAGAGTTGACATCCTTTCTTCTTTGCTCTATGCTAATGCAATTTCATTTCCCTATGCGTTCATTGTAATGAAACTTGATTACCTAGGTTATCTAAGAATTCTATGGTTTTAGCATGGAAAGCCACTTTAGCCCTATGCTTCCATAGCCAATTCATCCCTAAGATGACATCATAAGATCCTAAAGGGGCTGTTGGTTATTTTTTACGAACCAAACTAATCTCTAGAAATACCTATGGATTTTGCCATTTCCAATTATCAGTAATACTAAAGGGATTGGCCTACAAACGAATAGAAGTTGCTAAACTTATATTCCTACTCTTTGGGCTCTATGAAACCCAGGAGGGTGATCCCATAATATATATCTAAATAATTTTCATAATTACAATCAAATACATTGTCAATAACATATATCTCTCATAGAACCACTCAGTAATATACATTAAATAAGTTAGCAACTTATTATATCAATGTTATATGAGTTGAATATGAGAGAGTAGATACAAAAACAAACAACAACAATATTCCCTTGAGATTTTATGATTAAAATATTGAGTAGTTAATGAATCAACACTGCAGGTGTAACACAAATACCTTGCATGAACCAATGTCTTTATCTCAAGCATGGAGTCAATACCATTCTATATAACCTGATAACAATTTTCACAATAGCACCTATAACACCAAGAAATTTTGCATTACAACATTCCTCTATGAAATTCAGGGTTATTACTTCTTACAAATATCCTAGCACATAGTTCTTATGCGTTATCAATCTCATACAAGATTTTACATCAATTCATTGAATCAATAAGCAAGCATGAAACCAAACATCCATCAAATATTGACAGAGAGAAATGAAAAAAATCCTTGATCAATTTCAATCATAACTCATAACACACATACAAGGAGAGAGAATAACCATGAATTGGATATTACTCTATATTATAAATGCTATACCATTATCAATCTTACATGCATAAGTATGAACTCCAAAAGAAACTTAAAACAAAGACTCTAAAACTTGCTTTGTATTTGTCTTGACAAAACTAACAGTATCAACTCAATTTTTTTTAACTTTCATGCTTCTGGTCTTGAATTCCTTCTTATAGAGATGGAGCAAAACAAGCCTCAGACTAGATAACACATATGTCATGATCCCATAGGACCGCTTGCAGCAATATTCCCTTCCTAGTTACGCTTAAGTCTTCAGGTGGAGTAAATAAACATGAGGTAGAATTATCCTCAATTCTTTGTGGAAAATAGGTCCCACCTTAAAAGTCATCATTAGTTTGTTACAACAGTTATAAGATATTTTCCTTGTGCTCAAAATTCCAACTATAAGAAAATCAAAACAACAAAACTTACGAAGCAAGGTAGGGAAAGTAGAAAAAGGTCAAAAACTGTTTAATCCACATTAGCACCACGTGCTAATCACTTGAGCTTAAGGAGAGAATAATATTTTACCATGTTATATCAAAAGCCTAATCTGTACTATTTTCGGGCTATGTATTATTCTCCTCCTGTCCATTATTCTCCTTATTCACTTTGTATATTTCTCCAACCAAATATTGTATTCTTCTTCAGTGGGCCATTTAACATTCAATAAATCCTGCACCTTAGTAGTATACTGGGAGTACCTTGCATCAATTAAAATCCTGGATTCCTTAACAAATATATCCATCTTTGTTTCAATCTCCACCATCATATCAATATTTGAATTGAACAAGATGTAATCGGTGACAAACAAATGCATCATAGCCACTTCAAGCAACCCTCCCAAATCTTCCTTCCAAGTGTCAAACGGGTGCAATTCAACTTTTGAATTCAATATTTGAGGCATACCACGATCCTCCATCTCCTTGAATATTTTCAACTTACTTTGGAGCTGTATTCCCAACTTTCCATGGAAAGTGGTTACCTCATTTATTGAGTCAATAGTCTTCAAAATGTCAGGAATATTTGTGGGTGCCTAAGGATCCTCCTTTATTTTTGATATCATTTATTTCAAAGTACTTACCCTAGAATTCCAATTATTCCATTCATTCCTAAAGGCCTCCTGTACTTGCAGATACTTTGTATTTGCTTCATGAATGTTTTTATACGTGGCCCATACATCATTAGCCTTGTGGACCAACTTGGTCACCCCGTGCTTAAGCACATTCCTAAAAATTTCATTGGCCACCCTATCTGTCTCTAATTTGGCTTGCTTGACATTTTCCTCTTCTACAGTTAACTTTTCTCTCAAATCATCAATTCTGAGGGCCAAAGTTTCCCTATCTTGTGTAGACATATTAAATGAAGAAGAGGAAGAAGAAGGCCGAGTCACTATCTTTTGGGTAGCTTGAATGGTAGCTCTCATTTGACTCAATTCATTCAAAGCCTTATTATATTCCTTGACCAAAGATTCATATTTCTTTTGAGAAATATGTGCAGTGTCCACACTAAGCATTGTAACATGTGCAGTTAACTCAGCTGCCTGGATCAAAGTTATGTTAGTAGCTCTTTTGACCACTAGTGAACCAATGGCTTCTTCAATAGGCCTAGCTACCTCATGTTTGCTAGTATTAGGTGCCATAGACCAAATTGCAAGAGTATGCAACTTTGGACTATATCTGGAACCAAATACTTTATTCTCAAATTGATCTTCAGATATCAAAGCCTGAGGATCTCTCCTAACTACATCATATGCTATGGTAGTTGTGATTGTACATCCTGGTAACAACATGATTCCACTATCTTTAACAATTCTTCGAGCTTCAGTGGGAGTAATAGCTACAATTTCAGCCTTAATCTTCTCTTCCTCTGCTTTCTCAGCTTCCTCTTGATGAGAAGGTTCAACATTGACTCGAGTTGCTTCTAGTCTCTCTTTTATTTCCTTACTCCACTACTGAATCATAAACTCTTGAAACTCTTTAGTCTGCAAAAATTTATCATCAGCCAATAACTCATCACACTCCCTAAATCTGGGATCATCATCATTCTCTCTGTCATAATGCCACTGGACAATCTTGTCAGGAGGAACATCTAAACTATGAGTCTCTTCAATATGAGGAAGGGGAAATTTCTGCTCAACTTCCTCATTTCCTAGCACATGTTCTACCACGTGTTCTTCCCTGACCTCCTGAACATCTTCAAGCCATTCTGGGATATCCATAGCTTGTTGCTGTCTTTGTTGCTCCAAGAGGACTTGGGCTTTGTCTACAACCTCCTTTACCTTTACCTTAAATTCACCAGACTGATAGTCTCTTATCATGGTAAAGGCCCTCTCCAAGGGGTTTGCAATTTCATTGTATGGACTGATGTAAAAGGCATTCTTTTCATAATCTTTTCCTCAAGGTTTTTCATAGCTGTCCATTCCTTTTTCCTAATCATAACAACCTCGTCACTTATCAGATTCCTTAGTACATCATCTCTATAGAAATCCATTAGATAGTTAATTGCAACCATGAACACAGATTCCCCATTAAATCCATTTACAAAACTCAAATTAGGAAGAAAACAATGAAGAACACAATGAAAATGACAAAACAAAGATTAAATCCTAATTAAGCAAGCAAACTCTTGATCCCATGGAGGAATTGGTGCCAATTTGATGTGAAAATTGGCCCTTTCCCAACTCCTATGATGCAATATTGATATATGTTGATAAGTGTTGATGAGTGATCCACTTTGTTGATGTTGAAGAGTTCTCCAAGCTAAAAACTTGCATAACCTAGCTAAGATTCAAGAATGATTGATGAAATTTGATAGATATTCGAGCATGGTAACTTTGCATAATTTGTGGATGATCAAATGAGGAATGGAGCCTCTTATTTATAGATGAGTTTGAAGGATGAATGTTCAAATTTGAGCAATGTGGGACTAACATTCATCCAATGGTGAGATGCCACTTGCCAACCCATGAATGGATGAAGGATGTGCATGATTTGGGGATTGTGCCAATAAATTCATATTTTTGAATCTCAAATTTGTTGAAATGACTTGCAAGAGGGAATGGAAAATACAATAAATGCCACTTGGCTCAATGCAAAGGGCATGTAAGATAGAGTAGATGCCTTGTTGGATGTACATGTCAACTTGGATTTTTGAATTCAAACTTGAAGGATATTCCAAAAAGATGCCTTGTGAGGAAAATAGGGATTTAATAAATCAATTAAATCTATTTTCATGTGCAAGTGGGAAAAGCTAGAGGATGGGACATAAGAGGAGATTAAATTAATCAAGGGTTAATTAATTTAGTAGGAGATTAGGTGATGTGACTTATTTGACTTAGATTTTAGGATTTATTTAAATCAAATAATGAGAAGAATGTGATAAGAGATTAATCAAATAAATAATTTGATTTATTTAATTACAAGAGATGATGTTAGATTAAATCAAATAAGGTTTTAATTTATTTAATTTAATAGATAGACTTTAGAGATTTAATCAAATAAAATTAATTATTTAATTAAATAGGGATAATTAGATCAGATGGATTGATTTAATTAACAAAAGAGAGTGAATTAATTAGATAAAATGATTTATTTAATTAAGGGAAGGAAATTGATAAATTTAATCAAATAAGGAAATTTGATTAAATGGTTAGACCGAGGGATGATTCAGGATGAAATGATGTTAGTAGTCGAGATCAGATGCACAATGTCAATCGGTATATTTTACGTGTCTACATTTCCCCCCTCTTTGAAGCGATGTACTTGTGTTGGTTCAAAAAATAAAAGATTTCGATCAAAGCCAAAAAATTTCATTATTTAAAATCTCTCCCCACTGGTACCTGGCGAGAGAAGACATGCCATTATATTGCCCCCTCAAGAGATTGGACAAAATTTTTAATTTTTGGGTGATCTCACGAAAAAAGAGGACAAGGTGTCTGACAGGTCCGAAAAGGCTCTAAGAGGCCACAAACGTGTCTAAATGCAATAAAACAATGTAAAATAGGCCTCAACTAGACAAAAACAACTTCAAGGGTCGAAAACCCTAGCAGGATAGCCAATTAGGGTGAAAAAACCCTAATTTTCAAGCTTAAAAGGGGCCCAAGGGGTAACTTTCAATTCACTTTCACACATAGCCATTAGCAACCTTGAGTTTTGAGCTCTGACCTCCTGACGATATGGTGCAATGACAGCTTCCCCTACACATTTCTGATCAAGTTTAGATGTACCAGCGGCCACTTGACATCGGGGCACCGGTAAGTGACCCTTTCTTGAGCTTCATTTCTTGTTTTTCGTGCTTAATTAATGCTTTCAAAGTTGGTCATTCTACAGCAACGCTATATAGCGCTGCTTAGAAATCAAACTGTGCCGCTCAGTATGATATTGTGCCATGGCGACAAAGTTTGGAGTTTGAAAACTCTGACACTGAGCTCGTGCCTGACGGGGTGATTTGCAAAGTGCAACGCAGCAGCCTTTTATTTGCTCAAAGTACACCACTAGGAGGGAAAGTGCACTGCGATGGTGCTATTTCAGCTTTTTGTGCCCTAGCGTCAGAGTTTGATTTGAAATCAAACTGAAACGCCTTCATGGATTCTAACGCTGGAGTTATTTTTTGGATGCTAGACGAAGAATTTTTCAATTTTTTTAACATGGTGACCTTCCTTGATGTAGGACGCGGGGAGGGAGCTCTACTCCTGAGAGCACAGGTCATGAGATTTGTTCGGTTACTTGCGGGATCTTAGTGACAAAGATCAGGATCAACTTTAAGATATGGGGCTGTGGTATATTGCCTATGCAGTGCCCATCCACACTCACCTGGGGATGTTGTTAGCACTGGCTGAGAGATGGCACATCGAGACCTCTTCATTCCACCTTCCCACCAGTGAGGCCATTGTCACTCTGGAGGACGTTTGGCACATCCTATGATTTCTGATTCATGGTCGGCGTGTTATATTTGATATGGATGAGGGGCATAATGCCTGTCGTAGGGTCCTTGCCACATAGGACATCATCATTTGTGAGGGCCAGATCAAGCTGGAGCGACACAAGACCCTAGCACCTCCCTTCCGCCTAGTTGTTGCAATGGTTATTTCGGGTCTCGTTGCCCCAGACAAATGAGGTTGATACTTTAGTCTGAGCTGGGGACTCTGTTGGGAGTGGATGGTTCATGATAGGCTAGTTCATTTTGCTTGGGGGATGGCTCTTCCAGTCTCTCTTTACAGAGGTTTGCACGAGTATGTCTACATGGATGGCAGAGCACTCAGAGCAGGTGTGACTCTTCTTCACGTCTGGGCATGGGAGCACATTGCTATGTTACGACCGCGAGTTGTTTCAGTTCTAATGATGCTAGATGATCCCCTCGTATGGTGCTACATAGGTGGTGTGTCCTTTACACACACAGGTGAGCATGAAATCCCCTACTGGAGAAGGGTCCTTAATGAGATGTAGGTGTTCACATGGCGACCATACCTTGGTCGGCCCGGGTGGGCTGGTGATGTAGATCAACTTTTCTTTGCTTGCTAGGACCGCTACATGCAGGGGCACGAGCATACGATGATTGAGAGATACTTGCCCAGGCGCGTGCAGCATCAATTTGGTGAGCCCCAGGATCGTCCTGGTGATGATTATGTGGTCGTCTTCACCCGCACCATGACACAAGTTTCATGGGGTGGTATATTCCTACCTTAGAGGTCATCGACAGTTTTAGGTAGCTAGTAGCTCTGCCATGGGCTTATGATTAGGGGCCTGTGGATCTAGGAACGACACAAGCATACAGGGATTGGTTCTAGGCTCCACTACGATTGACTATTCTAGGAGCAGTCCTAGATTGGTAGAGGGTGAGAGGCAGAGGGGGAGGATGAGGACAGAGGGATGGTGCTCGACAGGAGCAGCCGGTTGGGCCCCTAGTGCAGCTAGATCAGGTAGATGTATAGATGTAAGACTAGCAGCAGGTGCTAGAAGGTCCACCACCATGAGCTGGGGTTGCGGATCAGCCTCCGGTATAGCCTCCACGAGCATAGCCACTAGGGCAGCCAACAGGACAAGTGGATGCTCGAGATACTTTGATTGTGCAGCTGCAGGCCTAGGTGCAAACCTTGATAGGGGAGAGGGATCAGGCTCGAGCTGTGAGAGAGCAGACGAGGGCTGAGAGGGATCAAGCCATTTAGTAGAGACAGGCTGCAGAGTTATAGGTAGCCACAGAGCTAGGCAGGAGACAACAATTAGAGAGCATGGCAACCTCATCACTTTTCAATAAATGCTCCTCTAAAGACTTTTGAGCCAACTGCTCTTCTTGTTGCACCTTCTCTAGAAAAGTACCATCACTGAAATCACCAAGAACCAATTGCATCCTTTTAAATTTGTCAGTGAGGTGTTTGTAAGGGCTCTTATAATAAGAATTCTGAGTAGAATCCCTATGCTCAACTTCAACAATTTTCATCCAAATCTTTTCTTTATCCTAAAAAATAGCATATGTTGGCAGATTCCTTATCACATCTTCCCTATAGAAGAAAGAATGAGGTCCATATCCTAAGATCCCCCTTTTTATCTTTTCTCTATTGATGTGTCCTTCTAGATCAAACTTTCTAGTAGAGGTTATTTTCATTCTTAGATTACTGATTATTATACCAAATACCTCATATGCTTCCTTTGCCAATACAACAAAATAATCAAAGGATAAATTTGATGCAATGATGGGGGCCTTTATAAACAACCTAAAATTCTTTGCATCACAATGATCCATTTGCCACATTATCTCAATGAAATCCATCCTATCAAAAACAAATCTAGGTAGTACATGTGGTGCCACAGGAGTCCCATAACACTTGATGACCATGCAATCCTCATACAAATACCAATCTCCCCAATTGTACTCATAATCTGGGTCATCACCACATTCTTTTGGCCTTAACAATGCTTGAATTGTTCTAGAAATCCTCTCAGCCGGTGCAACACCCATTTGTACCAGAATAATGTGTTTTATGGTGTTACAAAGTCCAACATAATTTTAATTTGGGTAATGTGTGTCCACATTTGGACAGGCAATGCATTATTTCTTTCATCCACTTGTCTTAATCTCATGGCCCTACCAAATACTTCCCTTCCCTGATATAATATCATATGCATCAACAATGAATAATTTATGAATGTCAATGGGGTTCTCCTCTCCTTCAACCTCACCAAAGCATAGTGTAACTGGTCAGTAACTCTACTAGCATAGTTGAACCATGTGTGCTTATTCTTATGCTGAATGTCTATGATCATAAACAACAGGGGTGAGGTTATCCTTCCATCACACTTCACCCTGAGCACCTGACACAACATGAAGTATGTTTACTTAAAATAGTCTGCAAATTCTTCATAATCTAGGGGTTCAACTTCCTTGAGTGCAAACACAACACCTTTATCTCATCTATGCCTTGGAAAATCACCTCATTGGAATCCAACGCTATGATCAACATATTCCTTTTGTAGCTTTTCAATGCTGATCTTTTCACTAGCATCAAGTTTCATTTTGAAAACTTCCACTACTTTTCTTACCTTTATTTCCAAAATGCTCCTACCCTCAGTGTTTGTGATTACCCTATTCACATCGTCATATCTATCTGCAAGGTGCAACATTAAGTATACCTCCACAAAGACATTAGGGACAACCAATTTCCCTAAATAATAACCCTAGACATTTTTACTAGGATGGCGAGCATCTCTTCTTGTGAAAGCATACAAAAATAATTCCCATCCAGACTCTGGCACAACAATGTCACCAATTCCAGCTGCAAGGTCCTTGAAATTGGTGGTGAGTATTCCTTCCCCTGTAGCCTTCCTACCACTTTCCTTGATGTTTGGCAGTTGGAATTTGTCCATGAAATGGGTTTATTCCTTCGGTTGGCCCTTCTTCTCATTCACTTCAGATGTTTGGGGTGGGTCTATTGAGTCTCAAAAATGGAGGTTACAAATCCTAAGAGAATGCCAGACTCCATGATAATACTTGCAACGTTTTTGAACTATAGGAGGGTGGACCTTGATAGTTGAAGCAGATTCAAAGTTGTATGAATTACTTGAATTTATGGATCTATCCTTAGTGGCATAAAGTGGAATAGATGAAGGAATACTAACTACTCCTACTAAAATTTAAAATGTGAATGTATAGATAAGACTATAAAATTCAAAAATGGAATGGGTATGACCAGTGCCTACTCTTGTTGGGCTAATGGAGTCAAGAGGTGAATGATATGTGACTTGCTGGCTACAATTCAAATTGCTTGGCACTTGCGATTGTTTATACCTTGTATAAACGTGCAAGAATGTAACTATCAAACTCCGCTTTATTGATCCAAATGATTCTTACTAGGTTACTGTGATTAATTAATAGGAAGTTTTAATCCTTTTGAAGGAACTAGTTAACTGAATCACACAAAAGTAGCAAATGTGCCTTGACAAATCAAATGTAGATTTGAATAACAAGATAGAATCAAGTTGGAGACAATATGATAATTTTATCGATTATAGGGCGCTTCTTTATTGATTGAAGTGATACTCCTAGATTACTGTGATCTATTAAAAGGATATTTAATTCTCTAAGAGAAACCAAGTAATGAAACCACACAAGAACAAAAAATGTGTTTTGATAAATTGAGTTCTGACACTCCAATTTAAATAATATGAAAGCACCAATTTGGAGATAGCCAAATAATCAAATATTAACAACAAACAATTGACACTAGTGTTGGACCACCAACTTATGCATTTTTCTCCATTATATAATTTCAAAATATTTTGCAATACATAACATGATGTTTTGTTGAGGCAACTGATCAACCCATCCAACTATTGATAATTTCCTACCTACAACTTCATTCCTCCTTCTAATGCATCATTGATGATATTTATACTTTACATATATACATTGCATTTTTAGGGTTATGACCATATTGCACCGTGCAACTCTTCATTTAATCATCGTCTTCGAAAAATTAAAATACTTCAACGTTAATCCTCATCTTTGTAATCTCCATGAAAATTAATTCTAATGATAATCTTTCTTTGTTGGAAACTTCATTTTTCACCCATTAAATATCAAAATAATCACTAGCTTTATAAATCCTTTAGTGAGAAAATATTCCATTTATATCTTGCTTGGGTGAAATATTTCACCCAATTTAATAAATTACTCCTTGGGTAAAATAATTACCTTCTCCATCATTCTTTAAATCATTTTAACTCCTTGGAGGAATGTTTTACTTCCCAGTGAAAAAATTTGCACTTCAAATAACCTCTCAGTGAGATATTATAATTGTACTTTTATTTTATTGAAAATAATCCTGCTATGATTATTATTTTAAACAAATATACATTCTGTATTTTCACCCATCAAATAATATTTTACTTCAAGGAACAAATTTGACATAGGGGATTAATAAATCTTCATAAAGTGCTCGCCACATGTCAGTGAAAATCATTCATGTTTTACATTATCGGATGATCGACGTAACTAATGCTTCATTCCCACTGATAATCAATTTTATCCTCGATATGCTTACTCGAGCCATCGATGGGACCACAACCTTTTTCCTGCCAATGTAACATTCTCCTTTCGATGAATTCCTCAATGCCAACCATTTTTCCCCTTTTGTTCTTCTCAGGGTATTAGAGGGACTACAACCTTTTTCACTTCAATAAGTTAAAGTCTCTTTGATATTTTATTCATTTAGGGTTTTCTCCTCTATTCCTCCTGCGAAGCACAGTGATATTTCTTTTTGCGGGATTTCAACACTTCTCCTAGGTTTTCGAGGATTTTTCACAAGGCTACTTTGGATTTATATGAATTTTTGAGTAGCCTTTGTGTAAGTGTGATCACTTTTTGTTCAGGGTCGAGCATGTCCAACAGTGAACTTCACAAAACCCTTGTAATTCCTTACAGAATCTATTCAATCCAAGACTTCTCGATAAAGAGCAGTGTGCATCCTTCCTCAAATTCATATTTCTTTAGCACAATCCTTGTCTGTTCCAACTTAAGAGCTTTGGAGCAGGGTATAAGAATTCATTAAAGAAAAATCAAAAAGTGGACATGCACTGAATGACTTCAATGGGAGTTTCCCTCATTAGAATGACCCACATAGTCAGAGAGATCTGAGGAACCCACTTTGATCATACATGTCTCTCCGATACAACTATTCTCCTATTTTATCGGTGAAAGTATGTATTTTTGAAACTGTTTGAGCTAAGATAAGTTATTGCACACTAATTATAATATTCCTCTTTTATAATCTTGACAGTATTTACTATGTGATCATAAGGTGTTCGCCTCAATAGAATGGGTCATTCTCATTATTGCAAGATCAACATAGATCAACCCAATAGAAATGGTAGTGAGTGTAACAATATCTGTTAAAATAGGGGAAAGCAATCTAAGCATGTCTTCCACTTCTCATATACTATTTTACCGTTATGAAGGGCACAAAGTAGTATGTTGTGTATGAAGATATTCTCTAACCAATCAGATTACCAAATTCTTCAAAAGGCAACAACTAAAGCTCATTGCCAATGCGACTATACCTGCCTCTTATTGTGAAAACTGTGAAACAATTTCAATGTCCAAGTGGAATGTCAACATGTGAATTCCTTGCATCTCATTCACTTTGTGTCACTTTGATTGTCTCTTTTATTTCAAGACAATCATCTATTTTCAGTCCCATGATACTAGGTTCAGATGAAGCATTTGATGAGTTTTTACCTTCTTTAAGTGCATTCCCAATTTTGTATATTATAACCCATTGATTGCTCCAATCTACAGAAAGTTGTATCATGGAATTCACTTATGGCACATCCTGTTTATTTGCACTTTTTATTTTATCTTCTGGCTGCGCAGGGTATTTCCCATGTCATATATATGCTGCCATACTGACTGTTTAGAAAGCATGATGATGCTAGGCCAACAAGGATTATTACAGTCCACCTCAAAATTTCAGTTGAAAGGATGAAGATAAAACGAAGCTGGACAAAGCTTGTGGGTACGCTTAAATACTTTAGAAGGAGATAATACCCAAGGGATACCAAACAAATGTATTCACAACAAAAGCATCCTAGCTCACATAATCAATGTCATAATACCAATCTGTGATATGTTTCTCCTGAGCATAAGACAAATAGGAGGCATATTTTTGAGTGATGTTACCATAAACACTAAAGTTGTGAAAATACAAATAGGCCCATACAAGTATGGATTATGTTGAATCTTTTCGAAAAGAGTTCCCATATTCATTTTGAAGTAAGGCCTGTATGATGCAATACTAAAAATTCTTTCCATCCCTTTGTGCTTGTTCACTGCCTTTCCCTCCATATTATCCCGCTTTTCAAGTATTTAGGATGTTCAACTTTTCCTTCTCTGTAGTTTTATATTTCTCAATCTTTCTCCTCTTGGTGACATGATTTAAGACTACTGTTAAGGTTTTTTTTTAGTCCATAAAGGTCTATATGATCCATTATCAAGGTTTGTATTGTAGGGGCTATAGTTGGCTTGGTGCATTCGAAGGGTTTTCTATCTTTTAAGAACTCAAACAATATGTGATATCATACTCATCTTGTGAAGTGCGAGTTATTTTTTCACTATGAATTTTATCCACCCAATCAATACTGTCTTGGTTCCAATTACTGATGCCATCTAATTTAGTTTCTTTATCAAACACCTCTTAATGGTCTCATCTTCGTAATCATTTTGAGAATTACTTCAAGTAATTGAATCTTATGGTACTTTACTTCTTGTAATTATTCCATCAAAACCCAAAATACGCCTTGAACTAGAGTGGGTATTTTATCTAAATTTATTTTCTATCTTGCATTGTGACAAAAAGATCAAGTTGCCTCTAGAATTGCTTCGAAAAATTGATGAAAACTTCTCCTTGAGCCATGAAAATGCAACAACATATTGAGTTATGATAGGAGAGTATGCTCATCAAATGGTTGGGAATGAAGTCATTTGGATTGAAAACTGTTAGTGCTCAAAGTTTCTTATTTAGCATTTTTTGAAAACTGCCACTGTCAAACTCAACTAAAACCCACCAACTTCCCCCTTTGAAAAAATATCAAATATGAACCTGGGAACCTATAACTTGGAGGATTGGTTCATTTAGGATCCATAAATACGTATGAAAAAGGGTTTATCATCAATATTCTTCATTCACAAGATATCAAAAGTCAAACTTGACCCCTTTGCAGCTGTTCTGGAAATGTAGTCTTCAAACTGGGTGAAATCCATTTGGTTTTGGTTTTGAAAAAACACCAAATGATGTCCCGAAGCTTTGAAAATCGACATGGATACGAATTGAGATGGGGAGAATCTAAAGCACATATTTATTTATCTTGAAAATCTTCCAATTGATAAATATTGTCTCCCAAAATTGACCTACTTGGCAGATTTTATTGTGTAGACAACAAACCTTCGCAGAACCCTTCAACTTGGTATTTTGAAAAGTTGTCAAAATTGATCATACAAAGCTGAAATTAGGCATGCACACTATCATATGTCAGATAAACATGCTTGCAAGGTGATTTTGCGTGAAATTGAATGAGCTTCCAATTATGATTTTTCAAAGTGGGCCATTTGAGCAAAATTTTCAATTATACTTTTGAGTGCTGAAATCAAAATTTTCATCATGGGAACGTACAATTTTGCAAGAATTTGCATGAAGTTTTAGGTTCCAACAGTGGCTCCTATTTGGGGATGTATTCCCCTTGTGGGCATAGTAAGAATTCAAGTCTCTAGGGGAGCAAACCAAGTGCTTTACTTATTGGGCAGTAGACTCAAACCTTTTTCTATCATGAATTGATATAGTTTTGAAAAAACCACATCACAACTAATGGCACAAGACCACCCAAAGAAAAGAAAAGCCTCTATTTTCCTCTACCATACACCATGTTTTGATATGTTTTCATCTAATTCCTCTTGAGAATATTCATGCAATCTGCCCTGTTATATCCACTTCCATAAGAAATTTTCAAAATAACACTACCTTCAACACTGCTCATATTTCCTTTTTCATTCTTTGATTCAGACTTAGGAATAATTTGAAAATTGTTATTATCATGCGACAAACTCATGCCCCATTAATTACACCAAGAAATTTTATTCTTAATGCTAAATTCTTCACAATTTTGGTCACTGTCATGCATCACAGAATAGTCTCCTAGCTAAATTGAAAACTGAAAATCTTCACAGCTGAAGTCGTTAAGTCTCACCTCATCATAAGTTTGTATAGATGATCTAAATTTATCATATGGATTTTGATGCAGACTATGCAAATAACTTGTAAGTGTATGGGAAGAGAAACAATTGTGCTTATTCATGCTACTCAATCCATTATTTGAATGCTTCTCACATGGTTATGAGAAATCTGCCACATCAACATCTTCAGAAATAATCAAATCAAATTTTTTTTCCATCCCTTCCATATCACTACTTGGTAGTGACATCAACCCTTGATCCATACTCTCATCACTATGTATAGTTGAGCCAATTGATGTTGAAGAAGCATTATCCATGATGTGCAACTTAGTGTCATTCTCAAGAATTTCCAATCCTGAGTTACATATTCCCTTTTGAACAAAGATAGATATAGGATCTTGATCATCTTCAAGAATTCCCTTATCATTGCTACACAAAATACTTTCATTATGAAAGCAAATGCATGCTGAAGATGAAATTTCTGAATCATTCTTATGTGTGTATTTTTGATATTCAACTATTAGCAGATTTGAAATTTGTTCACTACTGAGTGAACCTGCCCCTACATCCATCTCATTGTTGTTGTATTCTTCACTATCAAAAAATGGTAATTCAGATGCATCAATCTCATATTCATTTGTTTCACCAATTGGTACATCACCCTGATTATCAGAAAATACTTCATCCTCATCATAAAGTGGATTTGAATACACCTAAAATTCATGTTCTGGCGCACCTTGGAAAAATGTCATCTGATCTTCTACCATCTTTTCATCATACAATGGGTTTGAAAAAAATTGAAATCCATTTTTAGGTGTACAATTTTTTTCCTTATTAATTGTGTCATCATAGCACTCAACTACAACCGGAGGTGTCATTTGCTCATTGTCAAATGGACTTACATTTTCCATTGCATCTTCTTCCTGATCTCCATAAAAGCTACAAGAATCACTTAATTGCAAATTCACATGATTGTCATCAAAATCTAGATTTTCAATGGATTCTTCATAACATTTATAGTCACAATCTGTTATGCAGGAGAGATCCTTTGTATCTTCATCCTCATCATGTAGGCTGTCATAAAAATCATTTTCACTTGCACACTCATCCTTTATGGACTGATCACAGTCATTGCCTTCTTCATTGTTGTAGGGCATACTGTCTTCTTTTATTTCAGCTTCCAATTTGTCAATGCTATGACAATGAATACATGGCTACACCTTCACATTATTTGACTTACTACTGGTGTATTCCTCAGGCATCATATCTTCAACATCTTCAATACTATAATCATACTTCAAGGTGGATAATTGCTTTTCTATAATTTCATCCTCATTTAAATTTGAAAAAACTTCGCTTGCACATGTTTCCTCTTCTAGATGTATTGCTTGATCAGTTTCTCCATATTCATCAACATAATCACCATCCTCATACCTCTTCTTATCTATGATAGCAATCCATTCATATATTTGGTCAAGAGCAACTGGTTTCCATGATTTTGGCCAATCATTTGAATTAGGCTCATATACTCTCTGAACTACTTAATGAACTCAAAGCTACTAGGTGGGAAATTAGTAGGTATTTTCCTATAAATATCTGCCATTCTACTAAAAAAAGAATGCTCAGATTCTCCTTTATGTCTCCTTATATCAAGAAATCTAATTGTTGATTCTAATATATACCTTGCTATAGATTTTGATTGACACATCCATGAGAGATGAAGTTGTGTTGCACATTTTGATATGGAGTTTGGTATTGATATGGATAATGCTCAAGATATTGATTGTATTGAAGATCTTGGTAGCTTAATAGTCTTTGTCCAGGAGGGACAGGATAAGCATTTATTTGATTTGATAACTATGGTGCAGAAATGTTTTGTTTCGCATGATGAGCACTTTCATATCTATGAGGCACTTGTGGGGTCCAAGGTGTACTTGCATTCACATATTCATCCTCATTGTAGAATAGTATATTTTATGATGCATTTGGAACACGTTCAAATTTCAATTGTAGCAGCTGTTGGGTCAATTCTTTACTCTCTCTTATTAATTGTTTCCTTTTCACTTCTTTTGACATCTTGACAAGAAATTTGCAGCAGATTTTTATCTTTATTTTTGGAGTGGAAATAGTGTTGCTATTCCAAAATGTCTATGCATTCTTCATCAAGTTTTTACCAGAGTCACCACCTACTTTTCCAAAAGTAGGAAAATGAAATGGATTTTGAAATTGTTCTTGTTTTACCCCAGCAAAATCCCCTATGAAAATAGGTGAATGAAAATGTAAGTTTTTTATGACTCTATACCAACAAAGGCTTGGATTCAATGTTGATTTGGCTTGATCCCCAGTGGAGTCACCAATCTGTTAAGTCTCAAAAATGCAGGTTAAAAATCCTAAGAGGATGCCAGGCTCTAAGATCAAACTTGCAACATTTTTGAACTAACAAACAAAGTTAACCTATATGGTTGATGACTCCCTACACTTTAGGCTCTGCTAAACCTGGGCATGGCGACCTTGATAGCTGAAGTAGATTTAGAGTTGTATGACTTAGTTGAATTTAGGGATCTATCCTCAATGGCATAAAGTGGAATAGATGAAGGCTTACTAACTACTCCTACTAAAATTTGAAATGTGAATGTATGGATAAGACTTTATAAAATTCTAAAATGGAATGGGTATGACTAGTGCCTACTCTTGTTGGGATAATGGAGTCAAGAGGTGAATGATATGTGACTTACTTGCTAGCTACAATTCGAATTGCTTGGAACTTGTGATGTTTATACCTTGTATAAATGTGCAAGAATGTAACTATCAAACTCTTCTTTATTGATCCAAATGATTCTTACTAGGTTACTGTGATTAATTAATAGGAAGTTTTAATCCTTTTGAAGGAACCAGTTAACTGAATCACACAAAAGTAACAAATGTGCCTTGAAAAATCAAATGTAGATTTGAATAACAAGATAGAATCAAGTTGGAGATAGTATGATAATTTTATCGATTATAGGGCTCTTCTTTATTGATCCAAGTGATACTCCCAGATTACTATGATCTATTAAAAGGATATTTAATTCTCTGAGAGAAACCAAGTAATGAAACCACACAAGAACAACAAATGTGTTTTGATAAATTGAGTTCTAACACTCCAATTTAAATAATATGAAAGCACCAATCTGTAGACAATCAAATAATCAGATATTAACAACAAACAATCTACACCAGTGTTGGACCACAAACTTATGCATTCTTCTCCATTATATAATTTCAAAATATTTTGTAATACACAACATGATTTTTTGTTGATGCAACTGATCAACCTATCCAACTATTGATAGTTTCCTACCTACTACTTCATTCCTCCTAATGCCTCATTGATGATATTTATACTTTACATATATACATTACATTTTTAGGGTTATGGCCCTTCATATTGTACCGTGTAACTCTTCATTTAATCATCGTCTTCAAAAAATTAAAATACTTCAACTTTAATCCTCATCATTGTAATCTCCATGAAAATTAATTCTAATGATAATCTTTCTTTGTTGGAAACTTCATTTTTCACCCATTAAATATCAAAATAATCACTAGCTTTATAATTCCTTTAGTGAAAAAAATATCCATTTATATCTTGCTTGGTTGAAATATTTCACCCAATTTAATAAATTACTCCTTGGGTAAAATAATTACCTTCTCCATCATTCATTAAATCATTTTAACTCCTTGGAGGAATGTTTTACTTCCCAGTGAAAAAATTTGCACTTCAAATAACCTCTCAGTGAGATATTATAATTACACTTTTATTTTATCAAAATAATCCCACTATGATTATTATTTTAAACAAATCTGCATTCCATATTTTCACCCATCAAATAATATTTTACTTCAAGGAACAAATTTGACATTGGGGATTAATAAACCTTCATAAAGTGCTTGCCACATGTAAGTGAAAATCATTCACGTTTTACATTATCAGATGATTGGCGTAACTAATGCTTCACTCCTACTGATAATAAATTTTCTCCCTGATATGCTTAGTCAGGCCATCGGTGGGACCACAACCCTTTTCCTGCCTATGTAACATTCTCCTTCCGATGAGTTCCTCAAAGCCAACCATTTTCCCCCTTTTGTTCTTCTCAGGGTATCAGAGGGAATACAACCCTTTTCACTTAGATAAGTTAAAGTCTCTCTGATATTTCATTCATTTAGGGTTTTCTCCTCTATTCCTCCTGTGAAGCACGGTGGTATTTCTTTTTGTGGGATTTCAACACTTCTCCTAGGTTTGCTAGGATTTTTCACAAGGTCACTTTGGATTTCTATGAATTTTTTAGTAGCCTTTGTGTAAGCGTGATCACTTTCAGTTCAGGGCCGAGCTTGTCCAATAGTGCACTTCAAAAAACCCTTGTAATTCCTTCAAGAATCTATTCAATCCAAGCCTTCTCGATAAAGAGCAGTGTACATCCTTCCCCAAACTCATACTTCTTTAGTGTAATCCTTGTCTGTACCAAATTAAGAGCTTTGGAGTAGGGTATAAGCATTCATCAAAGAAAAATAAAAAAGTGGACATGCACTAGATGCCTTCAATGGGAGTTTCCCTCATTGGAATAATCCACATAGTTGGACAAATCTGAGGAACCCACTTCAATCATACATGTCTCTCTGATACAACTATTCTCCTATTTTATCGGTGAAATTATGTATGTTTCAAACTATTTGAGCTAAGAGAATCTATTGCACACTGATTATAATATTCCTCTTTTATAATCTTGAAAATATTTATTGCGTGATCATAAGGTGTTCACCTCAATAGACTGGATCACTCTCATTATTGCAAGATCAACATAGATCAACCCAAGAGAAATGGTAGTGAGTGTAACAATATCTGTTAAAATAGGGGAAATAAATCTAAGCACGTATTCTGCTTCTCATATACTATTTTCCCGATATGAAGGCCACAAAGTAGTATGTTGTGTATGAAGATATTCTCTAACCAATCAGATTACCAAATTATTCAAAAGGCGGCAACTGAAGCTCATTTCCAATGCGACTATACTTGCCTCTTATTGTGAAAACTGTGAAACAATTTCAATGTCCAAGTGGAATGTCAACATATGAATTCCTTACATCTCATTCACTTTGTGTGGCTTTGATTGTCTCTTTTATTTCAAGCCAATCGTCTATTTTCAGTCCCATGATACTAGGTACAAATGAAGCATTCAATGAGTTTTTTCCCTCCTTAAGTGCATTCCCAATTTTGTATATTATAACTCGTTGATTGCTCTAATCTACAAAAAATTGTATCATGGTATTCACTTATGGCATATCCTCTTTATCTTCAATTTTTATTTTATCTTCTGGCTGTGCAGGGTATTTCCCATGTCATATATATGCTGCCATACTGAATGCTTAGAAAGCATGATGATGCTAGGCCAACAAGGATTATTACAGTCCACCTCAAAATTTTAGTTGAAAGGATGAAGATAAAATGGAGCTGGACAAAGCTTGTGGGTACGCTTAAATACTTTAGAAGGAGATAATACCCAAGGGATACCAAACAAATGTATTCACAACAAAAGCATCCTAGCTCACATAATCAATGTCATAATACCAATCTATGATATGTTTCTCCTGAGCGTAAGAAATAGGAGGCATATTTCCCAGTGATGTTACCATAAACACTAAAGTTGTGAAAATACAAATAGGCCCATACAAGTCTGGATTATGTTGAATCTTTTCGAAAAGAGTTCCCATATTTCTTTTGAAGTAAGGCCTATATGATGCAATACTAAAAATTATTTCCATCCACTTTGTGCTTGTTCATTTTCTTTCCCTCCATATTATCCCACTTTTCAAGTATTTAAGATGTTCAACTTTTCCTTCTCTGTAGTTTTATATTTCTCAATCTTTCTCCTCTTGGTGACATGATTTAACACTGCTGTTAAGGCTTGTTTTTCAGTCGACAAAGGTCTATATGATCCATTATCAAGGTCTGTATTGTAGGGGCTATAGTTGGCTTGGTGCATTTGAAGAATTTTCTATCTTTTAAGAACTCAGACAAGATGTGCTATCATACTCATCTTGTGAAGTGCAAGTTATTTTTTCACTATGAATTTTATCCACCCAATCAATACTATCCTAGTTCCAATTACTGATGCCATCTAATTTAGTTTCTCTGTCAAACATCTCTTAATGGTCTCATCTTCATAATCCTTTTGAGCATTACCTTAAGTAATTGAATCTTATGGTACTTTATCTCTTGCAATTATTCCATAAAAACCCAAAATACACTTTGAAATAGAGTGGATATTTTATCAAAATTTATTTTCTATCTTGCATTGTGACAAAAAGATCAAGTTGCCTCCAAAATTGCTTCGAAAAATTGATCAAAACTTCTCCTTGAGCCATGAAAATGCACCAAAATATTGAGTTATGATAGGAGAGTATGCTTGTCAAATAGATGGGCATGAATTTATTGGGACTGAAAACTGTTAGTGCTCAAAGTTGCTTATCTAGCATTTTTTGAAAACTGCCACTGTCAAACTCAACTAAAACCAACCAACTTCCCCTTTTGAAAAAATATCAAATCTGAACTTGGGAAGCTATAACTTGGAGGATTGGTTAATTTAGGATCCATGAATACATATGCAAAAGGTATTATCATCAATATTATTCATTCAAAAGATATCAAAAGTCAAACTTGACCCCTTTGCAATTGTTCTGGAAATGCAGTCTTCAAACTGGGTAAAATCCATTTGGTTTTGGTTTTGAAAAAATATCAAATGATGCCTTGAAGCATTGAAAATTGACATGGATGCACATTGAGATGGGGAGAATCTAAAGCACCAATTGATTTATCTTGAAAATCTTCCAATTGATAAATATTGTCTCCCAAAATTGACCTACTTGGCAAATTTTACTGTGTAGACAACAAACCTTCACAAAACCCTTCAACTTGGTATTTTGAAACCTTGTCAAAAATGATCATATGAAGCTAAAATAAAGTGTACACACTCTCATATGTTAGATAAACATGCTTGCAAGGTGATTTTGTGTGAAACTGAACGAGCTTCCAATTATGATTTTTCAAAGTGGGCCATTTGAGCAGATTTTTCAATTGTACTTCTGAGTGCTGAAATCAATTTTTTTTTATCATGGGAGCCTAAAATTTTGCAAGAATTTGCACAAATTTTTAGGCTCCAACAAGGTCATGGGGGACCTTCTATCTTTTCTTCTTGGGTATGGATTTTGAAGACGACGACTCACTAGGTTGACTCATCTTAGTTTCTTCAGGGTTTTTGGGCTTGGAATTAAACTAGGTTTAGGATTGTTACTCTATTCTTGGTAGCTCAAACAAAAGTTAAAATATAATTCTATCCAATTAGGAATGATGCAGGAGCATCCTTGGTTCTTGACAATCTTACATCAACCAAAAATATTTTCTTTTAGTTTTGTTCTTATTTTGTTCTTGCTCAGTTCATGTTGGTGGACTTGTCACCTTTGCTCACTAGGTCATGTGGATATTTGTGTACATTGTGGGCATGTTCATTTTCCTTATTCCAATATTTGGGCATGATTGGATCTTTTTCTGGCAAGTTATTGCTTTCAAAATTTCATGGCAATTTCTTGAATTGACACTAGAATAGTTTTCAAGCCTATCAGTTAATTTGATCATTCGTGGATCGTCCCTGTAACTTGCGGATCTCGACGATGTGATTCTAAGTGTTCCATGGAGTGTCCCCGACCTTCCTTATAGGTCAAAAATTCATTCTATGCACCTGTTGATAGAGTAATTCAAATTTGAGTATGACCTAGTGATGCACACGCTACATTTTCTTTCCTTGGTTAATGTAATGATCTTTGGCTAACGTGAATGTTTCGAGAATTGCAGATATGATATAAATCTTGTAATAGACCCTTAGAATGACATAATTTGATCAAAAAGAATAATAGGGTTTTGATATGTAATATTTTTTCTCGCATCAGAGCATGTTAGAATGTTGTATATTTTATTTGGCCTGTGAGTCGAGTCTGTAAGCCTAGATGCTATCGGTTGATTGTAACGGAGATAATTGGTAATGAGAATATTTGCATCTGCATTTTCCTCCATATCCTATGTTTCTTTCATTGTGTTACTCTTGCTGCATGGTCTAGATTGTTCTCTTTGAGGACCCTTCTACCATGGCTACGTCATATTGGTATTAGAGCAAGATTCATTCCTTGTGAGATCGTCAGAGTTTGCGAAGTCCTGTTGAAGATTTGTTGTAGGATGGCGAATTGAGGATTCGACCTGCAGCTGTAGAGGACTCATGTAAAGATGGCGGGAAGAAGAAATGGTAGAGGAAATGGAGCGCGTGGAAATGCATACCTTGCTTTAATGGAGATGTTGAGAGGAATTCCTGCCATATTAGATGCAGTTGAAATGGCCCAGAGAAGAGGTTGACTAGTTGATGATGTGAGTGATGAAGAGGTAGAAGTACAGGAAGAAAGAGGAAGAGAAGAACAACTTGGTCTTGAGTAGGGAGAAGAGGTTCATAAGAGCCCTAAAGCAGAGAAAATACAAAACCACATTTTAATCCACCGGATTACAATGGTAAGTTGGATTCAGAAGAATTGCTTGATTGGATTACAGAGATGGAAAAATATTTTGAATTTGAAGGTATCACTTGTAGACACCTAAAAAATGACCTAGGCCTGCAAGCTTCATTTTTACCACTTTCATCCTAGCATAATTGTGACATTTAATTATGTCCTTGGTCCACATTCGACTATTGATTAAATAATTCATAATTATTTAATTAATTCATGTCCTTTTATTCTTCATGATTATTAAATAAATAAATTTCATTTATTTATTAAATACCTCATTAATTGTCTAAGTCTCCCCTTAATTAAATAAATTCCTTAATTTATTTAATTGCCTTCTAGTCACTTTATTCCTTCGTGATTATTAAATAAATAAGTTTCTATTATTTATTTAATATGTCACTAATTGTCATAATTAAATGAATGAATGAATTAATTTAATTATCAGTCTTATTTGCTAAATTAAATAATTAAATTTAATTATTTAATTGCCAAATTGGATATTCTTCTCATTTTAAATAAATTAAAATATTTAAAATGTCATCTCTTCTTAACTACAAGCTCATTTTGGTAAATAATTCAAAAACTGATTATTTGCTATTTCTCAAAGTTCACATTTGGAATTAATTTAATTCCAAATCGGTAACTTTTCGTCGAGAGTCAAGTAATCAGGCAGGTTCTCGACCCTTCCAAAATTTATCTTTAGTCCGGTCTTTATCTTATTCATTTTCAAAAATCTTTATTTTCGAAAATGTTTCTTCATTTATTCTCCACCGTCGATCCAATTATCTAAGATATTATCTTGACCATTCAATTAATGAATTTTCCCTAACCCTAATTAGGGATTCTCATATTTAATCTGGACCTCTCATTCTAGGTCTTTCTTGGAATTCGATCTCCCCCGTCCATTCAAAATGGCATTTTCTATAAAATGCCATTTTCCTCTCACTTTTCGATTAGACACACATACACACAAGTAGACATATTATAAGCACATTGCATACTTACTCATTTGCACACTTGGGCTTCTCATTGCAATTATTGTCTTTATTTGATCAAATCTTAGCATGTTTAGGCATTGTCAATCATAGTCATTTAGGCATAGGCATTTGGACATTTATGTAAATCCTTCAAAGCTTGGTGTAGGACATAGGCATATATTTGCAGATTGCTCGTACGACGAATCTGAGGGCAAAGTATCATCCAACAAGCAAGGAGGTGTTACAAAGGTGAGTCATGGAGGCTTCAACAATTATCAGGTATACTTGTTTCATTTATGTTTGCTTCATTTTTTCTTTCTAATTACTTTGGGTTTTGTCTTTTATATTGATTTGATAACTTGAATCCAAACCTAAGAGAAATCCTCATTTACACTGGTGAACCCGACTCTATTTTTTTTTTTGTTATTTCCATACATTTTTTGTGTTTTCTGCTATTTTGAAGGTACAGGTATGGAGCGATGCAATTGCTTTTTTTAACTCGTGACACATCTAATGCGTTGCGACGCATTAGCCAACAGAAATGCCGCAATCGCCCTATCATGCCGCAATCGTCATCGGGAAAGCCGCAGTTGAAATATCGAAATGCATCTGATACACAGAGCGACGCAATCGCTCTGTTGTGATGCATTCGACTGATAAAATTTTCTATTATTTCACATTCGGTTTTTTGTTGTTTTTTGTGTTTCTTTTATCCTGGTTATTTCCTGCACTCTTCCTAGCATAGGTTTTCTATTACTAATAAGGATTTGCAGCTTGTTGGCGGTTACTTTTCGTGGGTTGAAGACAAACACTAAAACTACTAACAGATTTTCTTGTAGGTTCGACCATCAAAGACTAAACATCAAAACAATGTGCCTACATTTTTAGTAGTGTAACACACATTTTATTTTGGTGCAATTAAAATGAACCTCTGTTTGATCATGTTTGAATGTGTTTGCAAAGCGGTAGGTGAGTATGCTCTCACCTTGTGAAAACTTGGTGATCAGAAAACCAGACCCGTTTTTATCTGTTTTTACCTGACGATTTGGTATATCGGAGTATCCTCTCTCCTTGCGCTTTCGGGCGATCTTGGGTGTAAGAGAAATGGTTACCAACTCTAGAAATTGGGCCTACCTGGGGATTTCAACACCCCAACGTGACTCAAACCGGCAATGGAGCTAAAGCCAAGCTACCCCCGACCGGTATATAAATGTAAATCTTAAGGGAAAACCTAGGATTGCTAGTGCAGATGTGTCATACGGATAGAGTTGTACTCCCTTAAACCTTGTTGAGCTTAACCTCTTCAGGCTGGAGTGGCACCTTATTGGTGATTAATCTCTTGCCCCATGTATGGCCACTCGAACGGGGGTCTCAAACTAAAAACCTTTGTGTAGTAAGCCAAAAACCTTCTATTTGCTAGTGCAACACTGGTTGGTGTGAAGGCATCCACACTTTCGCAGTTTGTAGTAGAGGTGATCAACCTGCCATGGGAGTTTCATGGGGGTTGGAAGCTTGGTTGGCCTGAGAAGAGAGTGCACTGTAAGGGGGAGCCCGTGCAGCCAAGCTTCTAAATTCACACGTTACAGATATGCGGTTGGGGAAACCTGCGGGGAATCTAGTGAATATTGTCATGGCCTAACCTAGGATTGTACTTATCTAATGTACGATTGGTTACTTTCAAAACACTGTGCTTGTCAAGTGCTTTCTGGAATCATCATATTTACAGTTCTAAACAAAAAATTCAATATCAGACAAAACAAATTTACCATCAAAATGACAATAACTCATTTTTCACAAACTGTGTCACATTCGATAAACCGCATTCGAGTTTCTAAGTCACAATCGCTCTGTTAAGCTGCATTCAAAATTTCAAACACTGCATGTGAATGCCTCGTGATGCAATTGACTGCCACAGAGTCGCATCTGCTAAACCGAGTCACATTTACTCAACCTAAGCTGAATTTGCAAAACCGCAACACAATTGAAACCTCAAACAACGCATTCGCCTGTCACAATTAAAACTTCATATAAATTCAAATCTGAAGTCTTCACCTTGTCAATCATTTGTTAAACACTATTTCCAAGAAGATTCTGTCAGAAACCAAGTTGAAATTGCTCAAAGTTTCGACCTTTAGGTTGCATTCCTCACCATAGGTTTCATCCTTCATTCTTCTTAGGATTGCATACATTAGACATTAGGTTGTCCTTAGGTTTACATTTTGCATACTTAGGATTAGGAAAATATCAGTACAATTTGCAACATCATTGCTTTCAAAATTAGGCTCTCTTGGACTAAGTTATCAAACCCCTTTTCAGTCATTGTCCTCTTTTGTGAGATTTTCCAACTCAAAAGTCTAGTTAGGAAAATTCACTAGTCATTTTAACCTTGTCACCTTGTCATTTTCAACAAAGTCCTCTAGTCACCGAAATCAAAAACAAAGATTGAGCTTAGAAGTGCTTAGGTACCCTTGTCTTAATTGCATTACAAGTCTAGACATTGCATATTTTAGTCCCAAAAATCCAAAAACATTGGTCATCCTAGTCGTCATTTCGAACTTACAACTTGCATAGTGTCATCATTGCATTTAGTTGTCATTTTCATTTGAGCAATCTCATTTTATGGTGGAAACTAGACTTCAAAAACAACAACGAAAAATGGCAAACTTTCGACAAGACCCCATGTCCACTGTCAACAATCCAACGTATGACCCAAACTAGACCTTTGACGATCCATTTGGCAATACAAACAATCAACCACTAACGACAACACAACCCTCATCAAATAGTCCATTTGAACCATTCTTGTGTAAAGATGAGTACGGTCAAATACTTGAGGAAAACTTAGAGGTAGCGGCACAAGACCCAGAGGCCTGTTAGTTCATTGAAACGATGGTCCTTTACGACAGAGAGATACTTGGCTATACTTTGAGTCAAGGAGCCAAATTAACATCTTCGGACTCTAATATCAACAACATGCATAACCTGTCAAATAGTGGTCAACTTTCCAACACTACGAGCAATACTTTCTTTGACACCACAACGATAATACATGCTACCTCCAACATCCCAAACACCTCCAACACAATAAATACTACATCTATTGGAGGATCACAATTGGCCACAATGCCCACACCATCCATGACACTGTCACAATCGGCTGGCACCACCTTTGGTTCCCTGAAAATGTGGGAAAATTATTCAAACCCTCTCTCTACCATGACAATAAATACCATGAGAGCATCATCAAGTCACAACAACTCCCCTTTGATAGCTACATCTACTACCATGAGCACACCTTCGACATATCCGCTTAGTGGTATTTCACAAAATCCTTCGGGAGGAGGCAAAGGACGCATCTTTATCCAAGGACAACAATAAAACGTTAACACGACAACACAGTCACATTTCATTGCCTCCCAAGGTACAAATACAAACATTCCCCTCGTGCAAACCCAACAATTCGCACAAGGTGGCCAAATAACACAATCCATGGCATCACTAACACATCATAACATTCATGGTCATCATATTCCTCAGGTAATGACACACATGGCTGGGGGACACATCCCAACCTACTCATCTCACGTTCATACTCACCAACATACACCAAACCCTAACTTCTAGTACCAACAACATGCCAATCCGCACATATCATACATGCCACAACAATCCATACCGCCACAATACACCAATATTCACGCACAACAAATGGGAACCTATGGTGTACCAAGCAATACAACGTACGAAAACACAAATGACCCTGTTGTGGATGCCCTCCAAACAAGATTGATGGGTTTAGAAAAAAATATCCAAAACATATACATTTCAGGCAAGAAATCAGAAATATCATATGATCTAAATGTATACCCATTTGACATGAGCTTATACATGCCTCCATTTCCTCCGAGATATGTGTCACCCAATTTCACAAAATACAGAGGCAAGACAAACCCCATTGAACATGTTCGCGAATTTGCAACCAATTGTATGGACATTTCCTATGAACAAACATATTTGATGAGACTTTTTTCTAAAAGTCTGGTGGGTCCTACCCTTGAATGGTTTTCCACACAAAAGGATATCCAGACATGGGATGAGCTTAAACAAAAATTCATAAAAAATTACGCGTACAACATCGACATGGATACCTCTATCACTAGCTTGTGCACTCTCACGCAAGAGGATGCTGGTGAAACATTTATCCCATTCTTTCAAAAATGGATAAGCCTTGCTAGTCGATGTCACATTGACATACCCGAAAGGGAGAAAGTCGACATGTTCATCCAAACACTTTTGGGGCCCCTAAAATATGCATTGCAAGTACATTGCTACATAAACTTCACAGACTTAGTCGAAAAAGGGGTCCAGATTGAGAAATCCCTTATCGCAAAGGGAGAACTAAGATATGGTACCAAAAACACAAATTCCAATCCAACTACCGACAAGAATAAATATTGGGTCAAAAATAAGCACATTACAAATGACGGTGTTGTTGACGCCAAGACTGCAAACACTGTGGGTCCTCTACTGGCCCTAAAAGGGGTCCAACAACAACACAAACCAACAACGACATCGACACCCCCTACTAATGTCCCTTCAAACAATCAGAATAGTCAAAATAACCAGGGACAATACCGTCAGACGAGACAATTTCCTAAAGGTCGCACATACACCTCTTTAGGTGAACCCATTGAAGAAGTCCTTAAGAAATGTCTCCAGAATGGGGTCATTACGCTCCAAGAACCAAAACCATATGACCTAGGAAAATTCAAACTAGCATGGTGGAATGACAATGCTTTTTGTGAATACCATCGAGTAAAAGGACATACAACCTTTAATTGTCGACAATTGAAAAATCTAATACAAGATCTTATTGAAAGTCGCGTCATTGAAGTAGGTGGATCTCAATTTGCCTCCAATTCAGATCATACTATCCATAAGAATCCACTATAGGACCATGGTTCTCATAAGGCTTCCACGTCAGGTCCACAGATGAACAATAATCAAGCTAACTTCACTTGAGCCAAGTACGACTATTCTAGTGGACCTATTATAAACAATGTCCGAACTGACAATGAATACATCAATACCATTATGGTTAGGAGAGCACCCCAATGTAACGCTACTACTCACAGTGGCAAGGTTACCATAGCTGGTCCACCCCCCGCTAGACAACCCAAAATAACCATACCTGGCCCATCTGCTAAATAGCCAAAACCTGTCCCGACCACAAAGCAATGGAAACCCAAAAGTCAATTCAACCTCATCGACCAGCTAGGAAAGACTCCCGCACAAATCTCTATACTTGAGCTGCTTCGTATATCTCCCACACACAAAGATATCCTTGATAAAACCTTACTCGAGTTGTCGGTCCCCAAGGACATCGATGCCAATCAATTTGAAACCATGGTGGGATATCTCACTACGCCTCACCACGTCACCTTCTCGGATCAAGATTACTCATCACCTAAAACCAACCACAATGATGCATTGCACATAGAAAATTTTGTCCATAAGCACAAAGTTAGACGGGTTTTAGTAAATGGCGGAGCAGGATTGAACATATGCTCCCTCAAACTAGTTAAGGCTCTAGGGTTCTCTGATGCGTACGTAGACCCAACAAAGAGTATAGTGATCAAAGCATACGATGACGAGGAACTCTCTTCACATGGTGTTATCTCTCTCCCTATCAGAGTGGGACCAGTCATTGTGGACACAACCTACTAGGTCCTGGATTTGGAACTACCATATAACATCTTGCTTGGCCATCCATGGATTTATGCCTTAAAAGCCGTTCCATCCACATATCACCAATGCCTAAAGTTTCCATTTGATGGCATAGAAATAACCATATACGGAGACCCCAACCCCTTCCAATATTGTACCAACCTAAGGGGTATTTCTGAAAATTGAGTTCCTATTAATTGGGAAGCACCTAGCTCCTTGTCATCCAAATACATTGATCCATCCACACTCACATCATTTTCTGCATCTGCTCCATCCATGTCTTCCACCACACCACCACCTCTGGCAAACCCTAAGACTGAATCCACTATCAAAATCTAGGACCTCGGCTACGAAGAGTTCAAACTAAATACAACATACAACATAACAACAATACCCAAGTCTCCAAAGATATATGGTCAGCCATGTTTTAGAATGGAACCCAGGGAAAATTTCAAAGTTCCACTGAAAATGGTTTTTATCAAGTGGGGAGACACGAGTAATGAAGACCTTGCTGACATTACAGGATGGATCTATAAGGATACTATCACACTACCCCCATTACCAGTGCAAAAGTATGGTAAGGGTTATGACATAATGAAGGCTAAAGGCTACGATGGTACTAGTGGCCTAGGAAGAAATAAAACTGGCCGAAGGAAACCCATAGAAACTTTTCAAATTCTGAAGTATCTTGGATTAGGGTTTGGATCACCCGACAATGATGATCGATGTATCATTGGACTTTCAAGTGAGCGAGTACATGCTTCGAAAAGTGTCGAGACCACTAAGGAAACCCTCACCGAAACTGACTCCCAAGAGTGGGAATTTGGCTCAGAATGATCCCTAAGTGACTGTTGTCTTGATGATTTGTTTGTCGAACCAGGGGAACTAACCTCTGAACAATGGTTTTGGAAAACATTCAAAATTGAACAAGCACCAAATAGTCAAAGTCCCATTACCACTTCCCATGATGTACAACACCCATCATCTGAACTCCTTTAGTCCAATCCATCTGAAGTATCATACGACATTGACAACCAGGGCTCTAAAACCTTCACCCCTTATTTTGACAATGAAAATGACACTAGTGAAGGAGAATATTGGATAGAGTTCAATGTAGAGTTGGATGATGATAATCTCATCTACAACATCACTGAATCCGTCTGCATACTGTCCGCATCCTCACCTAAATTCACCAACATTGACGATAGCATTTCCTTAGTTTACCCTGAGCTAGTTGATTGGGACCAACAAGGACCGCCAACCCTGGACACATTTCAGAATGATGAGGCAATTGCTAAATTTATGGGATTACGAGAAGGAATACCTAGTGGGGACCACAAATCAGGATTTTCCATTGATTTAGACTGCATGACATACTTCGGCGAGAATGCTTCGTCCTCTAGTTGCAAAAGTAAAAATAAAAATAAAATAAAAAATGAAATGTCTCTAGGTGAAAAATGAAAGGCACCTTTTGACGATAAAATAGTAAAAATAAAGGACGTATCTACGGGTGAAAACCTCTCTGAGGTGCCCAAAGATGGAGGAGTGGACTTTCTCCCCATGCAACAGGAGAAATCGGCTATGCTTATCGAAGACATAATAGAGGATAACATATCAACTGCAGAAGATCCCAAGATGGTCCTCTTTGCTGCATCATTGACTAAAGAAGAGAGATCAAAATTTCATAAATTCTTTGCAGAACGAAAAATTAACTTTGCATAGTCCTATGCTGACATGCCAGGATTGGACCCATAACTGGTTCTGCACCATCTGCCACTATTACCTAATGCTAAACCAGTCAAGCAGAAGCTGCGCAAAATGCACCCTCAAGTTGCTCTATTGGTCAAGGCTGAGTTAAAGAAATTTCTAGATGCCAGATTCATACGGTCTATTGACTACACTGAATGGATTTCTAACCTGGTGCCGGTAACAAAGCCAAATGGGCTGATCCGCATATGTACAGATTTTTGCGACCTAAATTAAGCATGCCCAAAGGATGACTTTCCTTTGCCAAACATTGACATCATAGTTGACCTCACAGTAGGATATGAGATGCTATCCCTTATGGATGGTTTCTCCGGCTATAATCAGATTCACATTGCTCCTGAAGACCAGCACAGAATGACATTTACTTGCCCATGGGGTACATATTGTTGGAATGTCATGCCATTCGGTCTAAAAAATGCAGGTGCCACATACCAAATGGCTATGACCACAATCTTCCATGACATGATGCACAAAATAATGGAAGATTATGTAGATGACCTATTGGCCAAATCAGTAACCAGGAAAGATCATCTGAAGGTGCTCGACACAATTTTCAAGAGACTTGAAGAGTACAAAGTTTGGCTAAATCCTAAGAAGTGTGTTTTCGGGGTCACATCAAGTAAACTCTTGGGATACATAGTTTCCTGAAGAGGCATAGAGGTTGATCCAGCAAAAGTCAAAGCCATCATAGACATGCCTCTGCCCAGAGGAATCAGTGAACTCAAAACTCTACAAGGCATAGTACAATCTATTCGGCGTTTCATAGCCCAATTGGCAGATAAGTGTCACCCATTCCAGTATCTATTGTGCAAGGGTATCCCCTTTATATGGACAGATAAATTTCAAGAAGCCTTTCAGCAAATCAAAGATTATCTACTGTCAACACCAGTCCTCATGCCTCCCGTTCATGGAAAGCCATTGATCCTATACATCTCGACTACTAGTTCAGCACTGGGCGCATTACTGGCGCAAAATGATTATGAAGGAAAAGAAAGAGCCATCTATTATATCAGCTGCACACTGATAGGGTATGAGTTGAACTACACAAACATTGAACGTGCATGCCTTGCTGTTGTCTTTGCATCCCAAAAACTAAGACACTATATGTTCAATCACCAGACACAATTGGTCGCCAAGATCGATCCACTAAAATATCTCTTAAGTCGAGTGACATTAACAGGCCGGTTGGAAAAATGGGTCATGATACTAAGCGAGTATGACACAATATGTCGAGCATAAGGCAACAAAAGGACAGGTAATAGCAGATCAACTGGCAGATGCACCGATTCAAGTCACTCATCCACTAGTAACTGATTTTCCCGATGAGTCCATTTTTCATGCGGAACCGGCGGTACCATGGAAGCTATATTTTGATGGGTCTCATACTAGTCATGGCTCAGGTGCTAGAATCTTGTTTATCACACCACAAGGGGGATTCAATTCCCAAGTCATTCTGGATCACTTTCCCTTGTACAAATAACATTGCCAAATATGAAGCACTAGTCACAGGTCTCAAGATGGCAATTAAATAGAAAATTTAGACGTTGCTTGTATTCGGGGATTCCCAACTCGTTATCAACCAAGTGAATGATGACTATGAAACAAAGGATGAGAAGTTGCTTCCCTACAAGAGAATGGTGGATAGTTTCTTGACATACTTCCAATTGATTTCTTTTGAACAAATCCCCAGGACATAGAATAAGGCAGTTGATGAAATGGCTACTATTGGTTCTCTCTTGGACATCCCTCAAAATGTGTCATAATTTGAGTTCTTAGTAGAACAACTTTTGATGTCGGCATATGATATCCTAGAATCAGAAATGGTTTGCGAACTTGTTGGTCCCAACTCTCCCTGGTATCAAGATATTTATGACTACCTAAAATCTCAAACCCTTCCACTAAACCTATCTAATAACCAAATGAAGTCCATCAAAATTTTTGCAAGGTATGCCATCATCAGTGACACCCTCTACCGCCGTTGTTTTGACGACACCCTCCTTAGATGTATCGACACCAATGAAGCACGTACGGCCTTACGCAAAGTGCACGACGGTATATGCAGGTCTCATTCGAGTGGTCCTACTCTAGCTAAGAAAGTAACGAGACTTGGGTATTATTGGCCAACCATTGAAAATGATGCAATTGAATATGTCAAGACTTGTCGCAAATGTCAGATTCACAGTGATTTGATCCATGCTCCAGCATAGGAACTTCGACCAATCACTTCTCCTTGGCCCTTCACTCAATGGGGACTTGACCTCGTGGGTAAAATTCATCCAACCTCGTCTAACGACCACAAATTCATTATCACCACCACTGAGTATTTTATGAAGTGGATTGAAGCCATCCCATTGACATATATTACCGACAAACAAATATCCAAGTTCATCCTTAACTACATCATTTTCCGATATGGCCTTCTGCAATCTATCATCACTGACAATGGACGTCCATTTAAAAACTGGTGCAGGAGCACCTAGGCTAACCTCCATTTTGTTGGTTATCAATTTTGGCTTGTACCTGACCTTAGCTAAGTCAGGGTGATGGTGTGTTTATTTTGGACCTTAGAAGGTATTGCTTGTGTGAGAAATAAGTGAATTAGTCATTAGGACTAAGGTCACCATAGCTTATTTTTTGTTAAGTATCTTTTGCTTTAATTAGCTTAGTAGGTTAATTTGAGTGTTGAGCCTTAAATGTGTTCTAAACACATGGTCATTGTTAGAAGATGCCAAGAGGTAGTTAAGGGAGTTGATGGCTCGAATCAGGGAGATTGAGGTCCTAAGATTTAGGATGATGGCAAAGTTGCAAGAATGTTGCAAAGTTGCATGACAACATTTGTTAGGTTGCATGCAACTTAGTTGTCTTGGATCCCCTAAAAGTTAGGAGTGTGGGATCGATCAACATCCCTTGAAACATGGCAAAGGCATCTATGTAAGTGTCGTGGATTGTAGACAAGTAGTTAGTTGTTATTGTAATCAACTTTTGGTTTGAGTGAATAGAGAATTATGCATTTTCTTGTGTATACCAAATGTTCTTGTGTGACAGAGCTTTTAGATGAATTAGATGTGTTGATTTGCTACTAGATTGGTGTCCATAGAATATTTTTAAGCATCTTTCATTTTGTAATCAAGTTGTTTAGAGTTGATTTGTTGCTTTGAATTCACAGATTAGGTTCTAGAGGGTTTGTTACCTCTGTTTTGAGCAGTCAGTCTTTGAATGGCTCCCCCATAAAGTCTAACCACGGGATCTTCCTAAGATTGGATGGAAATGATAGGGGAGCCAATCACTTGTACATATTTAGCAGTAGGAAATATAGGGAATGGAGCAAGTATTACTAAACTCAAACCCTAAGCAAGCTTGGAAAGTCCGGTTAGAGGTTTGAGAGTCAAAATTTGAAGAACTTAGGTAGGGGAAGAAGTACAGTATGGAAAAAGTATAGTTCCAGGTGAGATTTTGTCATATCTAGGTATGTTAGAAGGATTGAAGCTTCAACCAATCCATTTGAAGTAGATTTGAATGAGAAAGCAGTAAAACCCTAGGAATTAGGCCTACTAGCCCTAATTGCCCTTGATTGTAGGAACCTACTGTATGGAGGAGACAGGGGTCTGAAACCCTGTGAATATTTTAAAGGACCAAAAAGGGTATCTAGAAGTGAAGTTTATTTGCTAGGTTGTTTGGAAAGTTTAAGCAAGAAAAGCAAAAAGGTGACTGGTAAGGGCTACAAGGAATTAGGCCTCATCAAGGCAAATTCTTGGAATTGGGTAGTGTGAAGATTGAATACCATCCAAAATGGATCTAATTGGATGTGAAATGCATGTTTACAGTACCTCTAGCACCCCTGCAAGCAGTTCAGTGTTTTGTGAGATGATGGCACTTCGAATCTTCTAAGTGTTGGGAAGTAGTTTGCAAGTGCACATGGTGTTGGTCTTCTAGGGTGAAGCACAAGAGGAAAAATCTTGAAGAAGAGTTGGAGCAGGACTTGGTTAATCATCCAAGCCTAACAAGAACCTATTGGTATCAGGTTCTAGGAAGGAGACAGTGAAAAGGTCTTCTAGTAGATTGTGCAAGCAAGCCTTGGAACACCACTCACACCAAAAATCAAGACATTCGGGAGTTATGTGAGTGATTTCACATTCAACACCATTTTTCATCTCCATACTACCCACAAGGAAATGGTCAAGCTGAGGCGTCAAATAAAACCATTGTCAAAATCCTCAAAAAGACTATCAACGACGCTGGCTGTGATTGGCACATACAACTCAACCCTGCTTTATGGGCTTACCGAACTAGCATTCGTACGCCTACGGGAGCCACTCCATTTGCCCTAGTCTTTGGCGCTACGGCCATCTTTCCCATTGAGGTTGAAATTCCTTCGTTACGAGTCTCCCTAAAGGGTTTAACTAATGAAGAGGAGTATTGACAATCATGCTTGCACGAGATGGAAATGCTGGAAGAAAGAAGGCAAAATTCACTAAACCATCTCCAAGCATATCAGAACCGTCTTTGTCGCAGCTACAATAAGAAGGTTCTGGTCAAAAAGTTTGACATTGGCGACCTAGTTCTCATGCAGAACCCCAAGAACTAAGCTGACAGAGAAAAGTTGGGAAATTTTGAACCAAACTAGCCGGGTCCTTACATTATCATATCTTCTTTCAGTTCTGGAGCTTATCAGCTGGCCACACCAAATGGAGAACAATTGACAAATCCCATCAACAGTTTACATCTCTGAAGGTTCTACGCATAACATTAGAGGATTGAGTTGAAAACTGTAAAATACAATTTTTTTTTGAAAAATGGTAAAAAATTGTTGCCTTGATGAAAACCTGGCAAACAGGCATCTTGGCAACACCAAAAAATAAAAAAGTCAAGAAAATAGTAAAGAGAAAAATGATTCGTTCAATAGTGAAAACCTGGCAAATAGGCGCCATGCGTAATCAATCATTGCTCTGCCATCTATTGTCACTTTGTCTGCCTTGGCCTAGGATGAAAGGTATTTCCACCATTATCATGCATATCGCCACCATACCACCCTACCTGTCATGGTTAATAAACGATTGACATCAAGTCCTGACGACTGTCCATCTAGTAAACCAGCAGCATCTCGTCCATGTTCCTTAAAAAATGGCTAAGTCTTGGACCTGACTGGGGGCAAATTTTTTTATCATGAAATTGTAGTGGATGTCACATATGATCTGACAATTGGCAAAAAGTCCTTCAAAAAGACAAAAACATCCTAAAAAGTCCTGAAAAAAGATAAAAACATCAGAAAAAGTCTTGAAAAAAGACAAAAACATAGTAAAAAGTCTTCAAAAAAGACAAAAAATCATAAAAATTCTTGAAGAAAGACCAAAAACATCATAAAAAGTCCTAAAAAAAGACCAAAAACATCATAAAATGTCCTGAAGAAAGACCAAAAACATCATAAAATGTCCTGAAGAAAGACCTAAAAATCATAAAACATCCTGAAGAAAACCACAAACAAAACATCAGACTGCTTGAAGAACGCAAACACAGGGTCATCTCTTGTCAAAGTCAGTCATATCAATCGGTCTTTGTCATTTGTCTGAACTACATTGTCTCTGCGCATTTGCTACGTAGGCAAGACTCACATTTGAGTCCCTGAGACATTAGGTCAGTCCTTTTAGGTTTGTCACAATAAAATCATGACGCAATCTTTGGTCATTAATACAAAGTCATTAGTCGTGTCGAACTACGAGGTCTCTGAGTGTATGACGTAGGCAAGGTCATAAAGTCATTAGTCGTGTCGAACTATGAGGTCTTTGAGTGTATGACGTAGGCAAGGTCATCTGTCGATGAGTCCCTGAGGCCGCACTACGTCAGTCCATTAGGGTTCATGACACTATACTAGCACACACGTCAAAATATCTTCAAGGCAAAGTGAATCACTCCCAAATGGGTAAACTCCTAAGAACAAATCATGACAATCAGTTATTTCACTATGACAATCTCATCAACAGGTCAATCATATCATCATGACAATATCGACATATAGTCAAACACAAGTCAAACTTAGTCAAAGCAAGTCAAATCATCATAACCTATCAAACTGTCAACTTTAGGTTAATCTTCAAATGTGTCCTTCTGAAAGATAGCCTCAGTCATTCATGCCTTAGGATGTGTCCTTCCTAGGCATTGTCACTGTCATTCGACATTTCGCGGGATCCTCTTGGCATCTAAGGATCACTCCTCTTAACATTAGTTTTCTTTAGATGTGTCCTTCTGAAGAACCAACTTTGTCATCTATGCCTTAGGATGGGTCCTTCCTAGGCATCATCATCATCTCAAGGGACCCCTTTCGACTGTTAGGGATCAAATCCTCTCGACATCAACATTATTCAGGATGTGTTCTTCCTGAATTTGACAATTTTGGACATGTCATCTGGCCATCAACGCTTTGACACTCTGACATCTCATCATTATCAAACCTGACATCTGTACATCAAAACAATGGATATCCAGATGCACTTGGCAAACACTTGACATTGTCTTTTGGCTTTTTATCATGTTATTAGTTTTTTAGCGAGATCCCAATAATAGGATTTAGAGAAGTAGCGACGTATCATGACAATTGACATGCATGACTACTAGTTTCTCAGTGAGGTCCTGATTCTGGGATTTAGAAAAACAACGACGTATCATGATAAGGGCTCTATATTTATATTTTGGCGATCATGTTGCTAGTTTCTCAAGGATGTCCTAGAAATAAGATTTAGAGAAGCAACGACGTTTCATGATTTGTCCTTGTCTTTTCTGCCAGTGGGTGATTATGACAAAAATACTGGGGCAATCACGCTCTTAGTATGAGTCATGATCATCCTTGTTTGCAACTACTTATCTTATGTGATGGTACAACCTTTCACACCTTGATCTATGTCATATCATGGTGTTTGTTGGCCATTACAATAGTCTGCCCAATGATGATTAAGAGCAATAAATACTAATGTCCTATAGTAAAGCTTTGAAGGATTTGGTCTAGGAATTAACATGCATTTTCATCGATCTGGTCATCTTCTCTTCTTCAGTTGGGTCATTTTCTCTTGTCAGTCTGGTCATCTCCTCTTGTCCATCTCACGATGATATCCTGTGACATCCAAAAACATAAGTGCTTACATGATCATATAAACATTGCATTAGGTCCATACATACATCATCCATAGCATTAAATCATATACATAATCACAAACAAGTGCATTAACATAATCATCAACATTGCACCCATTTCATAAATACATTATGGATATTTTTATCATCATCTCATATAATTAAGCACTACATCACCATGGCATCAAAATCATAAATAAGCATCATAGGACATACATGATACATCATAAATCACATATATCATAATGCAAGGAACATCACATAATACACATGTAGGCCGCATCAAAATTGCATCATCATATCATATCATCTCAAAAATGTGCAATGTCACAGGATAAAGTCGGGAGAGATCCCAAAAATGGAGCTCGCAGGCTCAATAATATATACATAGTGTGTCATAATAACAAAAATGCCCCTAGGGTAGACTCTCATCATCCCCTCGTGGTGAAGAATGTGGCGGTTGCAACTCTGAAGCTGGCACTAAAATGATAGGTGGACCTATCGCAACATCTGCCTGTGCCACTAGTGGAACAGAGAATGAAGGCGTCATCTCCATGGTAACGGACACCTGTGATGTCACTACTGCCTGACTCTGAGAAGTAGATGGATCGATCACTGGTGGCTGTCCTTGTACCGACCTCTGCACTGAACCAGTCGACCCATGACTGTGACCCAAATGGTGACTCGGGGTGTGCCGGTGTGAGTGATGTGACCTGTGCACTAACGTGTGCCCTGTCGAGGTAGATCCTCTAACACTAGTGTGACTCCTACTGCCACTAGCACTGCCTGATCTGTGGCCACTACCTGTCCTAGTATGTGACTGTGACAAGGTAGGATCCTGTCGCTCAGGTGGCACTACCTGCTCATATAATGTCCGATACTGTCCCAGTCTCGTGCTCACCCTAGCTAGCTCGCGAGCCATGTCCCCTGCAGGGCCTGTATATAATGCTGCAAACTATGTACACCACTGAGCCAAGTCCTGCTGGCGGATCACGGCCTGATCCCTCTCTACCCGCGCTACCTCTAACTCTGACTGCAAGGCTCTGACCTGGGCCATGCTCTCATCTAATCTCCTCTGTAAGTTTTCCACCCTCTGGTCAATGCTGAATTAGAGGGTATCTCCTCCTCTCCCTCCACCATCTGCCATCTAAGGAGTCTCGCGGCCTCATCCATGGCATTGTCCTCGTCATCATCATCCTCCGCCACATCCTCTACCACGTCCTCCTCCTATCCCCCCACGTCCTCCTCCTCCTCCTGCCTCTCCACCTCCACCTGCTCCTCTCTCTCCCCCTCCTCGCCAACCTCACGGATAGCATCTAATGCTACCCTCGCCACACGTGGGCACACCCTCCAGACCTATCTCTGCCCATCCCACCATCGCCTCTGGCCATCTCCGCCATCATCCCCACCTCTGCCTCCATCTCCACCCCTGCCTCTATCTCTGCCTCCGTCTCCACCTCGGCCTCCATCTCTGCCTCCATCTCTGCCCCTGCCACCTTGCCTGGCCCGCGGCACACGAGGTATAACTGATCATCTGTCCATCGGTGCTGGCCCATCCAGATCCGTCAATGGCACTGGCCTATGTGTCTGCCACCATAAGTCATAATCGGTTGTCGTTCCGGGATCGACTGCTCCTCCCCTCCATCCCCATGCCTGGGCTCCTAGCCCATCAATCTGCTGCTCTACAAAGGCCACTGGAATGGTTGGTCCCCAAGCATACTCTTTGGAAGACAGGGCATACTTGGTTTTCCCAGCAGGTACACCCTACTGCTCTCCAAACTTCCTTAGGACATGTTATGGTAAATACATCTCAATGATCAATGAAGTCTGCACTGTCCTGCCAATCAAATATCTGTATTGCTTGCACAGACTCAAGTGGTCTACCTCATCATCCCACTGTCTGTAGTCTCGATACGACATCCAGATAAAGGACACCATCATGTCAATTTGATGCCGCCACCAACTTATCTCACCCATCCGGGTCTGCTATAAGGCACCGACGTAGTAATAAGCATAGGGCATATCGTCAGCCAACTATGGTCTGTCAATCGGTGGACAAAATATGGATATGTGCTCCTAGGCCCATATCATCATCAACGTAGTCCCACATGAGATACTCTCTCCTCTCCTATAGGCAATATCATGCAGCTGATGGTAGAGTGTCCCCAGTAAGCAAGGACCCCAAGCATAAATGGTCCTATCTCGTCTCATGCCAACTAGGATGTCTCCCCAGCTAATAGGAAATCTGTGTCCTTGACGATCGAGAATCAAGATCCCCCCAATCAAAGTCACAAGGAATACATCAAAGCTACTATAGTGATTCGCCATGAACTCCCATCTGATCTCATAACCCTAGATGCCCAGTCCTACACCCTGATCTCGGTAGTACGCTCGAAAGGTCTGCTCGCCATGACGAGGGTCGTAGACGATCCGCTCCCCTTAGATTGGCACTCGCAAAATCTGGTAGATGTCCTCCAGAGTAATGGTAGCCTCACCTGTCGGCAAGTGGAATGCGAAAGTCTCTGAATGCCAACGCTCACATAGCGCAGTCAGTAATCCCCTGTTTGCCCGAATGGCAGGCATGTAGGCAACGTAGAACAACCCTAGTCACATCAATCAGCGCTGCTCCCATGGGCTCAACTAGTCAGCAAACTGAAATGTGGTCAGTCTACTCTCTCGCATGTAGATAGGGGCAAGTTGCCTCTGCAAAAAGGCGAACAATATATCAATACTTTCTAGATAATTATCAACATCATCAAAAGCATTAACGGTTTCACAAGTATCACAATTGGTCTCAGTAAAAGGAAAAAAATCAAATGCATCGCGTTATAGCAGTTGCGTCGCAAATATTCGAATGCGTCTCTAAAATCCTCAAATGCATCACAACATGACAGTTGCATCGCATTATGGCAATTGCATCACGAATTTTGGCAATTATGACACAGGATGGCGAATGCGTCGCTAAAATGTGCAATTGCGGCACAAAATGACAATTGCGGCATTTCAACACTCATATGGAATTCGGTTAGGCGAATGCATCACATTTTTATCAAATGCGTCGCAACGCCTTGCCCACCCTACGATTAACTAGTCATTCGCATCGTGACACATCATATGCGTCGAACGCACAGACGATTGCGGCTTACGCGAACGCAGTTGTTGTTTCCCCTAGAAACCTAAAATTGGCACGCAAAACAAAAAAATTACAAAGCAGAACAAGGGTACATACCACTGGCTCTGAGCCCTCTGGCCATCTTAATGTCCGTACAATCTCGCCGCGATGCTCTGTCACTGGAATCACCATCCTCGCTGCGCTCCTTTTCGCTCTGGGCTCTTGAAGTTTGCAAAGTAAATAGTAGAAATGAATTGACTTTTACCCCTTTGTCAACCTATTTATAAAGTCAAAATGACATTTCTCAAACAAGGTTATTACTGGAGGCTCATTTGACCAACTTTGACTTCCTCGTTAGCTGCTTTAAACATTTCAGAATTCAAAACCGACTGCACCATTATTTTTCTGGTCATCGAATTGATTTATTGGGACCCTTTAGAAATTTTTCTGTTGCCGACCCAAAATTTGAATTTTTTTTCGAGGGGGCAATGATACTCCATACCTTTACTGGGGCATGGCTTTGACTTGTTTTCTTTGTCACAACGCGACAAGCAACATTATGACAAAGGGGGGCAAAATGTAGACACCTAAAAAATGACCTAGGCCTGCAAGCTTCATTTTTACCACTTTCGTCCTAGCATAATTGTGACATTTAATTATGTCCTTGGTCCACATTCGACTATTGATTAAATAATTCATAATTATTTAATTAATTAATGTCCTTTTATTCTTCATGATTATTAAATAAATAAATTTCATTTATTTATTAAATACCTCATTAATTGTCTAAGTCTCCCCTTAATTAAATAAATTCCTTAATTTATTTAATTGCCTTCTAGTCTCTTTATTCCTTCGTGATTATTAAATAAATAAGTTTCTATTATTTATTTAATATGTCACTAATTATCATAATTAAATGAATGAATGAATTTATTTAATTATCAATCTTATTTGCTAAATCAAATAATTAAATTTAATTATTTAATCGCCAAATTGGATATTCTTCTCATTTTAAATAAATTAAAATATTTAAAATGTCATCTCTTCTTAACTACAAGCTCATTTTGGTAAATAATTCAAAAATTGATTATTTGCTATTTCTCAAAGTTCACATTTGGAATTAATTTAATTCCAAATCGGTAACTTTCCGTCGAGAGTCGAGTAATCGGGCAGGTTCTCGACCCTTCCAAAATTGATCTTCAATCCGGTCTTTATCTTATTCATTTTTGAAAATCTTTATTTTCGAAAATGTTTCTTCATTTATTCTCCACTGTCGATCCAATTATCTGAGATATTATCTTGACCGTTCAATCAATGAATTTTCCCTAACCCTAATTAGGGATTCTCAAATTTAATCTGGACCTCTCATTCTAGGTCTTTCTTGGAATTCGATCTTCCCCGTCCATTCAAAATGACATTTTCTATAAAATGCCATTTTCCTTTCACTTTTCGATTAGACACACATACACACAAGTAGACATGTTATAGGCGCATTACATACTTACTCATTTGCACACTTGGGCTTCTCATTACAATTATTGTCTTTATTTGATCAAATCTTAGCATGTTTAGGTATTGTCAATCATAGTCATTTACGCATAGGCATTTGGACATTTATGCAAATCCTTCAAAGCTTGGTGTAGGATATAGGCATATATTTGCAGATTGCTTGCATGACGAATCTGAGGGAAAAATATCATCCAACAAGCAAGGAGGTGTTACAAAGGTGAGTCATGGAGGCTTGAAAAATTATCAGGTATACTTGTTTCATTTACGTTTTCTTCCTTTGTTCTTTGTAATTACTTTGGGTTTTGTCTTTTATATTGATTTGATAACTTGAATCCAAACCTAAGAGAAATCCTCAGTTACACCACTAAAGATAAGAAGGTGAAGTTTGCTTGTACAAAGTTGAGAGGACATGCATCCCTTTGGTGGGAACATTTGCAGACAGATAGGCAAAGAAAGAGAAAAGAGAAGATCAAATCATGGGATCAGATGGTGAATAAGTTGAAGAAAAAGTTTATTCCTGCAAACTATCAAATTAGTTTATTTTGAAAGTTGCAAAATATGAAGTAAAAATATTCAAGTGTGATAGAGTATATGTTGATGATGTTTTCTGCACAACAACAACTCAGACAGAATATAATATCCTATCTCACTTGAAAGGTAAATCTCTATCAGCAAGCCTCAAGAGATAACCCCAAGGTCTCTAATGTCAGGTCTTGAAAATGCATAAACAACTCAGTGATAAAATGTGAAAATGCTGGTAATCACAATGGAACCTTACTACATGCAAAATACGGATCTCAATTTATCAGATGTAACAATATGGTGATACTTCAATCCTAGATTTAACCCAATAATCAAAGAAATAGCGAAAGATAAGGGTTTCAAAGAGATTTCTAAACTTAATATTAAACCTAGGATTAACAATGAAAATGACCAACACTCGAAATGGACCAATCCTGCAAAACTGATCTCTACTTGACCCAGATAAATCTGCAATCTTATAGAAATAGTGCAATCTTCTAAGGTGTTAGGATTTGAAATCATGAAAATTCATTCAAACAACCCTATTACGATTGAAATGAACAGATCCTCACAACTGAACTAAGCACAACGAATATGAAGTCCAGGCTAACTTTGCAAAGCAACTAACAATCAGTTGGTTGCAAAAATATGGACTAAGGGACTGTTGCAACACCTCAAGTATCAAATCACAAAAATTATTGAATCAAATATAATCTAAATATTAACCTCCTCAAATAAATTTTAAAGATAGAATAACAAGAACCATGCAAAACAAGAGGATACAAGTATGGCACCAAATCACAATGTCATTTTTTGCATTCAAATTGTCCACTGTAGCAACAATTCCAGCTTTCTATTACAATATTTGCTTGAGAATACCTACTCGCTATCTTTCCCTACTTAATTTGCTTATAAATATTTTGCTCTATTCTACTTCTATCTACTAACCCTTACAAATGAGGCAGAATGTCCAATATATAGAATCCCCTCAAAAAACCGTCGGCCCAACAAGAGTTTCACAGTATTAAATAGGCACCGCCAGTCGGCCATGAGAAAGTCAAATGAAACGAAGGAAAGCATTAAATGCGTGAACCACACCTAGGCCAGCCTGAGATTCCCAATGTAGCCGAACCAATGCAGGGCATGATAATGGGGAAGCACAAATATCGATGCAGTTGGGCATTAACTACCCCCTTGTCTTTATTCCGATCCAACCTTTCATGGACTTTCAAGAGCGCCCCATCTAAGTCAGCCACAGGTGGTAAAGGCAAAGCCCTAAGTCATCTTTCAATTGATGCAATATCCTCCCTTGATTGCTTTACCAACCTATCCCAATCCATCTTATGTGTTAGGTATTTATCAATGACAACAATGTATGTGGCCGCATCATCTAACTGATGCCCAGAAATGAAATAATCATTAATTGGGGCATAAACATCATGCCACCACTCCCTCAACTATTCCAAACTCAGATACTTGGGAGCAATCTTCCTTCTCCCCATCATAATTTCAAAAAAGGCAATGGATCCATTATAAACATCAGCTAGGGTATCATCAATCTGCCTCCTCTGTTTGTAAATCTTTTTCAAAACCTTCTGCCTAATATGCAATGCCTCATACCACTCCCATGGTTCGACAGCTCTTGAGGAAGGAAGAATTCCATCACTTACCAACGTATACCAGGTGTACTCCATGATAGTTCTAGTTTTCTGCAGCAAAAGATCCGTATATTCTCTATCCTGTGCCAACACCGCCTTCAACCAATCAGTTGCCATGATCGCATCCTTTCCAATTGACAAAATCTCCTTGATAGCCTCATTACCTTTGGTTTGCACCCCTTGCAACCAATTTTCAGAGGAAAGAGTGGAAGCCTTCATCTTTTCAAGCTTGGTAATGGTCTCCTGAGGTAAAGGCCTTGCAACAGAAATCGAGGAATTAATAGATTGCAGGGGCTTCATCAAATCCTCCAAGCATTTCCTGAGATTCTCATTTTCTTTCTTTATCTCCTGCTTGGTCTTTATTTCCTTCCTCAACCTACCCAAGATGACTGCACTAGAACCTTGGTAATCCTCAATATCCCACTCAATGGATGTAGGCCCAAGATTGAAAGTTTGAACATTATAATCTTTTCTAGCCACATCATCTCTATTTTTATCTGGAGCAGGGGTTGCAATGTGAACAACCCTGTTATGAGCTTCATCTCTTTCAATCCTCGAGATCACCCTAGCCTTCTTCTTACCTTTGTCTTTTCCAATCTTGGCTAGTAGTGCATCCCAATTCGGTGGACTATCTTCCAGAACAACTTATTTTCTCCTTATCTCCTTGTCCAACCAACCAGGGATAGTGGATTCCAATTGCACCTCAGCCTATTTTTCCTCTTCTTGTTGACCTTTAGGTGCTTCCTCACTCAAATTCTATTTATCAGTAGTCTCATTTGTCTTGCTTTCCTTCTCCTTAGCATGCTCTTCCTCTTGTTCAGGTGATGGATCCTTCACTATTTCCTCTTCTCTTGGAGGGACTTCTTCAGTTCTAACAGGGGAATCTGCATATGCAACCAAAGGGGATTGCATTATATTTCCAACTTCTGCCTCTGCCCTATGAAGATCACCTTCATGAAACTCCTCTCCTTCAGTATCTGGATGATCTTCAACATCCTCTGACTCACCTGGTTTTCTTTGAGCTTCATGAGGGGAAGGCACATCATCATGATGCTCATCATGAGAAACCACCGGAGGGAGATCTACCTTAGGTACACTGTCCCTGGGAGAAGGAGTCCTAGACCTCCTTGTATACTCCTTGGCCTTCTCTCCGGAACTTTCAACATTTACCACTAATGGGGTAACTTCTTCCTCCCCTACCTTGGAGCTTGCCTTCTCTAACAATTTTATGATTCTTCTCCTCTTGGGCACCGACACATCAACCTCAGGACCCTGATTTTCAGTCTATTTTTGCTCAGACCTCTTAGTCCTTGTCCTCTGCTTAGCCTTTGGCTTTCTCTGTTTTTCTGCTTCTTGGGCCTCTGTTTCTTGAACACTTTTTATCTTGATTTTGAAAGGAGAATCCAACTTACCCTTGCCCTTAGGATCCCGCTCAGTAGATTCTTCAGAGGTGGAGTGGGGATCCAAATCTCCCATTAGCACATAGGTGCACTGTACACCATTATTTTCCAGCTCCCATAGCTTATGCTTTAGCCACATCCTATTGAATTTGATAACTGGATCCACTAGTTGTTTTAATTCTGTCTTTTCCTCCTCTAACCAATCCACATCACCAATTGGTCTGTCTTTTATGGCCTCATAAGCATGATCCTGGATCAAGTTTCCATTGTCTTCCAATTGATCAAGAACTGCCTTTACATTATACAATCGAACTGACTCAACTAGAAGCCAAGATAATTTCTTCTTTCTGACCTCAAATTCATCATTGCAGTTGGCCCAGTAGTCCTCCAAATTCACCATATGGCTATACTCTTTGCTGGCCTTCTTTTGGGCTTCTCCTGTAATATCAAATCTAGACCTCTTGGAGTGGAAAGACAAGCCAAGAGTACTCATTTCTTCTTTTGAATCTTGGGTAGAACTAATGGAAGGACAAGCCTCTCCAGTACCAATCCTCAAGGGGAACACTCCACCAAATCTAGTTTTATGCTTGTCTCTCTTGACAATGACATCAAAGTCACAGATTTTCCTAGTGACCTCCAACAGTAGAATGTAATCGGTAGGGTATCTTGGAAGTCGGTATGGAGCTCTTTGGCAACCATCAATCCAAATGTAGGAGAAAGTTGGGAACTGAATAAACCATGCCCCATATTTCTTGATGAGTTCCTTAGCCTGGTCTAAAATCCTGACATGTTCTGCACCTTGAAGCAATCTAGTGATGTGCATGGTGAATGCATCATTCACCCTCCTATAGCTCGAGCTTCCTAGATGCAATTGAGGGAAAACATCGTAGATGATATCCTATCCAAAGGTGCACCTTGTACTCAATCCTTTATAGGGGTGGAATCTTGCAAGTGCATAGACCAAATATGAAGTCATTGTGAAGGTCTTTGTTTGCAACACATTGGAAAATTGCTCATGAATTACTTGGCTAATGACCCCTGCCCAATGGTAGTTAATCTTCTCTTGCTCCATCCTTACAATCACATGGCACATCCAATTCTCAAACATTCCAACATTCTTCAATCCAACCACCCTGCTGAGAAGGGTGATGGCATCATAATATTCCTTCTTGAACTTAATCCTGAAAAGCTGTTTGGGCAGTTTGGAATAATGAGACTTGGGCTTCTCCAGCCAAGAATTGATAAATTGTTGTGACTTCACAGTCTGCTCATCATAGAACTCCTGAGCCACCTCAATGTTGAATCCCACCACATGAGACCTGTCTGACATATCAAATGTTTGGGCAATGGAGACAGGGTTGAGATTTTCCACAACTCTCCCTTGAGGAACAATAATTCTCTATGTGCCTTGATCATAGTGCCTAGCACACTCAAGGACCAGCTCATAACACTGCACCGTAGAAGGGAAACCAACAACATGTGACAGGCCTGATTCCATCATCCTTCTAGCCACCAAAGGAGAATCCTCTACTGCCATTCTTACTTTAAATTCTTCATAATCCCAGAGGCCAACATTTGTATCAGTCACTTCTGACTAGACATAAGTGATTTTACTCTTAGGGATCTTACTCTTAATATCAATTTTAATCCTCTCTGCATCAAACATTGAAGATCTAGCTACTGCCTTGCTAGATTCGGCTTGCACTCAACATGAAAATCACAGTAAAAACCACATGAATGAAACATTAATCCATCAAAACATCGTTAGAATAAACCTCATGTAATCAAGGTGTTATTACAATTCATATAAAATGATCCTACTAAACTTTGGGTTTCAAAACCATCCAGGGAATTTGAGCCAGGGAGGAATTTTGGCAAATTCTGGGCCAGACGGATTCTAGCAGAATAATCAATAAAACACTTAAAATCAATTAAATATGATCATTTTCCATCAATAAACCACATAGGAGATCATAAGATAGCATGAATAAACCATAAAATGTATCATAAATCATCAATAAATCATGCCATTCCACATTTCCTTACATTCCATCAAATTTCGAGAAAATCCGCTAGAGACGGATTTCCGCAAGGGCATAGACACTTTGTAAATCTAGAAAAAATAGGGAACCAAGGACTTTAGGAAAATCTAGAGTCAACAAAAATCTATGGATAAGGTAGAATTTCGAAAGCAATGTAGATTCCGGGAACTCAAAGGAAATTGGGAAAACGACGGAGATCAGGAAAATCCAGGGTTGACGGAAATCTGCGGAATCATCTCAACTCACCAAAAGTCTGTCATCTTGCTGAGAAGTCTTGGCGACCGCCAGGAGGTCACACCAAAGGTGGATGTCATCAGATGAGGTTTCGCTAAAATTAGGTGGTTTCGGTGTAACGTCTTGCTGAGGAGGGGGAGTCTCATCGAAGCAAATGGATGTCTCGGTGATAGGTTCTGAATTCGGCCAGAGGTCTTGTTGGCTATGTAATGAAGGGAGCTCGACGAGAGTGGAATGTGCTCGGTGAAAGGTCTCACCAAAGGATGGAAGTCTCAGTGATGGAAAAGAATATCGGTATGACTAATGGAGCCTGCTATGACCTCTTGCTGATGAATGTTTGTCTTGTCGATGGTGTATATGATAGCGATAATTTTATTGCACCTCACCAAATTTGGGGAAAATCTGCCAGAGATGGATTATCCCGAAGGAATGAGAAATCCCGGACAGAGGCCAAAAGCTGGATTGCGACATGAAATCACGATTTCACACACATCACTTTGATCAAGGATTTCAGAAATTTAAGCCTGGGGCAAGCTTAAAATGGGCTTTCTATAGATTCTCTCAACATTCTAAGCCAATTCGAGAGCTCACTAAAGATGAATGGTGATGCCCTAGGTTTAAACCCTATACATCTGCCATTAACACATAGGAAAACCTATGACTCAGGTAATTCAAATGCCGAGACCATACTAGGGGAAAAAAACATGATTCTTAGGTAAGTTCACCAAAATGCAAACAGACCAACAAACTCAGAAATTACTTGGGAGATCATAAATTAATCAATGCTACGCAACCCTAGTCATGAATCGATCAAATATTCAGGAATTCAAGCCCCAAAAGCTCATATAACATCAAACACTTTCATGATCATCAATTCAAAGCAAAGCAATCAAACACATACCATTATAAAGCAAAAATTGATCCCAAAAATAGCGAGTGCGAACCAGATGGCGTCCACAAAGAATAGGGGCCAAAATACACAAGAAATTGCCACTAAATTGATCAATTCAAGCCCAAATGCCCCAAATCGTATCAAAAGCTCAAAGAAAAAACTCTAAGGATGCAGTCATCAACTCAAACAATAGAAAATAATAAGCATGATGACATAAAAGATCCCAAAGATCAAGTTAAATACATCCTTCAAAGCACACACAAAGACATAAATGCGCCCGACAAGACAATCAGAAAACCCAAGAATCTGACAACAGAGCAGAATCCAGACAAATCCGCCCATGCAAAAATCCATGAATACCAAAAATCTCTAAACAACAGGGTCCAACCAGAGACCAAGCAAGATCTGGGAAAATCTGACTAGGGTAGAAAATTCTGAACCCGAGTAAAAACCCAAAATTTATCCAGAACCAAAGATCTTCAATGAATAACTTAGGGGAGACACTTAGGAAATCAAAACAAACATTTTAGCACATGCCAAAGTAAGATAAAACCTCAAAATGAAAGGGCCAAGACACCAAAACCAAAGTGAAAGGGGGTCCTTTCCTTCAAGCCAGGTGTGTGTGTGAAAACTGCACAACAGTATACTGAGGAGTTCTATAAGTTAAATATTAGATCTAGAAATTCAGAGGATGAGATTGAGCAAGTAGCTTGGTATGTGAATGGTTTGAGGTCATCTATACAAGATGAGATCAGTTTGATTAAGTTGCAGAGTGTGGAAGAGGCATATCAGTGTGCCCTAAAGGCAGAAGAGAAGTTGAATAAAAGACATGAATAGAGACAAAGAGGAAGAGGTGGTATATTTCAGAGAGGAAGAAATTTTACTGGAGGAGGAAGAGGCTCTTTTGCAGATCAAAATAAGGATAGGGAGGTCAGTAAGAATGATAATTTATATCATAGAGGTGATGGAAACTCTTACAAAAGAGGAGGATATGGTGGTTACTGAAATGAAGGTTATAAAAAGGATGATAAGGAGAAAAGAGTATTTAGGGGAACTTGCTTTAAGTGTGGTGGAGAAGGACATATAGCAGTTGAATGTAATCAAGGAGAGACAAGTAGAAAGCCAAAGAACAATAGAAGAGCTACCTTTGCTGAGGAAGATCATGCTAGATCATCTAATAAACCAAAAGATGGAGAAGTGTTGGTGAATAGAAGGGTATTGTTACAAAGTGAAGTAGAAAATGAACCATTGCAGAGAAAGAATTTGTTTCGGACTAGATGCAAGGTAGCTGGTAAATGTTGCAAAGTTATTATTGATAGTGGAAGTACTGAAAACCTAGTTTCTGAAGAGATGGTGACTAAATTGGTGTTGGAAAGGTTGAAACACCCGAAGCCCTATTAGATAGCTTGGATTCAAGATGAGCATAAGATACTGGTAAGTGAACAATGTTTGGTGAAATTGAAGATAGGAAATTATCATGATGAAGTTTTGTGTGATATTATGCCTATGGATGTATGCCATGTTTTGTTGGGAAGGCCTTGGTAGTATGATCGAAAGGCTATTCATGATGGAAAGAAGAATATATATACTATTGTTGCTAATGGGATGAAGCATATTTTGTTGCCGTTGGAAGATGTCCCTATAGTTGAGGTTTGTACAAGTACTAGAGTTTGCTTGCTTGATGGAAGGATATTCTTGGATGGGTTGAGACATGAGAACATATGCTATGCATTGGTACCTAAGAAGATTGAAGATTTGAAGCATGTAGAAGAACAACCAGAAGAGATAAAGGAATTGCTAACAAAGTATGAGGAGATCATTTCAGATAATGTACCTGATGGATTACCACCTGTGAGGAGTATTAGTCATTGCATGGTTCTAATTCCTGGAGCTAGTTTTCCTAACAAAGCAACACATCGGATGTCACCGAAAGAGAATGAATAGTTGAATAGACAAGTGCAAGAATTGTTGAGGAAGGGTTTGATCAGAGAAAGCTTAAGTCCATGTGCAGTACCTGCTATGTTAGCACCTAAGAAGGATGGAGAATGGAGAATGTGTATAGATTCCAGGGCCATAAACAAGATCACAGTGAAGTATGTGCCCCGAATGGATGACATAATGGATTATTTGAGGGAAGCTAAATACTGTACAAAGATAGATTTTGAGAGTGGATATCATCAAATCAAAATCAGAGAAGGAGATGAGTGGAAGACAATGTTCAAGATAAATGAAGGATTGTATGAGTGGTTGGTGATGCCTTTTGGATTGAAAAATGCACCGAGTACTTTCATGAGGTTGATGGATGAGGTATTGAAGAAATTATTGGGTATGTTTGTGATTTTTTACTTGGATGACATCTTGATTTTTCAGTAAGAGTAGAGAAGAAAATTTGTTGCATATTAGAAAATTTTTGTAGAGGTTAAGAGAAGAGCAGTTGCTGATAAACATTAAGAAGTGTAGTTTCATGAAGGAGGAGTTGGTATATTTGGGATTTGTGATCTCTATGGATGGATTGAAGATGGATCCTGAGAAGGTGAAAGAATTGTTGAGTGGCCTACACCAGATAGCATTGGAGAGGTAAGATCATTTGATGGATTGGCTAGTTTCTATCGAAAGTTCATTAGGAATTTTTATTCTATTTGCAATCCTATGATAGAAACAATGAGAGGAGATAAGAAGGATTTTAGATGGACGTCTGGAGTAGACCAAATTTTTTAGTTGTTGAAGCAGAAGGTGACTGAGCAGCCTGTGTTGGCTTTACTAGATTTCAACAAGGTATTTCAAGTAGACTGTGATGCAAGTGGAAGTGCAATTATAGAAGTATTGAGTCAAGAAGGGAGACTAGTAGCTTACTTCAGTGAGAAATTGAATGATGCTAGGAGAAGATATTCAGTGTATGATCAATATTTTTATGCCATAGTTCAAGCCTTGAAGAAGTGGAGACATTATTTATTGCCTAAGGAATTTGTGTTGTATAAGGATCATCAAGCATTGCAATATTTGAACAATCAAGGTAAGTTGAATCAGAGACACATGAGATGGGTGGAGTTCATGCAGAGTTATACTTTTATTTTGAAGCATATGAGTGGAAAGTAAAATAGATTTGTCGATGCTTTGAGTAGGAGAAGGAATTTACTGACAAAGATGAGAGTGGGAGTATTAGGCTTTGATTAAATGAAGAACTTGTATGAGGAAGACCGAGATTTTGCAGAACCTTGGAGAGCTTGTAAAGAACCTATTTTAGAGGATAGAAGTTAGTGGTTAGATTATTTCATTCAAGAGGATATGTTGTTCAGAGGAAATCAGTTGTGTATACCCTAGAGTTCAATGAGGGATAACTTGGTGAAGGAGAAGCATAGTGGAGGAATGTCAAGACACTTTGGAATTGATAAGACAGTAGCATTGGTAAGTGAGAATTACTTTTGACTGCAAATTCATAAGGATGTTAGGAAATTTGTGTAGAGTTGCAGAGTTTGTGAAGTTGCACTTGCTTTTCTGATAGGTGTCTGCACTTGATTTTGCAGAAAATAGGATATAAAGTGTCTCCAAGCTTGAATTAGGTTTGTGTAGACTTGATTGACTTTGATGACTTATTGACCACTTTTCAACACCTATTTCTTTGAAAAATCTACCTACAAAGTTTGCAAACACACATGCAAAGGGGGAAAAATGGTTAAGGGTTAGAGTATAGGGGTTTTCCTTGGTCAAACCCCACTTTGGTAATAAAACCCTATGAAATGAAATGAATTGGAAAGGGAATGAAAAATAAACAACATGCAATGTCATAAACTTACCAAACCCTTGATGTATAAATATGAAGATATGCAATGAAGTGCTCCAATGGATGACTTGATTATGCTTAGAGTGCTTGAATACTTGAGAATGATTAAGTTGATTGCTTGAGTGAATGCTTGAATGAATAGGTATAAAAATGAGAGGAAAAACTCTTATTTATACACAATTTTACTAAAATTTCCTAAAAATAACACATCATAGGCTGACCTCAAGGGTTAGGGGACAAAATCCTGCCAAAAAATTGAAATAATTTTGAGTTTTGTGCCAAAAAGGACTAAGTTTCCCCTATTGGTGACTTAGTCCCACTTAAGAAAATTAAGTGGGTATCGGGAATTACAAGGAATTAAATGTTTTCCAACGGGAATATCCTCAAAAACACACTTAAAAATGACCAAAAAGTGCATTAAGGGGTCATCTAAACATGAGAAAGGGTCAAATTAGTGATGAAAAGTCTAGAAAAGCATGAAAGTGGGTTACAATACTTTACAACACTTTGAAATAAGACTTGGTGAGTGATAAAAAGGAGTTATTTAGGTGGCTTATAATGAAAGGGTCCTGGAAAAGTGTGAAAGTGGGTTACAGTACTTCACAACACCTTTACAAGATATCCTAGAAGTCTTAATGATTCACAAGGGTCCAAGACCTAATGTGAATGTGTTGACCACATTACAACATTAAATCTAGGAAAAATCAAGCCAAAGTCCATAAGAGAGACTCAAGTGAGCATAAAAATGTCAACTATACATTTTTTGGTGACACAAGGATAAACATTGTATTGCTTGTCGTAGGTTCAAGGAAGCATTCCACGAAGTAACATGTGATGAGCGATAGACAACGAGCGAAAAAATTAAGTAATGCTAAAACACACATGAGAAAAAGTTGTTTATTAAAAAGGGACCTACTAGGCTTGATGGTGACCAAGGTGTTGGGGCTGGTTGAACAACGATAGTAAAGACCATAGGAAGGCACTTAAGTGACTGGTAACCTAATGTAGCCAGTTAATGCAAGAACATAAAATAAAGGATAACCAAAGGTGGCAAGCTATACAAAACTCTTAAACCCTAGAACCTAGTGGCAATAGGGTACAAGCAACTAGAAATGTGACCACAAAACTAATGGAACCATGAAAATTTTAGGGTTCCACCACTTCTCCACCTCCCAATTTAATTTGAGCCTTCTTCGCTTCTCTGGCTCTGAATATTACAACTGCTTCCTCCTAATCCATTTCCTCATCTTCCTCAACATCAGTATCATCATGCTCTTTGTTCGAGAGATCATCAAATCTGTCATCCATATCCAGCTCCTAGAACTTGGCATCAAGACATTTGGTCTCTTGACGATAAACCCAGAAGTGAGCAATCTTCTCCTCACTCCACCGGTGGTTCTTGGCCAATTAATTATAGAGGGTGGCTCCAATTTTTCACTTGTCACTGGTCTTGGCCTAAGGATAATAAAAATATAGCCATGGTGGCCTTCCCGACTCCGCGGGAATATAGGCCAAATCTACAAAGATAGTATGGTTCCCCATTAGCGGACTCTGTTGAGTTTCTCAATAGGGTCAAGAGCTACGGGTCACTTTAATGTTGAGAGATGCTAAGTCATCCTTCAGATTATATTCCCATTTGTCACAAATCAACACTAGCCCCAGATGAGCAAGCTTCACAGTTAGCGAACATTTCATTTGCTTTTTCTCGATTATTACAGTACCAAAGCTTAAGGGGCATTTGAAAAATCCTTTTTGATGCTTTCCCCCACAAAATTTTTTGTCTATAATTGCTAGTTTCTTGAACACCTTAAGGGCCAACACCCTATTTTTCACATAGACCGGAAGTCAGAGCGGTTCCTCAGTAAAACCATGCATCTTGACAAATGAAAAATCCTCTTTGAGGAACCAATCACAAGGAGGAACAAAATATTGCATCCATATCAATTGCTGAATGGAGAAATGATAATAGCCAACCTCACCCTCATTAAAATCTTGCAATATTGGAGTTAGGAAAAACTCAAAAAATGCATAATAATCATGGGTCACAGAAAGGAGATGGGTCCACACAGAAATCAACTTCCTTAACCCACTTTCATCAAAGATACACAAACCCAAATGTTTTTTAAAGAGATCATAGTTTTGGTGTAAGAACATGTGAGCAAGAAAAGAAGAAAACCTGAATCTATACTACGTGTGATACTCCTTGAATTGGTCCAACATCTCCCGAACAATGGCCTCTGCGAAGTCATACCAGAACATGGTGTGTTGTTTTCTTAACTGAAAACCCAAACCCATTTGAAACCCTTGCACCTCTTTGTCATTGTCTAGGCCACAAATGAATGCCAACATAGAGAAGACATCTTGCATGTCTGAGTTGAAACCGCTGTTCCCAACTAGAAATTGCAATGGGCGCTTATCACTCTTGGGCCTTTTTGTTTCATAATTGTAAAAAATCAGAGCATGGGTTTTGGTCTTCTAGAAATTATCCAAATTATTCCTGGAGAATGTCTCAGGTGCTTCTCCAATATGCCTTTTAGGGATACATAGCATATCCCGAATGGCGTCGATGCTAAACACTACTCTCAAGTTCCAGCCTGCTATGATGCCTATATCTGAATTGAAATTTTGAGCACATTCATGAACCAACTCTAGGCAGTGATCCACTAAGGGAACCATATACTATGGAAGATCATAGAACCACAACTTGTACACCAAAGAATCTTGGTCATTAGCCTTTTTCATTCTTTTGCAGGCTACCTCCATAAGATTCTTAGGGTTGGTTTTGAGCTCAGGATCATAAATATTATCCCATTCTTCTGCTATCTGGAACTTGTTTCTGTGGGTAGTCTTTTGTATGACTTGCATGTGAGGCCATTTTGGATTTTTCGACATCCTAGGTGAGGCATAAGAGATGTCACTGAAAACATGGGCCATTGGCATCATCAAGATGACATCTGATAAGCTTATGACTACCTCTCCTTGTGCTGCCATCTCAAGATTCTGTGCCATTTTAAGATTCTATGGAAACCTTTGCAAACACTTAATTTCTCTCCGCAACTCACACTTGAATTTTTCTCAGCGAACTATGCACTCAAAATTATTCGCACTGTTATTCTTTTGCATGCAACATAACCCCTTTCTTAAATTGGAGTTGGACACAACGACTGTTTTTAGCAATAAATTTGGTATGTACTGCCAACTCTTTCGTTCATGCAAAATGAATTCCTACTTTTTTGAAAAGATAATAATTCATTATGACGATTAGCCATCATGTCCTATGATTCCATCTCTTGGGAATTTGAGTCAAGAATTGAAGGCATACAATTTTTTTTTCATGCTTTTTCATTTAATAACTTTAGAAGAATGATTAAGGAAAAGGGTGTAATGAATACACAAAAAGATTTTGAGTTGATCTTTGCAGACTGAAATGCGTCCATAGCTTGATGCTTGGCACTTGGCTGTGTGGACTACCACTTGCACTTGCTGCAAGTTTTAGTTGATAAAACAATCTTAATTCGCACACAACAAACACAACCTAGTGGGATTTTCAAGTTTTCACCTCGATCAACATTATGCTTATCACACACATTGTACCCCATCTACCTCTATAAATAGACCTAAGGATAACCACAAAATTCATACTTGGTAATTGGGATTATTGATAGAGGCAATGGATACTCCCATTAGGTTAACTAGCGATAGGTCTCATGTAGATTTCCTAGGAGAGGTTTCCAGTAGGTATTTGAAACATATGAAAAAGAATAAGAATCCCTTAGCCATAGTTGCAATAAAATGGGTGTTGTGAAAAGACTGTATAGAATATGAAGACAAATATCAAGTGAATACTTATATTTATTCTCATTTTGTTGCCTCTCTGCTAGACATTTAGGTACCGAAATAGATGATATTGAGGCTTACCATGGAGATTTTTCCTATGCGCTATCTCGAAGGCCTTGCGGAAGTTGTAACGAATGCCGTGTATGGCCTTGGTATTCCAAAAACAAGTGATCTCCGTCATCATATTGAAGAGGATGCACTGGTTCCTTGGGTGCCATTTCTAAGCGGATTTCACATGATGACCATTGGGGAACACCATCAGAGGGTGTCTTGTGCCTGCCACTTCTTGCTAAGGTGCTACAATGTAGAGCTTTTCTATGATGTGGAGTGGTATACAAATTTCAAAAACCTGGTGTATCCTTCTCCACTTGCTATTGCTACTGTCGAAGCTCCTGTTGTTCCTGTTGAACTTGTTGCTCCTACTGATCCTGCTAAATGAATGAAATATTTTCTCCTCTCTTTTACTATATATATCTTGAAAAGCTTCTTAATATATATATTCTCAAAAATCTTTCCCTAAGAGCCATTTTGAATTGTAATATGCCAAAGTAAATATTACCATATAATGAATATTTAGCTCTTTTGTCAAGTTTTTGTTTTTATTGCTTTTGGATTCTTTCATGTTTTAAAGGGCTCCTCTAAATAAAGACTCAACTGAAATGCACAAAAATATTTACATATTTACATATTTACACTGTCAAATGGTTAATAAAGCTAATTAAAAAGTTTGAGGTGAATTCCATTGATAGGAATTCCCAATGCTTCTTTTTCCATATTCTCTAATTCAAATGCATTATGTTGCTTGCATTTAATGATGCAAAAAGGACCCTCCCATAGACTATCAAATTTTCCATGTTGGCTGGGCTTTACAGCTCTCTCATTGAATTTGAGCACCAAATCTCTACATTTAAGACCTTGGTAAGAGGTTTTCTTGTCAAACCACTTCTTAACCACCTGTTAATGGTTACACATGGCCGTTAGTGTATTTTCCCCATTTTCTTATACCTCTAATAGTTTAGCTAACCAGACCTCCATGGCTCCATTTTGTTCTACCTCTAGAGACTTAAGCAATTGTAGTGCGAGAATTTCCATAGAGACAAGCAATAGTGCTTCCTTCCCATATACTAGCTCCTACGACAAAGTCTTTAAGAATTTCTTGGGAGTTATGCAATCCACCTAGAGTGCTACTTTGAGTTTCCTATGCCACTCTCTCTGATGCTTTGAACCTATTCTTTTGATAAGTCAGACTAAATTCTTGTTAGTTGACTTGGCAAGACCATTTCCCTATGGGTAATAATTTCAAGATGTCTTTACGAATATTCCATGCTTAAGTGAAAATTGACATACCTTCAAACCTAGGGAGGATATTGCATTGTTGGAGATGATGGTCTTGGGTGGGCCAAACCTTGTTACTAGCTCTTCTAGAAAGTTTACAATTTCTACCTCAGTCTCATTTTTCAAAGGCATGACCTCGACCCATCTGGTAAAATAATCTGTGGATGTAAGGATCCATTTATGCTCGACATTGGAGGTGGGATTAATCAATGCTTGACATTGGAGGTGGGATTAATCATCCTGATGAAATCAAACCCCCATTGTGCGAAGGGTTCTTCAACCACTATCAAATTCAGAGGCATTGCCAAATTCTTCCTCCTTCCTATGAAGAATTAGCATTCTTTACATAATTTAACTAGAGAGTGTCAGTCATTGAATAATGTAGGCAGAAATATCTTGCATCCATAATTTTAATGGTAGTGGTCTTTATAGAGAAATTTTGACCCATAGGACTGCTATGGAATATGCCTAGAATTTTTTGTTCCTACTCTTGGGTTACACACTGTAGAAGAACACCATCGAAATTCCTTTTGAAGAGAACCCCTTCAATAAGCACATACCCACTGTTCTAAAATCTATAAAACCTCTTCTTCTGAGAAGGGAGGCCCGCTAGATATTTCCCAGTCTGCATGAACCTTGTTCTGTCTACCAACCAGTAACCTTCAAAATAAGATTCATTTAGTAGAACTAGCTTGGATTGTTCCTCCTCAGCTGCCACTTCTTCATCAAATGCCAAATATTCACATAATCTTCTCCCCCACACAGTCTTTGTGGGCCTGACCTCAATGCCATATTCAAGGATCTTGTTTATCTAGTTAGACCTTTTTTCAGTGATTTCTCCCTCGATAATGTACTCAAGTACACTGGAATGTGCTACATATATGACTACCTTACTGCAAGCTATGAGGTGTTGGATTTTTTTTGTTGATGGTCGAAATGGCACAACAATTAAACAAAACATTTCTATTCTGTTTCTCCTGAAAGAGAAAGATAACACATGGATATCTTAGCTCCCAAGGTCTTTGTAGTTGGTTCTCAATTGTGCTGATGTCCCTCAATGGTCAATGTAGCAGTAATGTTCAAGGGGCCTGCTGGTGTGAGCTCCTAGATTGTTCTAAGATCAAACATGAATTTAAACCTACTCTAACCAGGGGTTTTTAAAGAAACATAAAAAGATAGACCTGAGTTTTAAAATAGAAAAGAATGATAATTCACCTATATTAACCAGAATTTTTATCTTTCAAGGATTTCCTAAACTAAAACTATAGAACGAAATTAACTTGTGACTGACACATAGTTTCATTCATTTACAGTGCTGATTTCAATAACAGATTGCAAGTTATCATTTAAACAAAACATTAAAGTAAGACCTCAATCCTTGAAAGATTCTCAAATCAAATGATTAACTCTAGACAAACACCATTCTTAAACACAATCTGAAGTAGATTTTAATCTGGTTGCTTCTATTGTTAGTGAAACAGATAAGCAACACTTACAAAGCTGACACAATCACTAGTGTACAGAAAATCTATGACTCCGAATTATTTCCATTTATATTGAGAAAATTGGAAAGATACATTATTGGTTCCTACTGAATCTAACTGCAAACTAAGAAGACAAAAGAAGCTCCTATTACAAAGAATCAGGATGCAATTCTGTCTCCTCCTACTTCAAAAAATTCCTACTCTATTGCTGCTCTTCACTTCTAACCCTTTTTTAGTTCTAACCCTAACTGTCTAACTGTGTTTTTTCTCTAATTTTCTTCTAACCTTAACAAAGAGGAAAGAATGCCATATATATACAGAGTGTACCAAAAGAATGTGCTGTCCCCCTACATTACAGTTTACAAAATATCTACTTCTAGGAGAGTCGGCTCTCAGATCTTTCTGAAGAGAGTCAAAGCTGCATTCAATGGGAAGCCCTGCTGTCCATGCTGATGAAGGATTTCTGCCCTTAGGAGAAGCCTTTTAGATCTTTTGCAGTTGCTGCATTTACTTTGGCCTTTCATGTCCATCTTTGAACTCCATCAGGGCCGCCTTTAATGCTCTAAAAGCATTTTTCCATTAATACTAATCTGCCTCTCATCAATGGTCACTACAGCTGTCCATGTGAGTCATGGTTGTTTCTTTCCTTCGGCCTCCTTCATGTCCTAGACCTTTCGACCGCCTTCTAGAAGTGTCATCGGGCCTCCCTTTAGGTCTGAACATCATCACCCAAGCCGATCCATCACCCTTTGATATCAGAAGGAATTCATCTAGTTTGCGTTCTGTCGGTCTCCTTCAAGGTGGTAGTCAATCGGTGAATGGCCAATAGGTCATTCCTTTAGCTTCTTCTGATTGGTTAGACATACACCATGTAGGATTATCAGGTGGTCAAAGGTCATTTGAATGGAATCGTATGTCGGTGAGACACTAATTGTGTCTCCCCGATGTGATTTTTCCTCTTAACAGCTATCGACATAGCGGGTGTCAGTCGGTGAGATGTTTTGGTGAGCTATAGAAGTTATATCGATACCACAAAGACTATCAACAAGATAGTCGCCAGTCGGTGAGACTTCATGGTGACCTCTTCTTTTTCTCCTCGAGCTCTTTCTTCTTCTCCGGGCTCGAGCTCTTTTCCTTTTCAGCAAAACTTTGGTGTAGTTGCCCAGACCTCCTGGCGACTTCCTCTTTTCTCCCCTCTCGCTCATTTTTATTGGCCAGACCCCACCGGGTCGGTGAGATGTCATGGCGATGTCACCTTTTCTTTCAGCAAGCTCCATGATGTCGGCCAGACTTTCCATGGTCAGGGAGACCTTATATTGATCTCCTCTTTTCTTGCTGAGCTCCTTCTATATCGGCCAGACCAGCTCCCTTCGTCGAGACCTCACACTGAAGCCACGTTGCTTTATGTCAGCGAGACTAAGTCCCCTCACCAAGACATCTTGGCGAGCCTTCCTTTCTCTAGAGAGCACACCCATGTCGGGGAGACACCATTGTTTCAGGGAGACATTACCCCAAACTTTACATCCTGTTGCTGAGAGATCCCTGAGTTGCCGAGACCTTTCATTGAATTCCCTTTATTCTTGCCGGGCTCACTTTGCTTCGGCAAGACTCCTCACTGTCAGCTAGACGTTGTGCCGAGCCCCCTTAGTCCTTTGGGGAGCTCCTTCCAAGCTCAAATTTCTTTCGGTGAGACATAAAGATCTTGCCAAGACCTTATGGTAATGTAATCCCTTTCTTTCGAGGCCTCTATTTCATGTTGGCGAGACAATCCTACATCGGGGAGACCTTTCCCCGAGCCCTTCATGTCATATCGAAGACTGACCCTTCGGTAAGACTTTTTCATTTTGGCCATACCTCCTGCCAAAGGCAAAATTATCGCCGGGCTCAGACCTCCGGTGGGACCTCCTCTTGTGCTTTGTCGGTGAGACCTGATGCACTTGCCAAGACACCTCTTCACCACAAAAAGTCCCCCACCGAGATGAATACCCTCATCGGTGGTCGACAAGACCACATTCCGAAGGAACAACTCTCACCGAAGTGTCCACTCCATACATGCTAGTTGGTGAGACATGAAGAAGTCGCCGAGACTTTTTCCCGAAGGAAAATCTCCGGCCGATATGTGCATCCCTTTGTCGCTGGTTGGTGAGGCCCAAGGATCTCGCCAAGACCTTTCTACAAAGGAGACTTTCATGCCAATGGGAAACTCCTAATCACTAGGACAATGATTGATGTCTTGCCGATAGGCAACACATACGCTTATTAACCAAATGCACTGGTAGTCGGCAAGACATCCACAAAGTCTTGCCGACCTTCTTAGAGGAAAATTATGACCAACTGGATTGAGGAATACACTCCAACTGATCCTCCCTTGGGAAATATCATCACACGTGTGATTTGATCCTACAAAACAGAGTCCCCATCATTCCTCAGAAGCACATAAAATATATTATCCTAAGATACACTATTGTCTATGATAATGTCATTCCATTTCTAGCAAGAAGAAAACCAACTTAAGCTGAAACAGAACCAAAATTTAACAGAACTAGCAGACAACTCAGGAATAAAATAAAAGAACCCCAAGAGAAAAAGCAAATAACCAAAAGCAATTAAAAAAATAAAAGAAGGGGGGACCCATTTTGTTCTAGAATGAAATGGGGTGGTTATGCAAGGCATAACAAATGGCGAATCGGTTGGGAAAATGGTTTAACCATTTTCAGGAAACTGAAGGATTTAGCTACCTAGAACTCCTGGTTTATGAGCATTACAACTCTAATTGGGTCAGTTTTAGTAACCAAGGTTGAGCTAGAATCTCAAATGTAAATCAACAATAGCCACCCCTTGAAATCCATGTGTGTGCTTAATTGTGCATCACTCTTTTGTAAAGTTTCCTTCACCTTTCAAATAATAACGTGCAAGATTTGAGTTACATGAGTTGATTCCCTTTAACTGTTGTGCAATGATATCCTGGGCATTGCTTCGCTGCCAGTCAGGCATCCATAGCCCTGATGAAGATACCTCTAGTTTCCTCACAACATTGCTCTACTGCCAGTTAGGCTTCCATAGCCCCGGTAGAGATACTGGAATCACCCATTCATATTGAGTCTCTTTTTTTTTCTCTTTAGATAATTCTTTTTCTTTTCCTTTTCTATTTTCTCTTGGAGTTTCAGATATTTCATTTAATTCTTTCTCAATATGTCAAATGTTTGACATCTGATCTGGGTTGAAAAATACCATGGACCTCATAACAACAATTAGGAAATCAATTTTTTCACTCAAATCTTACAACACTATTATCCTAGGACAAATATATCATGACAAAAGGAGATGATCTTAATGATTTGTGATAGATTCAGGGGAGCTAATGAAGGTTATTTACTTTGCACCTTATTTTCAAAACCTTCCACAACTCTTATTGACAATGGGCATAAAGCAAAAGTTTAGGACAAAATCACCCAATTAGAAAACCTAAAAATACCTAAACCATTTCTCTCCTAGTGACCAAAGGATGCTCACGATAACAGCCCACCATTTCAAAATGGAAAGAAACAGATAAACCCCAAAAAACAAAACAAAAACAGAAACCAAAAGAACAAAGGAAATAGAAAGACAAAAAGAAAGGACAAACAGACAAACAACTTATTTGCAAACAAGAAAACAAATTACTTACACAAAGAGCAGCCAATTATTCACATAAAGAACAAAATTATTTACACACAAAAATTATTTACACATATGAATCACCCAGCAAAAGTACCAACTTCACGACTCAAAATAGTGTTTTAGAAACTGTCCATTGACAGGCAAGGTAATAGGTTCTCTAGTTAAACTACTCAATCTGAAAGCATTTTCTCCTAGAATCTCAACAATCTGATAAGGACCTAGCCGGAGCTTATCGAATTTCTAGTGACTACCCTTCTTTTCACTAGCTTTATCCCATAACAACACAAGGTCTGATATCCTAAAAGATTTGATTTTGGATATTTTGTCAAACCAACGTTTGACAATAGCCAGGTGCCTAAAGAATTGTTGCAAGGAAACATCTCTCTGTTCTTCTAATTTCAATAAGGCAACTAACCTTACTTCTATCCTATTGTCACTAGAGTAGAATTTCTGCATGAACTCAAGGATAGGTATCTGCAGATGGATAGGGAATACAAGCTCTTGGCCATATACCAACTTGAATGGCGAGGTCTTTAAGGCAGCCTTGATCCTAGTTATATCCGACCATAATGCAAATCTCAGCTGAGTATGCCAATCTCTAGGATTGTTTTCTAATAGTTTCTTAATTACCCCTAAGAGATTCTTGTTGGTTGATTCTACAACTCCATTGCCTTGTGGGTAATAGTTTGAAGAATACTTCAATACAATTTTGTGATTATATGCCTAGGAAATAAACTCAACAGAAGAAAAGGAAGAGCCGTTGTCACATACCAACGTGAAGGGTAATCCAAACTTGGTGGTGATGCATTCGGTGAGGAATTTGATCACTACCTCTATTGTGCTATTCTTGCAGGGTATAGCCTTTGTCCACCTCGTGCAGTAGTCAGTAGTAGTCAAAATGAACTTGTTCCTTGTAGAATAATTTGGGTTAATTACCCCAATAAAATCCAACGCCCATTGGGCGAATGGCCTTACCTCGTAGACGGACTGCAATGGCATGGCTACATGGCATTCTCTTGATGCAGGAATTTGACATATGTGACATATTCTCACATGCTAATGGGAATCTTTGAATACACAAGGCCAGTAATAACCAGATCTGAGGATCTGGTGTGCCAATGAGTCTGCAAACCTATGACCTGTGCCATGTTTCCCATGAAACTCAGAGATCACATGTTTAGCCTCTTGCTGATCTAGGAATCGTAGGTACACTCCTTCAAAATTCTTCCTGTATAGCAACCCTCCCTTGAGCATGTAATGAAAACTCTTCATTCTTAGGGCTCTCCTTTGAGTTGCATTCATTCCCTCTAGACACCGATTATTGAGCATAAAGTAAATGGTAGCTGTGTACCAAGGGTCATTAGAAAAAGACTGGGTTGTGTATTGCTGATAAATGATGTTGTCGCCAGCGTTCGCCATGTACTGAGACAAGCCTGTACCCATGACTAGTTTCATAGGGTGTATCTCTAGATCAAATTCTTGCAAGATGGCCATCCATTTCCCTCTTCTTTCTCCTAGCTCGCTCTGCATAAGTAAAGACTTCACAGTAGCATCAGGAACTACAACGACAATTTGGCTTTAGAGAATGTAATGTCAGAACTTCTTGACAGCTTAGACTAGCACAAAACCTTGCTTCTCGAGAGGCGGGTACTTAACTTCATCATTTTTGAATGGAGAGCTCATGAAAGCAATCGGTCTCTCCTCTACCTCCTCTCTTCACTGAGTTAACACAGCTGCGCATGAATGTTTAGAAGCAAAGGAATAGATATAAAACGGTCTCAAGTAGTCAGGGCTAGTGAGAACGGGCGTTTCTAAAATGGATCGCTTGACTTGTGAAAATGTGGCCTTTTCCTCCTTAGTCCACTCTATCTTGGCATCCTTTTTCATCATCTCATTTAGTGGTTTTACGATTTCTGCAAAGCCTGTAATAAACTTTCTCATGAAATTGATCTTCCCAAAGAAAGACGTCATTTCTTTCTTACTTCCTGGCCTGGTTATTTTGAGAATGAACTCAACTCAATCTGGGTCAATCGATATTCCCCTTTCTAAAATTATATGTCCCAAGAGCTTTCCTTCAGAAACCCTGAATATGCACTTGTTGGGATTTAGGGAGATGCCATTTCAGATACATCTTTCAAGAACCTTGGCCAAGTCCGCAGCATGGTTTAGTCAATCTTTGGAGAATATCGTCAAGTGATCCATGTAAAGAATAATGCATTTTCCAATCATATCCTTGAATGCCATGTCCATGGTGCGCTGAAAAGTTGCTCCAACGTTTATTAGACCGAATGGCATCCTCCTGTATGCAAACATTCCCCACTTTGTAGTGAAGGCCGTCTTCATTCTGTCTTCACATTTAACCATTACCTAGTTGTATCCTGAGTAACCATCCAGGAATGATATCATTTGAGATCCATTGACAGTCTACAAGACCTCATCCAGTGAAGGAAGTGGGTAGTTATCTTTCTCTGAAGCTTTGTTCAGATTATTAAAGTCCATGCATAACCTGATCTCTCTATTTTTCTTATGGACTGGGACTAAGTTAGCTATCCAGGTTGAATGGCGCACAGGGAAGATTATCCTTGTAGAAAGAAATTTATGAACTTCCTTAAGGATCAGTGGCTCAATCAAGGCATTGACAGGGCGCTGTTTTTGTCGAAATGGCTTGGCTTCGGGCTTTAGGGGAATAGTATGAGTCTAACCGTAGCATCAAATGTCTTTAGGTCTTCATATCCCTAAGCTATTACATCCATATCTCTCTTAAGTGCCTTCAATATGTCTTTTCTGATTGCTTCAGGGTAGGCTTTCCCTATGTAGACATTCCTTTCAAGACCAGAATTAGCTAAATTAACAATTTTGTATTCACCTCCTTTATCTTCAGCTGATATCTTCTCTCAAGCCTTTGGGTCTGAATCAAAAATTATTTCTAAAGCAACCATTCCCTTGGGAATGTTATTATTCTTTAAATTAAGGATCCCTTCTGTATCACATTCCTCAGGGCTCCAATCCCCTTGATCTCTGTTGGACTCATCAATAATTTTCCCCTCAAAAACATCTGAGCTTGCTAAGAAAGCAAGAATATGTCGGTCATCATCAAAGACTTGAAAGTTCATAATATTATCAGGGACTGCAGGGGTGGAAATTAATTCCACTAAGAATTTCTTGAGATTGGAGCCTTGCATAGGTTCCAAGGTACTTGCAGCAACAGCTAATGAATCAGCTATCTGATTTTCTTCTCTAGGGATTAAGCTAATCCCAAAGGCATCAAAATCCTCAATCAAGTTCCACAACCTATTTCTATATGCTGCTAGCCTTTTATTGTGACATGTGTATTGGCTGTGCACTTGCTTGAGAACAATTTCTAAATCTCCTTTGACCACCAAGGCAGTGACTTTCTTCTTATGTGCAAACATCAGCCCCCGAGCTAGAGCTTCATATTCTACTACGTTGTTAGTGCACCCAAAATGCAACCTATAAGAAGCAAAAAAGGTTTTCCCTTTTAGGCTGGTTAGTTCAATCCCAACACCATAGCCTGTCTTAGATTTGGATCCATCAAACGTGAGGGTCCACAGTTGATCATGTGCTGGAGATAATCCTTTTGAGGTCATTGTGGGCACTTGGATGGAATGAGCCAAGGGTGGGGTTACTTGATCTTTTGGATTAGATATAGGGAACAGGTGTTCACTAGGTTCCTTAGGAGTAATTCCCAATCCCTGCACAAATGTATTATGTGACCCAAGGTTATCCTCTTGACATTCACTTGCATCTTTGGTTAACCCCTTGAGTTTTGGTATATTCGTGAGTGCAGGGGTGTAAAACAAATCTTGGAGTTGCTCCTCATTAATATCTTGGTTTGGAAATGTGTCTGAGGTAGGTTCAATTTGAGAAGGAACTTCCTTTAAAGGTGTCATATCCCTGGTTAACATTATTGCTTCCTTGGCTTCAAACGGAAAGCGGTCTGCAATGGTCTCAGGGTGACTTGAGCTAGCTTCCTTAGCTTGGGAAACATGATTTAAAATGTCAATGCAGGGTTGACAAGTCAATTCAGAATGATTTTGGTAGTGTACCCTGCACCAATTAGGAAGTAGAAGACTTTGCAAGTCGGTATCTTCCCCTAAGACCAACTGATCTTGTTGTAGCTTATTGACCAATGCTTGTTAGTTTTCATTAATCATAAGATTAGGGAACTTTGGTATTGGCAGTTCCTTAGGATCAAGAACATAAAAGCTTAAAATTTCCTTGCTTTTGTAAACCCCTATCCCAGTTTTGAAATAGGCTACCTCATTGGGGTAATCATATTCAGTGATGATATGCCTGAGGTGAGGCTCACTTTCAATCCTAATCTAAGTAGAAATCCCTCTCCATGGTAGCCACATATGTGAAAAGTCAAGGGAAAGATATCCCCCTAGACTTTTCATCAAATCTCTGCTCAGTAGCATACCATAGGTCTCGGGAATATCTGCTACTTGGATATCTATGTTGGTTAGGATCCTAGGGTCCGATCCTACTTGAACATGTATGTTTCTTAATTCCCCCACCACATTAACCTCTATCTTGTCAAGTTGAATGACCTTATTTGTCTGAATGGGGTTTAATCCCAACTTCTTACATATGGAAAATGGCATAACATTTCCTGAAGCCCCTAAATCTAACAGAGAATTATGTAGGTTCTTCCCACAAAATTTTAAACTCAAAAGAAATGGTGGAGTACCTACCTTGTTTCTGTACAAGGCTGCATTCATGTCCCCAGTAGGTGCCACCTTGTTCTTTCCTTTTGATTTATCAGCTTGCTCCAAGGCTTTCAGCACTATCTCCCGTTGGGAAGGGCACCACTTTAAGATGTCAAAATATGACAAAGAAGTTTTCTATTTTTGCATCTCAGAAACAATATCAAATTCTGTATTATAACTTGAATTACTTTTGAAAACAACAGAGGAATTACCCTTGTTATGGAAGTCAGGTGAGCCTTTTGGTGGAGGAGGGTTATTATCAGCACTTTGATTTGGAGGCACCATGTGATTAGGTGGTGCTGATGAGGTGAATGGACCCTTACTTTCATTTCTTAGGAAGTGTCCTCCTTTTGTTTGAAAGGCTTGGGTATCATATGAATCTTCCTCTGGTTCATTCTCCTCTTGCCTTGGGAATGAAGGTTCCTCCTCAAAGAGGTCATAATTCATTGTTGTATCTACTGAGCCGCCTTCTTTGTGAGGATTCCCTTGGAATGTTTAGGCATCTGCTTGTGCCATCTTGAGAACTTTCTCCATTTCAGGACAATTCACTTTAGAATGGGTTGCAGTATCATGCAGCCTGCACCAATTAGTCATAAAGTTGAGGTCAGCCACATTTGTAGTATGTGATCTCTCCTCATTAGCTTGATAGTTGTGTGAAACTCCACCATTATTGGGACCTGTATTCCATTTTCTATTGTTATTTGACCTTTGCTTATACCCTCTATTCTAATTTTGATACCCTTGATTAGAGGTGTTTTGGCCTTGATAACCCCTTTGGTTGTAATTGTTGTTATTCTGATAAGTACCCTGATTGTTGCTGTTTTGATTAGGGTAGTTACCTTGGTTTTGGGAGGGGTTCAATCGAAGCTGAGCCATGTCATTTGTAACTTGAAATAGTGTCTTCTTCAAGGTCTCTACCTCATTCGTAAGTTGGACTGTCTTTTCACTTTCCACACTCTTAGCAGCAGGTGGCTGACCACCATGATTTGGTGTTCCAATTTGGTTATGATGACCATGGGAACTTTGAGGAACCTGTGATTATCGAAAGAGATCAAGAGTTATAGTAGCAAAGAATGGAACAGGTGGTTGGGTTTGCAATTCAGACATAGGCCCATAATGCGAAGGAGACATTCCCAGGACAATATTGAATAGAGGGGTTGGGATATGCATCTGATATCCTATTGAAGGGAAACCTCCTCCCAGGCTTCCTTGTTGAGAACTAATTTGTTGCTACAACTTGATAGCTAAATGATAAACTTTGGATAGAGAATCAATATCAATTGGTTGATAAGTCCTTTGCAGGAACAAGCCAAGCAAGGGGTCTATAACTCTAAAATATGCTAGAATGGCACTATTCTCAGTGACTAGACAGGGATCCTGCAGCCTCCTATACATTCATTGGAACCTAGTATTGAATAAAGGAAAGGAATCACCTGGGTCCTTATTGATGGTAGAAAATTGGTGGTACAAAAGATCTAGATCCACATAAACCCTGAACTGATTGATGAAGGCATTTTCCAAATGTGTCCAGGTCAAAATGGAACCTTGAGGAAGATTAAGGTACCAATTGTATGCCATATCCCCTAAGGAGTAAGGGAACAACCTACAAACTACATCATGGTGAGCTATCTGAGCTCTATTACAAGCATCCTTGAAAGCTTGTATGTGCTCTTCAACACTCCTTGATTCACCATAAAGGTACTTGGGGTAGAATTTCTCAGGGTTCTTTGGCATATCATGAAAACCTCTAGGAATAGTCCCCAATGGAGAGGGATTATTCTGAAAAAAATTCCATTGGTAGCGATGATGGTGGATGAGCTAGCCATTGTATGGGTTGAACCAACTATGATGACAATTGAGATGGATGTGGTGGTGGATTGATAGGTATCCACTGGGGTATTGGTGAAAAGCCTGGTGGAGTGAGCGGAGCTAATAAAGGTGGTATGATGGTTGCCCCAGTCTTGTGACTTCTGTGTCTTATTGGGGTCTTGAGTTCTATCAAAGGCAGTGGATTTTTAGCTGATTGAAGAACTCTTTGAGGCGTTTTT